>CM029595.1:100267159-100631134 GCA_017311375.1 Mytilus coruscus
TAGTGTTTTTTTGTTTTTGTTTTTGTTTCAGAGATATTCAAGTGGTAAAATGTTAACAGGAGAGCTGAAACAGGAATTAACTACTGTTCTCCAGAAGCTTGTTGGAGAACACAGAGAGAGACGACTAAAAGTCACAGATGACATCGTCAATGAATACATGAAATCTAGAAAACTGAAATTTGACTACTAATTAAGTAAAAAAACATTAAAAGACTTTTGTATTCATTGCATTAAGCAATGTTTCGCTTTAACAGAAAACTGCATATTCATAAATCATTGCATTTTGTGAACAGTAGAAAAAGATAGTTTTTTTTTCAAAGACATCATTAATGATATCAAGAAAGTTACATTACGGATGTATCTTAATTATTTAAATGCATGTTTGAATTCTATTAATGACCAACAAAATAGTTGATATCGAAATGTTAACATTTTGTAGTGATCTTCTGTCTCTTCCAAATTTTTACTTGATTTCCACATTAAATAAACTTTAATGCGTAGTTAAAATGGTTTTGAGAAATATTTTATATAATGTTTGAAAAGTTAAGCGTATGATCTTATTGCATTTTAGTGATAACATGTCTTTATTATTATCATTATCATTCTTTTGTTATTATGCAGTAATTGTCTAAGTTCAACTGTTTTGTGTGTTTGTCCTGCTGCTAGATTAATAACCGATTTCCTTCCAAGAACACAGTATATTCTTTTATCGGTAATTTGTGTATTTTTCCTTTGATGTGTACTGTCTGATAATGTCAGTATCAGTGGACTGGTCGTGATATGAAAATTATTGGGTCAGTTCGCAATTGACATGCGCGGGTGTACTGATGAAAGTTTCAGTAGTTTAGCCCTTTTGAACGATTGTGTGAAAATTTAAACAGAAATGTACGAAAAACCTGATAAACTTTAGAATTTTGCGTTATCTGCAGTATTATTCAGTGATATCTTTCCATAAGTTGCTTAACCCTTAGACTGCTGCATTGATTCTATTGTGTTATTGTGCAATGCTGAATAAAATATGAATTATTTATGAAATTGACTTGTTTACTTTAAATTGCTATATCTTTGTGAATATTGACTATACAGCAATAAAACTTATATGAAAAAACATTGTTAGTTTCTGAATTTTTCATTTCCTGTGTTTTTTTGTGTTTTTGGTTATTTTTTACCTGTGCAGGTGCAAATAAAGGTAAACAAAGGTAAAATTTTATAATTTAATATATTTTAACAATTCAATAAACATAAAACTTTGTAAAACAAGAACATTTGTAGCTATAGATATTTGCAAAAAAATATTTGGCAAAAAAAGTCACAGGTAATACTGCAGGTATGACACAGGTAAGTCAAAAAAACTCGTTAAGGACAAATAACACTTTAAAATGTAAATAAAACAGTATAAATATAACACAATACTTTGTAAAACCAATGAATGTTACTAATGTTCAAAATTACTGATCAAGACACAATAATAACTGTTTATTCAGAGTCTGAAGAATTTTCACCTGCAGGTAAGAGGATTGCTCGATAGTTCTGTCGCGTGTGGTACACCTGAAAACAATTCGGCACACACAATGCAACTTTGCATGTAGGACACCAAAAAGTTGTTTGCTTTCTTTTGCATGCTTGTCTCAAAGACTTTTTATAGTTACAAGCTACACAGTCTCTAGCGGGATGTGCACGTTTTGCTCCTCCCTTTGCAGGTATATGATTAGGGAAATGACGATCAAGTAACCGCGTCGGTTTTTCTCCTAAGATCTTTCTCCCCATCTCAATTTGCGGTCGCGGAGCACTCACAGCCTCCTGAATAAGAGCATTAACTACTGATGATCTGAAAATGTTATGCTCTTTCCTTGTTTTATTTACAGGTGCATACTTTTTGTACAAAATAAATGAATTTATAACGCACAAGTTCAACAGGTAGAAGAAGAGTTTTTTATACCATTTGCTTGTTTTACGTAGGCATGAATAATATTGATTGATCTGATCGGACAGATCTACACCTCCCATGAAAGAACAGTAGTCCACTACACATGTCGGTTTAACAATTGGGTTATTTGTCCTTCGATCATTTTTGTTTAGAACACTGACTGTAGCAGGGTGGATGGTTGAAAGCATGTGTACATCTCGCTTATCGTGAAATTTTACAGCAAGAAGACCTTCCTTCCGTCTAAATATAACCTCACCACGTTTCAGCTTCAGATTGGTTTTTTTAATGGCATCGGGTACCCCCAAGCGGTTTTTTCTCAATGTGCCACAGGCATAAGTATTTAGTACTTCAAGTTCTGTAAAAAGTTCTGGCGACACGTAATAATTGTCCATGTACACGTGGTGACCATTGTCCAAAAGTCCACAGCGGCTCAACAAACCAATAACCACTTTTGTAGTTGTATTGCAGTTATTCTCACCAAGAACAAGGTCAGCTTGTTCACCAATTTGAGAACAACCGCTATACACATCAAACCCAATACAATAACCACTACTAGCCTCGCACACTTGATAGAGTTTTATACCAAATTTTGTCGGCTTTGCTGGATTGTAAACTTTGAATCTCAGGTTGCCTTTCCAGCCACACGTAGCCTCATCAAAACTTAGTTCCTTTTCAGGGCAATAAACTTCAGGAAACCTCTCCATTATTAATGTTATGAACGGACGAATTTTGAATAAAGGGTCAAACCCTACGTGTCCCCTTTGCACCTGTCTCTCGTTATCCACCAGGTGCAAGTTACTGTGGATAGCAAGGAATCTATCCCTACTCATATAATTCCGGAAGAAAGGAGTGTCCATGACTTCTGAGTTTGACCAATATTGTTGGATATCACTTTTTTTAACAAGTCCCATGGCTATAATTAATGATAAAAACACCTTCATTTCATCTAGAGTGACAAGTTGCCATTTTTTTATGCGGCTATTTTTTTTCAAACTTTCATCATCATTGGCTTTTACCTCGGCAAATTTATTAGTTTGAAATACAAGTTCATTAATAAAGTCATCAGTTATGAATAATTTCAAGAAATCCAACGGTTCATTACTTTGCATGACATTGTTAAGTTTTGATTCTCCGGTAAACGGGGCATTTACAACATCACTGTCCTGACGTAACCATCCATTTCCGAGATCGTCTGGGAAATCTCTGTCATTCTCCGGTGAAAAGTCAAATATTGGCAAGTTAGCAAGTATATTACGATTTATATCTACTAAATCTTCAGGACCAAACCCCTCAAAATCATCTTCACTATCGCCATCATTGAAAAATTCATTAATTTGTTCGTCGTCACTCCAATCAATATCCGCCATTACGGCTCATTTTTCAACAACAAAATATTTGTGTTTTTATTGATGATTACTGTTGCAAATTCAAGAGAAACTCGAAAAGCCGTTGATTATTAACCAATCGAAACCCATACAAGTCGTTAGTGCTGTCCTTTTATGATTACGGAAACATCCGTGTCCATGGTAACCGCATAAATAAACAAGTTACGCAAACGACAATAGTCGCGCGTAGCAGTCTAAGGGTTAACATGTTAGTATTCACATGGACATATCGTTCATGCTATTCCGATCTGAGTTTTTATTCATTCATAGTCTGGTGCTGTTCTAAGTTGTCTTCTTTTTCCTGTTTCTAAAGCTGTATTTGTTCAACCAGTTCATTCACTATAAAGTGTTACAATTCATATTTAGACGCAACACATAAATAGTGACCAAAAAGGTTCCGCTATCGCATGAGAGAAGCTGAAAAAAAAAGAAATGTACACATTTTCGACATATTTTTGGGACCATCATATACAATTTTAAAAGAAGTCTATATGTGGTTTTATCGGTAATTTGGGCATTTTTCCTTTGATGTGTACTCTCTGATAATGTCAGTATCAGTGAACTGGTCGTGATATAAAAATTATTGGGTCAGTTCGCAATTGACATGCGCGGGTGCACCGCGTAAGGATCTACTTTCCCCTTTCATTCACAAAATCGCGCGTGATTTTTTTCGCAGAAACGCACGAGTTTTTTTGGTGAATGAAACACTTGTCATTGTTTGAACGTTTCAGTAGAGTTAGTTTAGCCTTTTTGACCGATTTTTGTGAATATTTGAACAGAAAATGTATGAAAAACCCGATAAACTTTTAAAAAATTGCGTTATCTGCACTATTATTGATAGCTTTTCTTGCTATTCACAAGGACATATAACTAACATATCGTCCATGCCGATCTGAGTTTTAATTCATGCATAGCCTGGTGCTGTTCCAAGTAGTTTTCTTTTCTGTTTCTTGAGAAGTATTTGTTTTACCTGTTCAGTCACTATAAAGTGTTACAATTCATATTTATACGCAACACATAAATAGTGACCAAAAAGGTACCGCTATCGCATGAGATCAGCTAGAAAAAAAAATGAAATGTACACATTTTCGACATTTTTGTGGGACCATCATATACAATTATAATAAGGAGATGTGGTTTCATTGTCAATATACATGTATAGACAGATATTCATAGAACAAAGAACAAATAAGCAAACAAATTCAAATGCGGATCTAGGATAAATTTTGAAAAAAAGGGGTGCCCGGGGTCCCAAAACTAGACAACGTTTGGTGTGGAACAGGTATCTCCGCATCGAGTAAGTGTTCTACTACTAATCTATCAGTTCTTCTAACTACCTCCCTTACTACTATCAAAGAACTGGTTATTAACTTTTGTAATAAAGCTTATGAAAATAATGGTATTAATTATTTTTGGAGTGTTAAAAATTCTTTAGAGGTTTTAGATAAAATACATGCTTTTGATGGTCCTTATAATTCTGTTGACAGTTATGATTTTTCTACTCTGTACACTACACTTCCACACAATCTTATAAAGAAAAAGTTTTTGTATTTGATAAAATGGTCTGTCGAAAAATCTCATTGTAATTTTATTTGCTGTAACTCGTTTAAAGCCTTTTTCTGTAACGAAAAAGGAAAGTATGCTAGATACACTTACTGGAAATGTGAGGATATGATTGAAGCTTTAAATTTTCTGCTAGATAACATTTATGTACGTTTCGGCGATAAAGGGTATCGTCAGGTAGTAGGTATTCCTATGGGCACTAACTGTGCCCCTTTAATTTATTTCTATATTGCTATGAATCTCAGTTTATGACCAAACTCAGTAAAGACCCATCATTGTTATATTTAGTTGATACATTCAACAATACCTACCGTTACCTGGATGATATTTTTTCGTTAAATAATCCAGAGTTCTCTAAATATACTTCCGAAATTTACCCAAAAGAACTTACTTTAACTAAATCTAACATAAACAGCAGCAGTTGCCCTTTTCTAGATTTAGACATTTCAATTTCTAACGGGAAACTACATACTAAAATTTACGACAAAAGAGACGATTTTTCATTTCCTATTGTTAATTTTCCATTTTTAGACGGCGATGTGCCTTTGGCTCCATCATACGGTGTTTATATATCCAAACTCGTTCGGTATGCCCGTGTGTGTTCTGATGTCATAGATTTTAACGAACGTAATCAATGCATCACTGGGAAATTATTGTGTCAGGGATTTCGATACCATAAATTACTTAAAACTTTTACTAAATTCTTTCATAGATACAAAGATTTGATTAGTAAATTTGGCTGTACCTGTAGAAAACTTATTAAAAATGGTATTTCACATCCTAAATTTTACGGTAATATTGTACTTAAAGCGAGGAAATCACTATGTGATCCGTGTAAACTCATCGAACCTTTAAACAAACTTATAAGTAAGGGTTATCGTACCAATATTGTAATTAGATCTCTGAATATAGTTTACATTGGCACTAATATCGGTAATGTCAGTAACTGCGAGTACTCTCAAATCGTACTTTCTTTTAATTCGACCTGTTGATACTATTTTTAATACTTTTTTGTTATTTTATATTAATATGGATCTTGTCTGTATACCAGCTTTGATTATTTGGAATATCTACTAATTTTCACTTCTTCATACTACATTTGTATGAACATCAAGATTATTCTCCTTTAATCTGTATAGGGAAGTTTTATTGTTGATATTTACCCCTTATGTATCTAGTGTTAGATTAGGTATTTATATGACAGACCTTTCTTGGTATTCCTAATTATTGGAAGATTTTATATAGACAGAAAAAGTATACCTAAAACGACAAAGTTATTTTTCATTTACCTGTATATATTATGAAAACCGGTTTTTTCAAAAGTGATTATTTTCTAAGGGTTAAATATTTCGCGGTGGTGTATTGCCATGGCTTTATTTGGACTTGTTTGTTTGTTTTTTGGCCTTGAATGTTTGTCCCTAATATTTTATTAACTATGTATTTACTTTCAGGTATCACAGATCGAATTTATTCGTTCATAGTGTGTTAATTTACGTTTTGATTGAGTTAAGCCTTCCAATTGATGTTTTATCGTGTGTTTTCTATGTTGTGATGTTATACTATTGTTTCAGAAAAGGAGAAGGTTTGGTACCATTAAAACGTTTAATCCCGCTGCAAATGTTTGCACCTGTCCTAAGTCAGGAATCTGATGTACAGTAGTTGTCGTTTGTTTATGTAATTTATACGTGTTTCTCGTTTCTCGTTTTTTATATAGACTAGACCGTTGGTTTTACCGTTTGAATGGTTTTACACTAGTACTTTTGGGGCCCTTTATAGCTTGTTGTTCGGTGTGAGCCAAGGCTCCGTGTTGAAGGCCGTACATTGACCTATAATGGTTTACTTTTATAAATTGTTATTTGGATGGAGAGTTGTCTCATTGGCACTCACACCACATCTTCCTATATCTATAAATAAAGTCTGCATTAACCATAAATGTAGTCTTAATAAGGGATGTCCCGGGTCGCCTTCCCCTAAATACGCTTCTGAAATTAAAAGTAACAGCAGGGCCTTCAAAGTTTCATATTTCTGGTCCGGGTTGAAAAATAAATGAACATGACTTTTAAAAAAGCAAGAATTTTAAGCTTAAAGAAATAGACCAAAGTTGAGTAACATCTATTAAAATGTTTGATGCAATTATGAAGTCGACAAGAAATGAGCTTGTTCAGATAATTTACAGTCAGCCTACAGACTTGTTGCCTCCTGAAATGTCTGCTTACACAGTGCTTTCATAAAATGATTTGAAATCGATGTGATCGTTTTCATGATGAATGCTGAGCGTATAATGACAAGATAAATGTAATTTTATCCACCCAACTAAGTAAAATATAACTTGTCGTTGAACTTCTAAAATAATGATAAATCTGCTGATTCATATCGTATCATTCTATGCTGATGCTTTTTTGAAAATAAAGAAATTTAACTTACCGGTATGCTACCATTATATTCGGCATTGTTAAAGTCATGTCCTTCGGGCTCACCTGATATTTTACTGTGATAAAGTCAGTATCAAAAACAAAAAGTCCTTTATTCTATATTTATTGTCAATATATAGACAGATACAAAGAACAAACAAGCAATCAAATACAAATGCAGATCTAGGATAAATTTTGAAAAAACGGGTGCCCGTGGGCCCCAAACTTTATAGACGTTTGATGTTAAACAGATATAAAGTCTGCATTAACCATAAATGTAGCCTTTATACGTTTATAAGGGTCGATTTCTCCTAATTCCGCTTCTGAAACCACAAGCTTTCAATGTTTCATATATCTCAATTATGGTCCGGGTTATTTTTTATAGAAGGAACAGGACTTTGAAAAAAACAAGAATTTTAAGCGAAGAGAAATACACCAAAGTTTAGTGACATCTATTAGAATATTTGAAATTATTATGAAGTCGACAAAAAATTAGCTTATCTAGATAATTTACAGACTCGTTTTCCTGTAAAAAAAGTCTGCGAACACTGCTTTCCTAAAATGATTTGAAATCAATGTAATCAGGGTGAACACTGAGCGTATAATGACTCTATAGTATAAGTAAAATATTTGTAACTTGTCGACGTTCAACAAAAACAATGTGATTGTCTGACCATCTGCTGATTCATATCGTATCATTCTTATGCTTTATGAAAAAATAAAGAAATTTGACTTACCGGTAAGATACAATTATATTCAAAATTGTTAAAGTAATGTCCAAAACAGAATAATGAAACGCAATCAGCATTTTGAATACGTTGTACAAGAGAACGCCATGTGACAAAATTTCAAATGACGTAATGCAACTTGTGACGTCAAGTGTGATTCGACGCGAAAAAGTAGTTCGTTTGTTATTTTCTCTATCATTGTAGTTATTTTTTTTTCATAATTACCGATATTTTATTGTGATAAAGTCAGTATCAAAAACAAAAAGTCCTTTATTCTATATTTAATGGCTTTTGTAGGACAGCATTATTATCAATCAAAAGGAACACATCTTCAGCACATTAAAGACGGGGTCTAATTACCTAGTTATTAAATGTCAGCAGGACTGCCGGTCTAACGTCTATCAACAGTCATTTAAAGAAGTTCATTTACAAATTACTTTTAAAATCTCCATTCCAATACATTTTTATGAGAAATAGATATAATGGTATAGTCTTATTATATTTAACCCAAAATTTATTAATACAATATATTCGTCTATTGTGTTTTGTTTTGTTACTGATTCATTTTTTTTTTTTTATATCTACCAACCAAACATTTTCTATCGTAGAAGTTTTTATTCTCTGTATTTCTAACATGTAAACATGAAATGTCTTTGTAAACCAGGTAAAGAATGAAGAAAATGAAAGCAACAATGTTTCCATATTGCAGAAAAAAATAATAACTAAGCATTAAAGAAAGTTGATAATAAGCGAGAAGAGAAAACCCTTATATTTGAACATTATTCTGCTTTCTTTCCATGTGGAATCTTCCACTTAAAGATGTTAATGCAGCAAATGTTAAGGACTACATTTTTTTTTTACTTAAGGACTTTTTTGTTTGTTTGTTTGTGTTAAATTAAGTTTTTGTTTATCTTTAACTGCCCAACAGTACTCCAATGTGTATGATAAGAGGAAGAACTAATCCTCGATTCACATCTGCTGCGGTCGACATTTTTCAATGGTTACACTGTCTCTGTACTTAAACTACCGTGCTCTGATATGGATTCCATATATTTACTATTGTCCCAACTCTTAGTTACCAGGTTTATTATGTTTTTGGTCGTTATTAATTCATACAGGCGATACAGGCAAAGTTGGAGATGCATCTCATGTTGAAAACTGAAAGTAGTCCTCGAAATTCTTATATTAAGACAGCCTTCTTGAATTCAAAGCAGTTTGTTGAAATTGTCATACATAATCACAAATGAAATTCATCTGAAAAAAGTAATAACAGAAATACTGATTTCCGAGATAAATTCCACAAGGAGAAGTCAATAAAAACTGACAGTGTCAAACGTTAGACTTTATAAACCAACGGATTGACTGGAAAACAATTTTCATATTCCTGACTTGGTACAGGCATTTTTCGAAGAAAATGTTGAGTTAAACCTGGTTTTATAGCTAGCTAAACCTCCCATTGAAATTTTAATGATAAAAACATTTTTATATAATATGTTGAATGTTCTAGCATACTTTGCATTTGATTGGCCTTCTAACTGTTCTAATTCGAGCGCCACTGTGTGTAATATCTTGACGAAAAAGTTGCCCAATTATAAGCCTGGTATCTTTGATGAGTTCTTATCAACTTCATTTTGACAAAAGAACTATTTCTGTGTGTTTAACATACTCTATAACAATATATTAAAAATTCAGTTAGTGGCGCGCGGAAGTAGTCAAGGAGACAGTATTATTTTTTTCAGGGGTTGACAGGATACACGTAATCGTTATTAGTTTTAACTTCAAGGTTCTTATGCAAGCAAATTTAATAAACAATGATTTTATACAGTTGGGGTTTTTTTTTTCACCTTACATAGGGCTTTATTTCTGATCTTATTTCTGTGTACACAATTCTGATTCTACATATTTCACCTTTATCAATATTAGGAAATCAGGTGGGACAATTCCATATACCACTATGTTTTAGGGGTTTTTAGCTTCAGTGTCGAGTTGATGTATATTATTCAGCGTTGTCTGCGAGAAATAAAATAATTTTTCTGATAGGGTAACTAAATTCAAAACCAATATAAATATAGTTAACATATATATTTTATTTAACTGAGTAAATTGATCGGAATTTGAATGACAACATAGACCTAAAAAGTAAAATCACAAAAATACTGAACTCCGAGGAAAATTCAAAAAAGGAAAGTCCCTAATCAAATATCAAAATCAAAAGCTCAAACACATCAAACGAATGGATAACAACTGTCATATTCCTGACTTGGTACAGGCATTTTCTTATGTAGAAAATGGTGGATTGAACCTGGTTTTATAGCTAGCTAAACCTCTCACTTGTATGACAGTCGCATCAAATTCCATTATATTGACAACGATGCGTGAACAAAACAAACAGACACAATAGGTAAAAATGTCAAAAATAGGGGTACAGCAGTCAACATTGTGTTATCATCTTAATCACTATAAAAACAAACAAATGTAACAAAAAGGCATAAATCAAATTTAACATCCTCATTTTGCTTTTTTTAATTATACGATTTTATTTATCTATGTAAAATCCACCCATAACGGATGGAAGGTTTCAAGTACTGGCGTAAAATCGCGCGTTTGAAATTCGCACAGGTAGACATAAAATAATTTTGTCGTTCAAAGTATGACGGGATACATAAGTATAGAGTCACGTCAAATGGATATCACAAAAAACAGACTTAACAGTAAAAGTAATATTAATAAATAAATAAAATAATTATGTCTTTCAAAGTATGACGGGATACATAAGTACAGAGTCACATCAAATGTATATCACAAAAAACAGACTTTACAGTAAAAGTAATATTAATAAATAAAATAATTTTGTCGTTCAAAGTATGACGGGATACATAAGTACAGAGTCACGTCAAATGGATAACTAAAAAAACAGACTTAACAGTAAAAGTAATATTAATAAAGACAAATAAAAGAATACTATAACACATTATTAAGATGATAAACAACGTCAATACGCAGAATCTATACTTCAAGACCATCGTGTATTATTTGTGAAGTTGATACGGAATATTTATCAACAAGGTCTTGGTACCTTCCGATGAACTTTTTTAGAAAAAGGACGAGACGTTCTTTGACATACCCCTGGTTCATCAACTTTCTGCTCAGACACTGGTGACGTTTTACAAAGTCTGAGTAGGAGCTGCAAGCTCTTGAATACTGAATAAGTTGGGAAATGTATATCCTATATGCAGGTGAAGTTGGTATATTGCTACTAAGGTGAGGGAAATTGATAATTTCAAAATTAAAATCATCTCGTTTGTCATAAATTCTGGTACTGAGATGACTGTGTATGTCAAATTCTTGGTATAAGTCTAAAAATGAGGCGGAGGAAACCGTGTCTGTTGTTTCTTTAATTTCTAGTTCTGGTGGATATATTAATGGAACCCAATCAGAAAAGTTCGGATTGTTAATGGAAAGAACATCATCAATATATCTGAAAGTGAAATTAAATAACCTGGCTTCTTTGATCTTCTTGTTTTTGATAAGTGTCTGAAGGAACTCCGATTCATATGAAAATAAGAAGAGGTCGGCAAGGAGAGGCGCACAGTTCGTTACCATAGGAATACCGACAATTTGTTGAAAAAGTCTACCTCCAAATTCAACAAATATGTTGTCAATAAGAAACTCCAGCATACTGTGTAGCATGTTTGACCCTTTTGTTCACTATTAACAAAATACGCTTTATGGTATCCCAAAGTAATAAATTTATAGCGTATGCTACCATTTTTATGTTGAAAAGCATTGTGGATTATTTCTTTTAGACGGTTTTTTTCAATTTCACATGGGGAATGGTGGTATTCAAGGTTGAAAAATCAAAAGTTTTGATAGAACTAATTTCAGAAAAAGACCGAGATTTAAAATTATCCAGAAGTTCTTTAGAGTTTTTAAGAATCCACATATGGTTATTAATACCACTACGCGAGTAAACAGTTTCACAGTATTTCTGTAGACCATCTTTCACTGCGGACAGAATTTCATAAAATTCAGAAATTCTTTTTGGTCTATCCCGTTTAACACAGTCATGACATTTGCGCGGGAATTTCTTCCATGGACATCGTAATATAATTGACTTTGGATTATTGTTATTTTTAGATGTAATGTGATAGGATTTAATGTGATATTATTTGTCTCTTCTTCTATAGTACATAGTTTGATATCAGGTTTGTACACATGAAGTCTCCAGTCTAGTCAGAACTGATGTATAGATGTACTTATTCTCAATTTTATGTACTGCATATATCCCATCTTATCGTCCTTCCCTACGTCACCCTGCTCAGTCGCTCCGTAATTCTCGTATCACGGCTGTGAGACGAGAGCAGGCATTATCAACAACGTCATAATGTCTGAGGAGAAGTTATCAGCGACGTCACAATGTGTGAGGAGACGTTATCAAGCTTGCTTTCGTCTAGCGTAAAAACTGTCTTAGGGAGGTGAAAAAGCCAGTAATAGAACGATAAACAGAATGATGATCAGGTTTTCTTCGTATAGATATCGTAAAATATCAGCCGCTCGACACAATGTGATTCATTTTAGCTCGTTTGATGCGCTCATTCGCCAAAAAGGTTCATTGTGGCTCGCTGGCTGATAATTTACGATACCAATGTATAGAAAAGCCGATAATCTATGCATATATATATATGTCAACCAAAAGTTATCAGCGACGCCACAATGTGTGAGGAGATGTTATCAAGCTTGCTTTCGTCTAGCGTAAAAACTGTTTTAGGGAAGTGAAAAAGACCAGCATTAGAACGATAAACAGACAATCGTTTTTTTTTTTGTATAGATATCGTAAAATATCAATGTGTAGAAAAGCCGATAATCTATACATATATATATATATATGTCAACCAAAAAATACAACTGATTTACACTACAACTGTTGAAAAGACCTTTATGTATATATATCTAATCTCATTCATTCTAGTCCGTTCAACTGGCAAAATCAACGGAATCGGTGTACATTTCGTGAACTCTTAACAAAAATCGTCATGGAATATTCCATATACCAATATCTTTTAGCCATTTAGGGGTCGTTTGCATTCAAAGTCAAGTTATAAATGTATGTTACTTAGTGGGTTTATTTTGCGAAAAAAGAACTCAATTTCCTGATAAACTTTCTTAATACAGAAACATTATATATAGTTAACGTTTTCTTTATATTTTGCTGTGTCAAAATGACCTAAATATAAAGGACAGTATATAGCCCTAAAAATGGTATATCACGTTCTACACCTGACATTTACGTGGGAAAGACTGTCATTGGAATATATCACCACTGCGACAATAAATGTCTTTTAATTTGATCTCCTTCCACTAAAGTCAGTCAAGTAGAACGGCTAACATTATCAACATTTGATGTCGGGTTTGTCCACAATTTGGAATATACATGATATAGATATACTGTTGAGTCTGTTCCCAGATGCCTGAGATGGACTTCAATTTTTATTATTTATTGAAAATAAGTGGATGCATCCTATAGAAAAGTTGTTCCTATGGTAATGAATCCGCCCCCTTTATTAGTTAAAAAGGCTACATCTGTTTTTCCTTTTTTTAAAACAGCAAAATAAGGGATATTCCTCTTTTTTTGGGGAGGGGTTCCAACCTGTTAATTAGTTGAATTGTAAATCAGGACATTACTTTTCTCAATTGAATTGTTGCATACTTTTCATGTCGGGACTGTTTTCCTCATTTTTGAAGGCTGTATGGTTGCCTATAATTGCTTTGTCATTTGAACCTGTGTGGATAGTTGTCTCATTGGCAATTATACGACATATTCTAATTTTTATATGGATCCATCCTTTAGAAAAGTTGTTCCGAATGTAATGAATCCCCTCCCCCCTTTATAAGTTAAAAAGGCTACATCTTCTAAGTTCTTTTTACCTTTTTTTACAACTTTTTTTTTTTTTTTGGGGGGGGGGGTTCCAACCTGTTATTAAGTTGAAAATCATGTCATTACTTTTCTCAATTGAATTGTTGCATACTTTTCATGTCGGGACTGTTTTCCTCATTTTTGAAGGCTGTATGGTTGCCTATAATAGCTTTGTTATTTGAACCTCTGTGGATAGTTGTCTCATTGGCAATCATACCACATATTCTGATTTTTATATGGATTGCAGACCAGAAAAGATGTTCAAAGTTGAATATGCTGCAAACTTCAAACAACCTACAATGTACTACAACTGATTTACCATGAAACTGTTGAGCAGAACTATATTTATTTGATCTCATTCCAGTCCTTATACCACTATCAATCAACAGAACAAATGCTAATAATTATGATGTCTTGAAAGGTTTTTTAATAAATCTCGAATCTTACCAGTATAAACTGTATCGCAATATAAACATGTTGGGCTCTTTTACAGGGGTTTTATTCATTAAAAAAGGGGCAGTTTACAGTTTTCGGACAATAACTCCAAAATGCGTTTAGCAGTTCTCATGAAACTCTGGTGAATTGTTTATATCTATTGATGTAAGCTCCCTTTGGAATTTTATAAATTTTAGATTTTACATTTCCGAGTTATGGTGTTTTATTCATTAAAAAATGGGGATTTTCCAGTTTTGGACAATACCTCAAAAATGCTTTCAGCAGTTCTCATGAAACTTTGGTGAATTGTTTAAATCTATTGACAAAAGCTCCCTTTCGATTTTCATAAATTTCTGATATGACATTGAGAAGTGATTGAAATTTATTCTTTGAAAATGCGACGGGCGTATCATGCGCTCATGGCGCAACTGTTTATTTTTCTAGGAGTTATGCCCCTTTGAACTTATTAGCCTGAATATACTACTGCAACAGTTTGTCATCCCAACTCCTCTGAAACCACACTACAGAATCTCATGAAACTTTGTAGTTAATGAGGACATAATATGTAAATGTGCATATACACAAGAAAATTTTATCAGTTGATTTTTGTAGAGTTATAAGTCTTTGAACTTAGGATTCTGGTGAGATTTTGTTTGTCCAGTGACAATGTGGGGGCGTGGGGTATGTGAGCGTGCCCACAAAGGTTCTTTAATTGATTCAGTGGTGATGGTAAATAGACACTGACAAGTCTACTAACATTTTATAGTTTTGAATGTTTCTTCACCAGTTTACTAAGATTAGGTGGAGGTATGTTCTTATTTCCGACAGAGGGGCACTCAAGACAACCTTTATCAATTTGTTTATGAAGCGATTGTTACTTGCAAGATACCGAATGATTTTACCACAAATTTGTGAAAGTTTTAACCGGTGTATATACTGAAAATATGATAAAAAAAAAATCATGTCTTTTTTCAGGACTTCTGATCCAACTATGTAGTATGGCATGTTTGTGAGATGTGGTTATGGCGGATGGCTGTTCATGAAGAACCTGTAGTACAAAGTATATCACTGGATTGAGCTCTTTGTCTAAGTGTGTATTAAAGTGCTTTGCTTTGAGCTCAGTTCATTGTTATGCAATTCATTCTTTGTGAAGTTTTGACAGACAACTCTCAACTGCACAAGGAATTGTCAAAGTAGTATTCATTATATGTACAATGTAAGTAGTAATGGGGAGATAAAAGCATTTTATTTAGATTTGAACCAAACATTTTTTGTCCAGAAGCCAAATTAAAAAAAAAGCACAAATTTACCAAACAATGCTACTCGTGCTACTAGCAATATGATGATGCTAGGTGGTTTTGTTACATTTTTTTTATACATCTGTACTGCCTACTGACGACTCAGTCCTGAGTGTAAATGGTCATTCAGTATGTTAAAAAAAGAACAAAATTCAGAAGGCCTATCTGGCCTAATTGATTTCTAAAATTATATTTCATTGTTCAACATTTATTATTCATTTGTTTATTTCTTAATTTGTGTGAATTAACAGTAAATGTTAATTACTGCACTTTCATACCACAACAAAACTGCCTTACTGTACTGGTATCACTTATATTTGTATCCATATAACAAAAAAAATTGAAAACAAGAATGTTTTTGCAATACCTTTTTCATTTTGAATACTATAACTTTTTAGATATTTAGACATATGAAGCAGATGTTCATATCCACTAGAAATTTTATCAGTTGACTTCTGTAGCAGTTATGAGTCTTTGAAGCATGCTCACAAAGGTTCTTTTGTTGATTTCATTTTCATACTGGTCAAAACTTTTTTTTGCTTTGACCAGGCTTTGGAGAAGATATTTTCGAAGAAATAATAAAAAATAACACGAAAGTTTACTTTCTAGCTCATCTAGCCCCAATCATCATGTCAGACATTGTCATTACTTAAAACCATTAAATGTCTTCTAATCTGAGAAACAGTTTCGACATTTAAACAAAATCTTTTACTAATGATACTGGGAAGATCACAAGTAACATAAATAGAACCATACAAATAGTACGCAAAAAAATGTTCTCAGATACCACCTTATGGGAAAAACCAGAAAACTCCTTTTGTCAGAAAACACTGTCAAACATCCAAACATATTATCCACACTGATCTGTGTCCACACTTGTATTTACAAAAAAAAAAAACTATGGTGCCTACTAAATCCGGAGGTTGACCTTTGACGGGATTGGTTCTCCCGTTGATACTGTTTGGTTTAAATGTTCTCAGTCGTTCAATATTTTTGCTTTCAAAATTGTTGTCTTCAGCGTACCTGATAACGGTCTTTGTTTTTGTTTCGGGAACAATGATTGAGATCGCTAGCATAAGGTTTTTTTTCTAATTGATGGAACCATTATCGTTTACTCAACTGCAATTTCTTTTAAACAGATTTAGAAATGGAACTTTATTGTATACCCAAATGTTTGTTCTTTTTTCATTTGTCGTCAATATGAAAAAGTAACTTTAACATATGATCCAACTTAAATTCCATAAAATGGAAGATTATGGATTCATAGTAGAAACCTTTTTTCCCACAGATCCATATATGAGGGTCTTGCTGGTGTTTAAAGAATAAATTATAATGGACAAATAATACAGAATAAAGGGCTAAAAAAAAATAAAAATTAAGCCAAAAAAGAATGGAGAACAATGGGGTTGTTAAATACAAAGAATATATAATAATGGTCAGACAAAAAGATGCACAAAAAGAATTAAAGAATGCAAAAATGTATCATCCAAATCCTCAGATATGTAACGGCTACAGCATTCTTAGTCCTTTAATTTGATTTTGATAGCTTAAGGTAGCAATACACAGTTAGGAGTTTAGTTTCGCATATTGGCCCCGGTGGATTTTTCAAATATGAAAGTTATTGTGTAATAAAATTCATTTTTAGACAGCTGAGTACTAATTAAGCCTTCAAAGATGGTTTATAAGAACATCAAGATTATTTTTTACATGTTTTATGGGCTATTTTCTGTTTGACTCTCCATATTTTCATAGCTAGACCGGTCTTCGGTCCAGAAATTAATGTAATGTTTACAAACACTTTTTTTCTACACAAAGTTTTTGACGCAATTTTACAAAAAAATGAGACGAAAGACATATGAATTTCATTGGATTTAATGGAAGATATATGTAAACAGTTTCAGAAAAGGTATTACTTGAAGTGATTGAAATTCTACTTTTGACCAAATTTTGGGGAAATATGTGACATCTTTCCCCCCCTTTTTGCAATATTTTATAACAAAAAAAATGCAGATTGTTGCCATGGATACACCACAAAATAAATATATTTTACCATTTTATATACTAGATATAAAATCTATGGAAGATTCTGATTACATACATATGCACATATATGACACAACCAGTAAGCTTAATATTGCAAGAAAGCAATGAAAAGGGGATGGTAAAATTTATGAGGGAAAATTTTGATATTTTTTCCTAACTGTTTATTGCTACCTAAGTAGTGAATTGAGCTGGTTCGAAGCTGGATTAAAAACAGGAAGCTGTAGTACGTCTTAATTAGTCTGCTAGCTTGTGATGAAGTTTCATCATTTAAAAAAAACTTTTCAAAACCAAGAAATCCTCTGGCTGATCCTAAAAGACTAAAATTCTTATCAAACGTGGGGGCATTTTGCAGAAATCATAACACAAACGGAAAAATATATTTAAATTCTCTTAGAAGATAATTCAAACTTTTGAAGAAAAAAAAATATAGGTTTTCTATGTACAAAAACTGAGAGCAAAAGAATGAGAAAAGTACATTGAATCCGGGGTAAAATCCATTTAGCCTTTATGTAAATTGATCGGGTCCTAAGCAGGTAGGATTCCTAAAATGGAGATATGAATTTAACGTGAACGAAACAGCCACCAAACAACAAAACAAGGCAAAACAGTAATTTAGAGCTGTTTCAGTTTTATGATATATAATTTCATTAGAACAAAGCTAATGAATTGTTGGATCACAGGTCGCGATGTCATGCTCATCTGAAATCATAACAAAACCCGATTGTGTAATTTATTGAATTATGGGTACAGATGTTATTCAAAATTCGAGTCAAGCAGTTTGTTATTTCTTTGAAAAAAAAGGAAAATGTAATATAACTTCACGGTTTCATTATTCTGTTATAAAAATTGTATTTTGAGAGTTTCTATAGTCACCTAAAACCATAATCTTTGTACTGGTCTTGTTGTATGTTGACCTTTCATGTTTGTTTTGATTTTTGATTTTTACTTTGTTCTCCGGAAAATTATTGATAATAATTTTCGTGCAGGTATATAGAACCACTTATTGGGCCCGGACAGAAAGAACACACAAGAAAGTAGTACATATTTTAAACAAAACAGTTCCTACGTATAATATGCGTTCAAATATGCAATCAAAGGTACGTTGAATTTTTCAGCACAAGTCAGGATAGGGTAAAGTGGCTGTCACTTTATTTGAACATTAAACAAAATAGCTATGAATGCTTGAAATTGCAGAATTAAACATAGAAAGCAACAATGGGATTATGAATTAGGGGTTTTATTCCTACATTGTGTATATTATTGTATTTTACAGAATATTCTATTTACATTAAAATTTCAATATTCCAAATGGATTTCGCCAGTTCAAATATTGAAGTCACTTATCCAAAAGTGTTTACTATGCTTACTTGTTTTCTAGTAGATTTAGACTGCAGACATATTGGAATGCAGTATTTCGAAATTACCTGCTTGATAAATTTATTTGTTATATTTATAATTATTCATATTCTTGGATTTTCAATATTCTTATATTCAGGTCGGTTGATTTACCCTATTCTAATTAACAGATTAATAGTATGTCATCTTAATATTTTGTGAAAGGAATAGAATGTATGTATTGAATGGAGGAATATTTGGAGTATAAAAGAGTAAAAATGAAATCTTAGAATAATAATAATGAGTTATATTAAGCCTTTTAATATAAAACATTCTAGTACTTTAAAAGTTACATTAAAAGTTATAAGTAGATTAATTTGGTATTTGAATAATACAGAACTCTGAAACTACATATTTTAAATGTAGTTGTGTATTTTATTTAATTGGTGAAATAATCCCGTCATTGGACTTATGAATGTTATATTTTGTTATGTTTTATTACCTTGAGTAGTGCTCATATTTTATATACAGCACTGTGATATTTTAAAACCAGTACACTGACCTATGTACCATATACATGGTAAGCATTGTGTTCTCTGTTGTTTACTTGTAATGTCTGTGCTGTCTAGTTTTATCTAATTAATTGTCTGTTTATGTGAAGTGTAGTTTTGTGCTATATTTATGTTGATCAGAATTTGTAGACTTTGTATACAAATCTATTTATAAAATGGACAACTCATTAAGAGATTTGAGATGTATATAATTAGTTATTATTATGAAAAACATATGAATATTGTATTCGAAAGTTAACTAAAGAGTTAGATTTTTGTGCTAAAACGACTTATTTAAATATGTAGATATTTACTAAGAATGAGAATGAATTGTAGTAATTCCCCTTTGCCCATATGTTACACGTACTGTCTTCGTCATGTGAATAATTATTATTTGTTATTATATGTTTTAGGGTCTAAATGTTGTGTGTTGAAAGAAAAGAACCCTTAGATCATCGTTTGTTGTATTTGACCAAGAAAATACCCCGTTACATATACATAACTAATATGGCGGGGTTAAACATATTTGTATGCACTCAACCCCTATCCCTAACCAGGGAGAGTTGTGTATTAGCTAAACAAACAGATCTGTAAGAACAAACTTTAAAAAATCAGTTGAAAGATTTGACTCGCCAATTCGGCTCGAAGACACAAAAACTCCAATAACAAGAAAAAAACACGAGGTATCGATCTAAGGATATTTGCAATAATAGAATTATTGAAAATTAGTTCAAATCCAAGTTCAACTTATAAACAAACAATGTTTTCAAAGGCTAAAATATCAATTAGATAATGGATCTAGTGTAAGTACGTCATAAACACTCTGAAAAAGCATGACTTTGTGCGATGTCGACAAAAAAGCACGCCTTATCGTGCAAAGCATATCCTTCTTCTAAGTAAGTCACTATTCTAAGTATCAGAAAATAGGAAAAGGTGTCTGACAGATCCGAGAAGCACATACACGTTACAACTTATCACTATAGAGATGCTGATCAGATATGAACTCGACTCATTCTGATCAACATATTGAAAAATAAAAATATCGGCAAACCGGAAAAAGGTATATGAAAAGTACTCACACTTTTCATCACTGATGAGCTGCTAACCATATGCAAGGTTATTCTGTTGAGAAGATTTTGAGAAAAGTGTGACGAAAACTTTTGAGTTCATCATCAACATATTGAAAAAATCAATGTATTAACAAACAGGAAGTAGTTATCTGATAGATCCAAAAGTACTCTTATGTTGCAACTAATCACTGTCAAGCCTCTGACCAATTATGATTGGTAGTATTTTGAGAGAAGTGTGACGTTATTATTTGATTGACGAACGGACGGACGGACGGACGGACAATGTGATTGCAATAAAATCTTCATTCTTAGAGTTGGGTATTAAATATAACTATCAACAAAATATTCGAATCGTTTTTCTGTAATTAAATTTTAGTGAATTTTTCAATATGGTTTTTGACAGGTTCAGCACCAGCTGCAAACTTAAAGAACGTTCATTATGTATGATAAATGCATCTCTTTTCGTATATTCATACAATTATCGAAATCCTTTAGCTGCAACTTTTTATTATTTGATCCCATGCATACTTCTTCTTTACTTTCATAAAAAGCAACGTTATCAGAACATATATTTTCGGAATGGAAAGCGGAATTTCAGTCCGAGAACCTTGATTACCAATGCATTATGTTACGTCTAGGATTTTTGGTCCTTTATGCTCTCCAACACTATACTTTATTTGGCCTTTTTAACTTCTTTGAATCGAGCGTCACTGATGTACGGCTGTCATTCGGTATATCGAGAAAAATTTATCGTGAAAGAATGAGTTACAGTGGTCAAGCAGTGCGTGCGGACCATGAAAGCAATTAAATACAATTCAACTGCAAAACTTGTGAGTGAAAATATCCGTTGTATTATCAACAGGCAGGAAAAATCAGACAAAGAAATATGTCTGTCAAAATGGTTCAACTTCCTAAATAAAACTGTGCAGTAAGGTTAATACAAAAATGCAGTACTTTTTAAGAAAACACAAAAGGCGACACACAACCTTATGCGAATTAATGAAGAAACAACATGTTTTTGATTTATAATGGTCATATACCAATAAATCATGATATATTGGAAACTAAATCTCTTGTTAATCAGATAGTACATTAAAGTGGAAGTTATGTTTTCCGTGAAAAGGTAAAGATTATTTGGTTAAAGGAATGACTTTTAGTCAGAATTGATCGTGAATGATTAGGCAACGCGTTATTTTGATCGTGACAGCAATGCGTGACATGACAAGACTTATATGTTTCGCTCATCGTTGAAAGCCGTGGATAATTATCTCATTTGCAATAATACCACATCTTATTTTTATTAATATTTATCATCAGAAAATCAAATGTCTTGTATCATGGGTGTACTTTAATTGATTGAAGAGTATGATATCGTAACAAGATGTTGGTGTTTAATTGTCCACTACCTCATTTTCTACAAAAATTGAAAAAAAAAACCTCATTTTTTGAAAAATGCTTATAGCGCTATATGCTATCATTGCTTATGAAAAACATTTTCATATATATGTATAACCACATATTAAGACCTGTTTTCACTTAAGATTCAAATATAACATGACATTCAAGATAAGAAGGCCACCAAGAGCCTAACTTGTTAAAAATAAGTATCTTTGTTTCTATAATGTTATATGAATTTGCGAATGCGCGAAGCGAGAGGTGGTATAGAGGGTATTCCCTGGAAATACATTGAATGTGTGCCCAACTAGGTACGTGCTGTTAATTTCAACGTAAGTACCTCTAATGTGATGGAATCGATTTTCTAGCTTAGTCTGTGAATTAATCAATTGTGTTCTATTTCCGATTGTAACAAGTATGGATTCGCTTGCCTTGTGATGCATACATTACAGAAGACGCTTATCTTGCTGACACATTCAGTCTTGGTCAGTTTGGAGATATTAATAAGTTTCCATAAGGTGGTTTTTTATGGTATGTATCTTCAAACACTGTTTTTCATCTTTAGGGATGGTTAATTCATTTATTTACGCTAAGCACGCAGCACTAGTAATAACGACTAACAATGTCCAACTCTAAGTCAAGATCGTATGTCCGATTGTAGTGATCCTGCGACTGTTATTATTTTATTCAGCTCGAACGTAAATAATTTACCTAGGTGTAACTTGTTTGTTTTCGATCTATGAGTTTGACTGTCCCTCTGGTATCTTTCGTCCCTCTTTTATACAATAAATCCAGGACTTTCTTTTAATCGTATCATTCATTGTTTTGGAGACACACCAATAAATATTGGCCCATTTCTTTCTATGTCAAATTCTTCAATTTCAAGCATTCATAGCTCTTTTGTCTCAAGTTCAAATAAAGTGACAGCCATTTCATGTCGACGCACTACCTTAGCTTGCATTGTGCTGAAAACATAAACATACCTTTAATTTCTTATAGGAGCGTAATGGTTCCCGGAACTTAGGGAGTACTAAAACAGCTACTTCAGATCTGAGAAAAAGGCAAAATATACCCTCCTTTTTAAATTTCATACAATTTTTTTTATTGTTCAAAATTGTTATTCAAAAAGTGTTCTACAATGATCACCAGCCATTTAGTTTTCATTTGATACCAACATTACCAAAATATTTTACACACTATGAAAGTAACACACATGCGTAGGAACTATTTTGTTTTAAATATGTACTACTTTCTGGTATGTTCTTTCTGACCGGGCCCAAGTGATGGTGTTACATCTTTTCACTTCAAGTATTAAGACATTTCGTGGCATTGAAACATTTACACAAAACAAATTTAGACCAGGAATTCCGAAAATGTCAGCCAATGCATAATTTTTACCACCTGAAATCAATTTAGAGTGGCATATACATAAAATCACAAAAAGATGTTTCTCAAATTTTGTGATCTTTTTTATGAAAGCTCCGTTTTTACAGAAATTTAGGCACCGATAATTAATGTTATCTAGTACTAGAACAGAAAATGTGATTTTTTAATTCTTTTTATTCAAAACTATTTTTAATCGAAAATTTGACTTTGTGAATCAATCTGGAATTCCATGATATAACAAAATATAAATTGTTGTTGAAATCCTAGCACTTGTTCTCCCCCTTTTTTTAATAAAAACACCGAAAAGTATCATCTTCTTATAGATATAAATACTGTTTATTAACATTTTTGATATCAGATGAAGCATTTTTGACTTACAATAACGACATAAAATGTTGACGGACGGCCAGACATTCAGTAATTGCTAAAGGCAACACGGTCTTGTCGGCACGGTCTTATAAATAAAAACTCCTACCAAATAGCATTGCAGCATCATAGCAAAATACAATTGGTAGTTAATAATACAGGGAGGAACCTTAGTGCCAATATTGTAACACTTAAGGGCATTGTTGTAACAAATAGGGGCATTGTTAACAACTATTAGTGAAATAAAATGTCTGAAGTTGGTTTAAAAAATAATTTGAGACTCATATGAAACATTGATAAAGAATGACATTGTTCAGAAAATAGTAATTTAGACAATCATAAAATGAATAAAACCATGTTTGCTTACAATTTCCATGTCATTGAAATGTTGAAGAGCAATCTGCTTTTTTGTAGTTATGTTAAAACGGTGATATTTTAAACTCTGATTTTCTAAGACACTGATCATAATGTTGAACCATTTTGACAGTTTTTTTTTCAAAATTTGTCCGTATGATTCAACAAATTAGATAATCACATCATATCGCAATACTTTACCACCGTTACTTATTCTTTCACAATCCTTTTTCTCGATAAACCGAATGACAGCCATGTGATGAGTCTTTAAAACTTGGTAAATCATCCTTAGGTATCTAGTTTAAAAAATGTATCCGATGACCCCACCCATCAACAAAGATGGCCGTCATGGCTAAAAATATAACGGGGGGGTAAAATGCAGTTTTTGGCTTATATCTCTGAAACCAAAGCATTTAGAGCAAATCTGACATTGAATAAAAATGTTTATCAGTCAAGATCTATCTGCCCTGAAATTTTCAGACGTATCAGACAACCCGTTGTTGGGTTGCTGCCCCTGAATTGGTAATTTTAAGGAAATTTTGCAGTTTTTGGTTATTATCTTGAATATTATTATAGATAGAGATAAACTGTAAACAGCAATAGTGTTCAGCAAAGTAAGGTCTACAAATCAGTTAGATTATCAAAATGGTCAATTGACCCCTTAAGGAGTTATTGCCCTTTATAATCAATTTTTAACATTTTTTTTGTAAATTTTTGTAATCTTTTACAAAAATCTTCTCCTCTGAAACTACTGAGTCAAATTTAATCAAACTTGGCCACAATCATTATTAGGGTATCTAGTTTAAAAATGTGTCGATGACCCCGCCTACAAATCAACATGGCCGACATGGCTAAAATTAGAATATAGGGGAAAAAATGCAAGTTTTCTCTATTATTTTGTGAACCGTTATAAATAGAGAAAATCTGAAAGGAGCAATATTTTGGGGCCCTTTATAGCTTGCTGTTCGGTGTGAGCCAAGGCTCCGTGTTGAAGGCCCTACTTTCACCTATAATTGTTAACTTTAAATACATTGTGACTTGGATGGAGAGTTGTCTCATTGGCACTCATACCACATCTAATTTATATACAAAGTGCCAAAAAGACAAAGAACAATGAAAACACGAAAATGACAGACACAGAAAACCAACATATAACATAAAAAACTAAAAAGTACACACATCAACGAACAGCACGTCGGTGTTGCTAGTTATAAGTCGTGTCCGGTGAAGGATGAAAGACATCTATGACAATTCAATTGAGGTCATTTAAGGCAGTTGAAATAATTATTCAATTATTCAGTTCAAGATCTGATGTCCTCAGAAAGTAACAGTAATACAAGAAGTAATAAATATGCTGCAATTAAAAGTGGGCATTACATGTCTTGGTGAACAGGGAAAAAAAAAACACTTCAGCAGTTAATAAATTAAAGAAACATTAAAGTACACGTGGTAAATCAAGTTTCATACCATCTTGTTTTGATCAATATTGTCAGAACCTTTGATTTTATGTTTACAAAAAAATATAATCGCTCGCCTTTACTTTTCAAGCTTCGCCTCAAAAATTTGCAAATCATTTTTTTTTTATTTAAATTTTCAAATCGCTCGCTCGCCCCAATTTCTG
The DNA here is from genome assembly GCA_017311375.1 of Mytilus coruscus. Classification (NCBI taxonomy): domain Eukaryota; kingdom Metazoa; phylum Mollusca; class Bivalvia; order Mytilida; family Mytilidae; genus Mytilus; species Mytilus coruscus. The sequence goes on from CM029595.1 coordinate 100,292,942, forward strand.
GAGTGGAAAAATCCGTAGAACAAGAAATATTAAATTGGTGTGGCCTAACACAGAAAGCATGATATTACATCAGAAATCATCATCGTCATAGTGCAAATACCATTTCAGTTTCACAACATTACCATCCCTTTTGGCAAGTCCTTTCTCGTTTATGTAATGGAAGAATGAACATTATTATTGTCGATTAACACATCAAACTGTCTGCTTCTTTTGACGTAAAATCGAGAAAAAAATATCTTATCAATACCGCTATTATAGACCAAATTTGATCGTAAATCTGTTTATAAAAAGTTGGTACAATTATTATTTCATACATAACGCTATGGTTAAATTTGTTATTTCAACAAACAATCGTTCTTAGAGTGGGGACAAGGCTTATATATCAAATAATATAAGAATTTTGGGGATTTTATATTTTAGCTATTTGCATTTTGGTATGGGCGTTCTTGATGAAACTAAATCCAGGCAAAAGGGGCGAACAAATTAATAAAGTGTTATTTTTATTTTTAAAAAGTAAGTTAATATATGGAAAGCATGATACATTCATTGAACAATATCTACATACAATTTACTTTGCAGATGTAGTCATTTTCATAATGTTTATAATTGCTATCTTGAATCGATTAAATATTGTTTAAATGATAATCTGGTATACCATTAGGGAATATACGTTATAAATTATTTTATATTTATAATGAAATGCATTCATATTATTTATACAGTGAAACTTAATGTACATTCACTTTATATCAAGTTTAAGATGAAAATTATTACAATTAAGATAATCCTCACAAAATAATCCCTCATTTTTAAATATTGCTCAGTAGCTTGACGTTGCACACTCGATCTGAAGCAGATGTTTTCTCCTAATTGCTAGCATAGGCTGTTCACATAATTCTTTAATTGCCGCGCACTGACACAGAGACGAGATGGAAACGCCTATTATCTTTGCTGGCGATTGAAGCATATGAAGTGAATATCCACCAGAAGTTTCGCATCTTAGGACTTTATATTTGCCATAAAAATCTGAAAGTTGGCGGTGAAATTTCTTGTAATCTTCAGCAATTATTATTATAAGTTTTCGATATGCATCAAGTCTTATTTTGTCAGTTTTTACTTCTTCCGTTTTGGCCTTTATTTGCTGTTTTCTCATGTTTGCAATATCCAACTTGTTTTCTACTACAGTTTTTGTGTTTCGTGCCCTTTCCAGTGCCGATTTACTCGATTGCACTTCATTCCGAGCATAACCAACATTATTTGAACACATGTTGACTTCTTCTTCAAGGACTGTGACATCTACTATTTCAGTGCCCAGACCGGCTATCATACCAGCTATTCCCAAGGGCGGAACAAAAATTGTAAGGAAAGCTGACGCTACTACAGTTGATGCTCCGAACACAACAGATGCTGTCTGAGCTCTTTTTGCGCCTTCGAACTTACTTCTTGCATCCGAGAGTGCGTTTTTGGCATCTGCCAAATCTTCTCTTTTTCTCCTGCATTGGTCATTGGCATTGTCTAAATCTTTCTTTGTCCCTTCCAATTCTTTCTCCAATTCATTCAGATTGGAGACTGTTTTCTTTAACTTGTCATTGTTCACTTTCAAATCATGCTCGATGTCGACATTTATCTATTGTAATAAACTTTCAGCGTATTTTGCCATTTTATCAAATTCAATGTTTGCCTTTTCAATCAATGGAAACAAGACATTAGGTATGTATTTGTCATTATCTTCCCCAGTTATGTCATTCAAGTGTTGTATAAACGTGGATAAATGTTCTAGACCTTTCAACATAAACTCAAGAACATTTTCAAAATCGCATTTATATTTCTCATGACTTCTGCCCTGCACTACTGACATATTTCCTGTAATTGTAAGAAAACATATTATAAACTAAATCTTGTTAAGTATGATGGCGTTAAATAGATATTATCTAATAATTAGCCGATTTTATCGTTTTCCCGAGTGCTTGTAATTTTTTTTTTTTCAAAATTTCACAATTTTCTTTTGTTCTTAATTTTGTTTGGTCTTGATTTTTCAATGATGAAGATGACGAGTGCAATTACCGGAGCAGGACCTGATAACCCGTCCGACGCGCTTAAGATTATCCCCAGTTTTTGGTGGGGTTCGTGTTGTTCAGTTTTAAGTTTTCTGTGTAGTGTTTTGTAGACTGTTGTTTGTATTTTCATCGTTTTTCGTAATGGCTTTTTTGTTTTCTGTTTTTCTTTGACAACCTTTATTGAGTTTGTAAATAGTTTTTTCAGCTCTTCAACGTTTGTATTGGATTTTGTATTTTCAAACATTTGGCCTCGAGCGTCACTGAAGAGGATTAATTGTCGAAATCAGCATCTGGTGCAGCAAAATTGGTACCGTTTATGATATAACATGTTAAGAGAACTGAAATGAATAAATCAGTGGCGGATCCAGGATGGTAAAGAAGGGGGTTATGGTAGGAGCAGCCCACCAAAAATGTTTGCCAAAATTAAGGCCGGGCGGTTAAGTAAAATGTTATAAAACATATTCGTGCTGAAAAAGCAGGCACAAACGCAGGGTTAAGTGAAGTTGTTTTCTGAATGTTTGAAAGCATACTTAATCATCCAGTAAAACTAAATCTTTGTTAATGTATCAAACATAGATGTGTGTGGCGAATGTGTTTGCAGACATTATGTTATAGTTCTTGAATTTATGTATATGTGATCAAACTCCTTAAAATAATTGGTTTTAGGTGTATTTAACTTCCTTTTGAATTGATGATATAATATCATAACGACATAATTTAAAACCAATCATATAAAATGATAAAATTAGGGACACTAGCTTTTATTCCAAAACAGCCCACGACATTTATTATTCCACACCTCTTTTTTTACAATAGAATAAAACCTTACTTGTGTTGTTTACTTCACATCATTTGGTCTCAGGTGGATTGTTGTCAGATTGGCAATCATACCACATTTTCTTATTTTTATATTGTAAAGTTACTTATTATCCACTTTAATTGATCTGGATCTATGTTTGATTGTTCTGTTACATTATTGAAATACTACGTTCTTAAAAACTATTTCCCATTTTCGGAGAAATTTACAATAATAATTTCCAGAAAATATAAATTTCCGGACGAAAAGGTAAAGAAAAGAAATTTACCATTAATTCCTGTAAAACCCCTCAGACTTCTATAAAAGTAGATGTGGGGTTATCTCAATGAGCCAGCAAGCAAACCACAGAAATAACAAAAGACGTCTCTTTATACGAGAAATAATGTTTGATGACAAACAATTTTAAAACAATTGGTGTGATCAAAATTTGTTATTTTAGGACTATGACGTTTGCTCTATGGGTAGAGTAAAGAGCAAAAATGTACAATAAGTTTATACTGAAATCCTGTCTAGGAGGTCAAAATCTAAAAGATAGGTTTCAATATAAAAACAAGATGTGGTATAGTTGCCAATGAGACAACTCTCTACCATAGACAAAATGACGTAGAAATTAACAACTATAAGTAACCGTAGAGCCTTCATCAATCAGCAAAACCCATATCGCATAGCAAGCCATAAAAGGCCCCTAAATGACAAATGTAATACAATTCAAACGAAAAGACTAACGGCCATAACGGCTGTATGTACAAAACAATAAACAAATAAATATGATATACAGCTATAAACGACAACCACTGAAATACAGGGCCCTGACTTGGTACAGACACATAGAGAATGAACGATTTTATTTTTTTAATTTTTACTAGTCGAGTTCTAATTTTCGCTTTAAATTTTTCAGTATAAATCTTAAACACTTTTATATAACCAATACTTTTATTTTCTATGGTTTATATCAGCAATATAACATGAAATTCGCAATTTGGTATGTCTAAACAAGCAATTAGAAAAAGAAAAACACAATCTGCGTAATTCGCAACCATATTCTAATTACATTTAATGCAAGGTCGTAACAACTAAAATTAAGGAGGCGACAGTTTTATAGTATTAATATAAGGGAAGAAAGGTGTGAATATGACGAAGGAGTAAATGTTAAGAAGATGAACAAGTGGTCTCAGTTCCTTGATGTTTCTCACGCACCTTTTAATTTTTTGTGCTTTCCCCTGATTATATTTTATACGAATATATTATATGTAGCTGGTCTATTTAATGCAATTTTCTCGTCATTTATACCACTCTGGATTTGCAACCTTCACCTTGGAAAAAGGAGGGTGATCTGAGACTATTTCCTATAATAAATCAATTAATAGGTGTATTGTGCTGAAATGATATCATAAAACATTTGATTGTTTTAATGTTTCCCTACGCAATAATGAAACAATAAAGAAGAATCACGACCATCGTATAATCTAATTCCGTGGAGAACAGTAAGCAGTATATCCAAACTGTGGTCATTATATAAAACGAGTGGTAAGATGCAAAAGCGTTACTTAGTACGTTTGAATTTGTAATTTCGCTTTTATAAATTGATTTAAAGGCGGTTTAATGATTTTTACATACATCCTCAAATTAAAAAATCTAATAATTAGTCTGTAATAATTATACGAATCAAAAAGCTATATCACAATTTATATGAAGACCACAAAGATTGAAAAATCCTAAGCTATCAAGAATGAAAACAACACGTTATAAATTTAATGTGTCCGAAGCGCTTTTCTGGATTTACCTTCATCAGGAACGCTCAAAGCCGAATATTTGAAAGCCAAGGATGTATAAATCCGAAACAGTTGAAGAGCTATATAATCAAAAATGACCTAAAATAATAGCCAAATTCTTCTAAGGCCAACTTTGCCTGAGTCTATAAAGATGTTTTCGAACATTTAGCTGTAGCATGTATTGATCAAACATGCATATTACATTTTTTTAAATCAATTTTAGAAAACAATTTGTGTATTTTTTAAAGTAAATACAGTTTCGTTACTACTGTCGATTGTTGTTAAACCTTAGTATTGAATTAATACATTTGATTCATACTGTACATACTTTTTCAGTTTAAAAACCTTTGTGATAAGTACAATAACGTACTGTAGATAGTTCATGAACCTATGTTATCTTAGATTTAAGAAAGAACTCTCTGTACGATACGACCATTATTATTCTTGTATCATAATCAATGATGCTTACTCGTATGCTAATGATCGATTGGTGTTTTACGTCATATGGCAAATATTGCATGCTTATCAAAACGATTACATGCACGGCGGTATGAGTATGAACCCTGCTTTTAACAGACAGACATGCTGAGCCTGATTTTACTATACTGTTTCAAAACGTTAAAATCCAAAGGAAGACATGTCACTCGACCTGGACACATTACTGTGACCCTTTCCGACCACTTTTTGCGCTATTACTAAATACTGCGTGCCGAACAGAGAAGCAACTAATACCAATTTGTCAAGTCTTTACTTTGACCCGGCAAAGGATGAAACCCTCCACTTTAGCACTTGTTGTGGACACGCTTCCACGGGACCACCGAGTTGCATTGGTTACAGTAGTCACAGAAAAAAAGATACGATTTAAATGGAAATATTATAACAGGTTGTAAAATATCACTCTGATTCAAACAAAATTCTCTAGAAATGATAGTATTAAGATGCTTAATTTCTTGATTGACAACATATCTGTTACGTTTGGATTACGTGTTTTTAAACTAAACAATCGGCATTCCCATGGGAACCAACTGTTCATCTCTTCTTGACGACTTGTTCCTTTATTCATATGAGGCTGACTTCATACAGGTGCTTGGTATGAAGAATGAAAAGAAGCTAGCCTTATATTCAATTTCACTTACCGCTATATAGATTATGTCCTCTCACTAAATAATTCAAAGTTTGGTGACTATGTTGAACGCATCTATCCCATCGAACTCAAAATAACGGATACAGTTAAGTGTGCCTCATATCTTGACTTACATTTAGAAATTAACAATGAAAATCAACAACAGATGAGATGATTTTAGCATTCTTATTCTGAACATTCCAGCAGCGCCTGCATATGGAGTATATATCTCCCAGTTGATACGATATTTCAGGGCTTGCATTCCCTATCTTGAGACAGGAAAAAACCTATGAAACCAAGTGTTCCAAGGGGTGAAGTTGAAATTATCCTTTCTAAATTTTATGGACGCCATCACAAGTTGGTTGACCGTTTTGAAATATCTTTTTCACATTATGACAACGGATACTAGTATGTTCCAATTGTTGTAACCACAATCCTGTCCTGTTCCCCGAATTTGAACTACCGAATTAGACTTATCACCGGGTTTTTACTTACATGAGCAACAGGACGGTTGACACATGCGGAGCATGATCTCCTTCCCTTCCGAAGCACCAGAGATCAACTCCGATTTTGGTGGGGTTCGTGCTGTTCAGTCTTTAGTTTTCTTTGCTGTGTTTTGTATACTTTTGTTTGTCTTTTGGTCTTTTTCGTTTTCTGTAATGGCGTTTTCAGTTTATTTTCGACTTATGAGTTTGAATGTCTCTTTGGTATCTTTTGTAATAATCCTCTTTGGTATAAGTTTCGTTAAATGTTATAAAACCTTATAAATAATCTAAATAAATCACAACCGAGGTCGTACCAAGCGACGAATATCCAGTTTTGAGTTTAAGATTACAAGTATATGATACAAATTTAAAAATTGTTAGTCGGTTAGGTGAAAAGTTGATCATTCGGATTAAAATCTACAGCTTATAACAGCAAAATGAAAAAGAAATACTTTTGCGTCGACCGACATTCCAGTAACTGAATTAAAAAGCAACACTACAACTGGTTTTTTCTGGTCTATTTGAAATGTCGACCCAAGAATGATCCCATTTTCGATTTAACAGCATTTTATTGAAAGAGTTTAAAATATGGGAAATGTTACATTGTTGTAATGCAGCTAGGAAAAGCGAATTCACAATAATTCATTCTAATATTTTCTGTTTAAAACATTCAATCAATTTCTCATTTGACGTTGCGTTATCAAGCCAGATCATCAATGTCTTCATCGGTAAAACCATCCATACCAGATGTCACATTTGTTTGTATTTCTTTAATTCTTTCAGGTTCATTTGGTGGCATAGCTTTTTCAATTTCCTGTAGTTTTTTGCTATTCTTTCTTCAACTTTTGCGTTGAATTCCTCTTTTTGTTTCATTACAATAGAGAGTATAGCCCTTTGTGCTTCTTGACATCCGTTATGTAGTTCCTCTCATTTCCTCCTTATTTCATGTTCATCGTTTTGGGTATCTAGAGCTACTAAACGTCCCAAGGTGGTGATTCTGTCCATTAGATGTTCATTAGATATTTGAACATATGTTCCAGCAATAGTACGTACTACATAAGCAACTTGACTGGCTTTTGATATCTGTTCAAATATTACATCCCTAAATATGTCAGATAACGGAGCAGCATGATTCGTCATTTTAATTCTCGGCCTATTGTTGCCTGGTCTACAAAATCCGTCAAAGAAGAGTGCAGACAACATTTTATAAGATTGGACAACATCTGAAAGAATCGAACCCGTTTTCCCCATTGCTCTCTTACTTCTGCTAATGCCTTAATGCCTTTAACTAATGTCTCACGAACAGTGTCAAAGTCGACTTTCTTTAAATCAAGCTTTTTCATGTCCATTAAAACTTTTGTCAGGTTTTCATTGGAATCTCTTAGCTCATCTGATGATTTTTCATGTCGTCGTTTGGCATCTCGCAGTGTTTCTTTTGCTAGCTCTGTTTTCTAGCGAGCATTTTCAGTCGCTGCGCTAACTGCGGAAAAACTTTAACTCTGTGTGGGCATTTTTTACAGATGAGGCGATTTGTTATAAGTGTAATCCTTCCAAGTTCTTTGCTTGCCTCTTCTTCAAGTTCTTGAGACTCATTCTTAAGATACTTTGTTTTGGTAATAGCTTCCGTGATGATATCATTTTTATTTTCTAATTCTGAAATACTTTTAGCTAATCGTTGAAGCGAAGTACAAATGTCAATAGCATCGACACATAATTGTAATACCTTTTCACGCTATTTTCTATTTTCACCGATGACATGATTTCTAGCCGTTTCAATAAATTGCTGGATGCGACCGAATTCACCTTTAACTATCATTCCTATATCAGGGCACGGCTGACCATTCTCATCAGTTCTACTAGTGGTAATCTCAGCAAGCTGATAAATGTATCTGTTGATAGTAGATACTTCGTCGTGATAGTTCTTTATCGTAGTACGCATCATTTCTCTCGCTGTCCTTGTCATTCCCAAGAGATTTTATTGTATCCGTTACCACTCTTTTTAGTTTGCTTGAAAAACTTGTGATATTGCGCACTCCTTCTACCAATGCTTCACAAACGGCTGTTCCTATTAAATCACTTCCCCGACGGAAGACTGGTTATTGCGTCCTTAAAGTCCGATTGTGTTTCTTTTACCTCATTTTCAATGTTACTGAGTCTTTTTTCCGTTTCTTTTTTTTTCTTTATTCTTGATACTCTTTCTGTTCTGGCGACTTCAATTACTATTTCAGAGTTCTTTGTTCTTTCTGTCATAGACCCCTTTCGTATTATTAGTAGAACATGCTTCAAGAAGTTCTCCTGTCAATTCCATTACTCCAACAAATCGGTATTCAATGGCCTGAGCAAGCAATAAGCTTTCGTCAGAGATATTCTTTATTTTAGACAGTGACATAGGTAACCTTTTCTTTACTTCTTCCGGTGAACCCTACATTAGAAATTTAACAGTATTTTTAACATGACCATCAACGTTTCCACTGTGAAGACAAATTTGACCCATACTGGTATGTGCCTCATTAAACGCACCCTACCGGCATTGCTGACTTGGACTAATGTTGCTCTGAATGAATGTGGATACCGAGGCAGCTTAAAACCATCCCTGGGTGGTTTTTCTTCAAGACTGAAGTCTGTGTCGGCTGAAATCAATATCAGATCTCCCAGCAAAGCAATAGCACCTAAAGCAATTGTTAAAAAACTTATCCCAATTACTGTCCGGTGCCATCATAATCATAGAAACACTTCTTTTGTCATCTCCTTTGCACAAGCTTGCTACGGCTTTATCTATTTTTGCGATTTCATCCATTACTATTTGTAAATAATCCTACAAAATAAATGCATCCAGCTGTATGTTTACTGCATATCAGCACTGTTTTGGTTGTTGTTGCTTAAGTGGGAAGATATACAGATACGATTTAGTTGATTTATACTGCAACTGTGTTTTTGAGGAGTCAAATTGCGTATATTCATTTGTGATATACATTGTCTTACTGTGTATCGCCTTGTTTGTGACCTTGATAATGGGTTTCCGTATAGTTTTATTTATAGTTTAAATACAGATTTTGGGGATGTTTCTGTCGTCGACTTAGAAATTGCTTGTTTTTACTTAAGTAACAGTTGTAAGATTTTAAGTGTAAAGAGACAAATCATACATTGTCTTGAAATTTTAATTTTATCTGAAAGCCTCGCATTCTACCTTTTTCTTCATGCTTGTAAACATACATTTTGTATTTTGCGATAATGTATAGGTATTCTATATTTGTACGTTTGTTTTACTTTCATCCAAGTAACAAGGTCGTTGTGAACTTTTTAAAACACGAAAGGGGTTTGTACACCAAGGCATGGATGGCCTCATCCGTATTTGCACAATTTGTTTCGAAATTTTTGGCTTGTAATGCTCATCTTCACCTCCAATAAGCATCGCGTATTAGGTTTGAAAATTTAACTGTTTTGACCGGAATATTATCGTAACTATCACACTCAATAAAAGGTAGAATATTTCTATCTATATATAATAGCTTAATTAAGAGAAACGTTTTACAGTAGATTTAGAAACTTATAAATACAATTCATATTCATCCTATTTTTAGTTGGAAGATGAATGAATGGTTATATATGTACGGTTCGGTGGCCAATCATTTGATTCCATTCATGACGAGAACATATTTACCATCTACTTACTATCTATTTCTACGTAAGGAACTGTCCAATGTACGAACATTTGTGAATATTTTTCCTTAGTTGATAATTTTACACTTTAGGTGCTTCATTACGAATAATAAATTGTTTGGACAGTAAATGAATGTCATATTGATATGTATTCTTTTGAGTACTTGACAGATTTTTTAAAGTCATATGTAACATGCAATTTCACAACACAACAATCCACAAGATTAGGTAAAATAATTGTATGAATAAGGTGTTTATATAAAACAATGAAATATAAAAATACTTTACATATTTCACGATAATTTTATGACTTTTCATTTTGTTTGGATTTTGACACCTGGTTCATCTGGACATTCTACAGACAGTTTACTTTCGCTATCAACGGCATACAAAGATTGGCCAACTGGCACGATCTCGTATCTTCCCCTTTTCATTTCAAAGTATGTTGTTAAAGTCCCTTTTTAGTCCATGTTTTCTCACATTCTCAACTATTAAGAAGCTGTTATTTTCTCGTTCGCGATACTATTAGTTTACAATTCGCCTTTTAGTATGAATTCAGAATAATTTTTGTTATATTTTGTGCTGTTACAGTGTAATATAATTATGTTCAACACAGTATACTTTTTATTTTGCACTACAAGTTTTCAGATATTATTCCACATTTTACTATACAACTCTTGCTTAAATGAGTAGTCCAAAGAGTCCCTCGTTATAGAAAATAGAATTCTTGTTCACTAATTTAATTTTTAGACACGTACAATATGATTTTGATTTAACAAAATGTTGCACTAAATGACGTGTTATAAATCCAAAGTCTATCAATGACAAATTAAATATCAGTTTAATAAATCATTATCATAAAAGATAACAAAAACGTAATAAGTGGTTTTAAAACGACTTAAAATAGTTAATTTTTCTTTACTTAAAAATTGTGATTGTGCAGTATTAATGTGTGAGTATACGATTTTAGCATAACATGTCGTCATCCGCAATGACGTTTTATTGACAATCAAACTGGGAATACAAAACCGATAGTATTTTGATTTTTCAAGACTACAATTGAAGCAATAATGTTTTGGGAATGAATCTCCGTGGATACGACTGTACATGATCCAGTGTCCTGTGTCTGCGTATGCAGTTGAAAAAAACAAACAATCACGCACTCGAAACTTTAATCAAATGGAAATACCGATGCAGAACTTGATAGCTTATAGCGGAGCTTATATCTTAACTGTTTTTGAAAAATTGTAAGATCGATGAATAACTATAGAAAAACAAATAGGTATCATTTTAACAGTTCAACCTTTAGAAGTAGTAAATAAGCAGCATGGGGAATCTCATTCAAAATTTGTACGATCACGGAAAATAATTGAATTAAATTGGATTAAAAAATTACAGACAATCTATCCTCTCGGTCTGAATGATAATATCATGGGAATTGGTAATATATCAAGAACCGATTTTGTTAACATTTTGGATATAGTTTCTAAAACTGTTCGTAAAAACCGTTCTCATGGGCGTAGAATAAATCGCAATCAAAAAAAATTTCGTATCAACAATTCAAATATTTTGGACCTAATTACTATTTCAAAAAACAACGGCAGACATTATCTGTTAACCAAGCTCTGTTCTTTACCTGTTAAAAATTACATCAAATTTTACAGGATTGCAACACAATTCCTTAATGCAGTCCTAAGTATGATCAGCATCCCCCTTTTTAAACGAGTACAAAATAAGACGTAAAACAGAACATAATTTCATGCCAAATAACACGAGTACAGCAATTATCGATAATATTGAATCACTTTACAAGTTTAAAAGTAAATACATGAATATTTACTGCAACTTGGTAATCTGAAGAAATTTCGTATCGTAATTCCGAATTCATTTGGTAGTTTACAATCAAATTGATACATCCGGTTTTCCGGTTTACATTCAGGATCGAAAGATGCACGTTGCATAGTATATAAGAGAGAAATTTGCTATTTAAAGTCATTAAAACCTTTTAAGTTGTAAACGTTTGCCCTCCAAATCTTTCTTCAACGTTGTACAAAACGGATACCAAATGTCTTGTTGTTGATGCTGCAAATCGTCGATACCGGTTCATGACTTTTGAATTTGACAGTGAAAAGAAAGATCCACCCGATTTTTAAGCCCTAAACAATTACCAAAAAAGCAAGAAAACGACGTGGGAACCTTAAGGACAGCTTGTTGTCATTCTTGATGCAGGCTTGGCATTGGAATTGTTACAAATGACAATTATTCAAAATATTGGTTATTATATAATGATTATGAAATAAATATGATAAGGATCAAAAAGCAATTCGTCAATTATTAATTGGAATGAGTGTCGTAACATCATCCTCGACTCATTCCGAACTTACTGCTTGAAATGGATAAAACGAGAAAATGCTGACAAGAAATCCTTAGATTCTTTTTTAAATTCAGTAATGAACATAGTTGATATTCGTATAAAACATTAATAGATCATTTTACTCTTAACAACAACCATAATTGCCCTATTTCTCGTATATAACATAAGCTAAAAGGACTCGCCAAGGAATATGCTTTTGTCCCGGCTGATAAGGCTGCTAATAATATCATTATTGCTTGCCGTAAGTTTTATATTGAGGTTCTGCAAAAGGAAATTACGAATTAACCAACTGACTCCATTTCGGAAAATGACATCTGTGACAAACATTAACTTTTAGCTACCTCTTTACAAGCAGAACAAAATACAATGAAAGTTCCAACTATGTACTGGCTTCCGAAGCTTCATAAAACACCTTACAAATAAAGGATTTATTTCGTCTTCAAGCCATTGTTCCACTACTAAACTGTCTATTGTACTTTCTTTCTAGCACACTTGGTACAATCAAAAACCTTGTAATAAATTGTTCAAATAAGGCCTTTGACAATAGTGGAATTAATTACTTTTGGAGTGTCAAAAATTCGTTGGAAGTACTTGATAAATTGCATACTTATATTGGTGATTTCGAATCTGTTCAAAGTTTTGATTTTTCTACCCTATATACCACTTTGCCTCATAATCTTATTAAGAAAAATTCACACACCTAATTAAGTGGGCATTTAAAAAGTCAGAATGCGAATATATATGTTCAAACTCTTTTAAGTCATTTTTTAGTAACAACAAACTATTGGACCTGCTTTGATACTATAACTATACTATACTATAACTGCCCTTGGATTTTTACTAGTTAACATTTAAGTTCTCTATGGAGATTCAATATATCGTCAAGTTATCGGAATTTCAATGGGAACTAACTGTGCACCACTTATTGCGGACCTATTTCTGTATTGTTTTGAGTTACAATTTATGACTAAAATCAGTAAAGACCCATCAAAACAACATCTGGTACAAAAAATTAATAACACTTTTACATATTTGGATAATATACTGGCTCTCAATAATGACGACTACAGTATGTACACTAAAGATATTTATCCTGCTGACCTGACTTTCAATAAAAATTCTAACAATGAACACTGCCCGTTCCTGGATCTTGATATCTATATCTTTAACGTGTAGCTTAATACCAAAATTTATGAAAAAAGAGATGATTTTTCATTTCCTATTGTTCATTGTCCATTTTTAGATGGTGACGTTCCCTTGTCACCATCTTATGGTGTTTAAATATTTCAACTTGTTCGATTTGCTCGTGTATATTACAACGTATTTGATTTCAACGAAAGAAATCTCTGTATTACGGAAAAATTATTACACCAGGGGTTTCGATATCACAAAGTAGTCAAAACATCTACTAAATTTTATCATCGGTACATATTCGTAAATATAAATCAACATGCAGTCATCTTATACATTCAGGTATTTCACATCCAATCTTTTATGGTAATATTCTTTACAAAGCACAAACATGTCGGCGTTTACCTCAAAAGCTAACCAAACCTTTAAACAGACTTAGTATTCAGAAGGGATATAGTTACGATACTGTTGTCAGGTCATTAAAGATGGCATATTTTGGTATTAATTTTGATTAACTCATAGGGTCTTTACATCGGAAATAAACACATTTATTCTAAAACCAGTTGTTGGCATGATACGGGTTATGTTCTTCTCATATATTTTATGATGGTATGATACTAAACCCCTAACGGGACGGATTGTGCTTGATTTTCATATGATGAAGACATAATATTTCAATAAGTTTAATTGAGGTCTGGAGCTGTCATGTCAGTAACTGCTATTAGTCCTTTGTTAATTTATGTGTCATTGTCATTTTGCTTAGTTTCTTTTGTTGCCTATTCTGATACGGACTCGGACTTCTTTTAAACTGAGTTTTACTGAGCGTATTGCTGTGCGTTTGTTTATTCTTCATTGGCCAGAGGTATAGGGGGAGGGTTGAGATCTCACAAAACATGTTTAACCCTGCCGCATTTTTTGCGCCTGTCCCAAGTCAGGAGCCTCTGGCCTTTGTCGGTCTTGTATGTTTTTTAATTTTAGTTTATTTATATGTTTTTGAGTTTAATATGACGTCCATTTTCACTGAACTAAAACAAATTTGTGTGATTGGGGGCTGAAGCCCGCCTCTGGGTGAGGAATTTTCTCGCTGTGTTGAAGACCCATAGGTGGCCTTCGGCTGTTTTCTGCTCTTTAGTCGGGTTGTTGTCGCTTTGACACATGCCCCTATTCCATTCTCAATTTTACTGATTTGTATGATCAGTTGTAAAAATAGTGTCTGTGAAAAAAGAATACACAAAGAAGAATTGCAGGAATCGCTACCAATATTGGACAGAACAACAGGCCACAACAATAATCAAAACCTGAAAAATATACGTGTAAACACCGATCTGTCAAAAGCCAGATCTATAATGATCGTGTTGATCTATATACATGTTTGTAAACTCTTACTCATTTTGAAACAAATGTAATTATAAAATTGAAAATATTACCATTGTGATTTACTGAATCCAACTGCAAGTTGCAAAATGATACATTTGTAAGATGTAAGGATTTATATATGTTGCTTAGGATTTGTATCAATTTTCTTAGAATAGAGAGTTTTTGGTTAAGCATGCATTATATAAAACAAACATTCTTGTGCAAAATGCAAAACTTATTAGTATTTTACAATTTTCAAATATCCTGTGTACAAATAACGGCGGAAATCAATGAATTCATTGGTTTAATATAGACTATAGTTATTATATGATGAATCATTATTTTTACGAGTTATAAATCTTTCTTATTTAATCCAGAGACATATATACACAGAAATGGGCAACTCCGTGCCCTCCGATCACCTGAATTTTGCCGTAAGTGAAGTTCTAAATGGATTATTACTTGGTAATTGTTTTGACAACTAAACAAATTCTGACATATTATTTTAACCATGACCAGAACTTTATTTAAACAAAAGCACTGGGCAATACTATAGTATTCAATCAGGAAAACAAAAATAGTCATTTTACATGTCAAGAAAAGAAATAAAAATATGTAGCCAGCAGAATTTTGTCTCGTGGGAAATGATTATATATCTGTTTTAATTCAATTATAATGTTTAATTTTTGATTAACCTAGTATTAAATTATTTATGGAACCTTTGCATGAATTTCCTAAATGAACGTACATTATAGTGTTGTCGAAATCACTTTTTTGCTGCCATGAAATATTGAATATGAATCTGTCATTATTTGTTGTTTTTTTTAAGACTTAATATCACCGACTCTGATAAAAACAATTTGTATCAGTACAGTAAAATGCTCTGCTGAACTGTAGAATTTTAATGTTTTGTTTCATAGACCACCGGAGTACTGCAACATTCTTATCTTTACTCTTTCCTATCAGTGAAACTTGAGTTTGAAATTTGAAAGATTTAAAATTGTGCTCAAGTTTTATCTGATCTTTTTGCCCCTTGACATCTCCTGCTTCTGTTTAAACCTTTACCACTAATATACCACTAATATATCATCTGGTTTAAATAAAATAGTGTCTCATTCCCTGAATTTGTTATACAGGAATTCATTATGATATCAGTTTTTTTATAAGCATATAAACTGCTTGGTCTCTTCACACAACTTATTTTTAGAACGAAATGCATCAATAGGTACATACATGTACCAGGTCACGGATATATAAGTACACGTTATGTGCTTTTGACCTCCACAAGAATTCTTAAACATTCATAGATGTGCAAAGAATATTTTTGTCGTTGGGTTGTTGTCTCATTGACATATACCCCACATTTCTGTTTTGTCATAGCATCTGTGCCTTTTCAATTTATTGCAGAAATATTTTTTGCATAAACATTTTTCAAAACAGTAGAGGTGAAATAGTGATCACAGAATGAGGACATGTAAAACTGAAACAACACAACACAACAGATAAATATAAACAAGTACCATTGTTAAAGGACTGAAACAAACATAGATGAAGACCAATATTAGTGACTAGTGTACAAGTAGAGTGAACATTTCTTGCTTCTTATTCTACACATTTTGTCATTTCATATAAACAATTTTAAAAATATGTTACTTTCCATGGAGAGGAAGGAATTTGACATTGTGAAACGAAATATTTTGCTATTTAGTACTGTCAAGTTATATATTCACAGGGGTGTTGCGGAATAAATGAACATTTTCTCTTTTTTTTACATTATACTACCTTTATGTAGCATTTTCCATTCTCATGACGTACAAAAATATTATAGAGTGGCCTTTCAATGATATTCAAAGATGTAAATCATTGTCTCATTGGCAATCATACTACATCATAATATTGTTATACATGTATGTAAAAACTATGTACATTTTACTTTGTAAACGTAAAGAAGAACACAAGATATTTATTTGCCTTTTTTTCCGTATAATCTCTGCACAACTGCCACTGTGTCACTTCTGCTTCAAATTCAATAGATTGAATGCCGAGTCTTGTATCTATTCTTAGTTCAATGATGTCATCATCACTTGCACAAAAATTGCATACACATGTACATCAAGTTTAGCATATGAACTACAATAGTATGGTGTTTTCAGTCAGGAAAAAACACATGTAATTTTCTCTCTTACAAAACCATTTTTAAGTATCATATTTATAGGAGTTGTAATCGGTTCACAACATGACTGTTTTGTCACATTTGGAAAAAGTCATCACTAATAGTTGTTCCTGTCTGCCAGGGAGTCTTATTTTCAATCAGAAAGACTTGGGAGTCCTATATTCAGCACATATATGTTATTACATCTCTTGTATGCTGCACTATTAGGTAAATTTGATCAACATCTTTGTTCTTTTATGACATGCAGGATCCTGTTAAAAAAAATGCTGTCAGATACTGAATGTAAATATATATAAAATTGTAAATGTCATCAAAGTGGTGGAAATAATGAAAAAAAAAACAATTTATATACACAAAACCAGTATGTCTTGGGAAAGTAATCATGTGATGGGTACAATTATTCTCTGAAGATGGACAAGTTTATAAACTGTAGCCATGAACAGGGGTTTGTCTTTATATTGAAGAAAATCAACATGGCCGACAGCTATAATACTAATTTTTAATTGTAAATTGCATCAAAGCTGGTGAAAAAATGAAGAAAAAAAAAACAGCTTGTATACACAAATCCAGTATGCCATAGGGAAGTAATTCATGTGATGGGTACAATTATTCTCTAAAGATGGACAAGTTTATAAACTGTAGCCATGGACAGGGGTCTGTCTTTATATTGAAGAAAATCAACTTGGCCGACAGCTATAATACTGATTTTTAATTGTAAATTGCATCAAAGTGGGTGAAAATATGAAAAAACAACTTATATACACAAATCCAGTATGTCATAGGAAAGTAATTCATGTGCTGGGTACAAATAGTATCTAAAGATGGACAAGTTTATAAACTGTAGCCATGGACAGGGTCTGTCTTTACATTGAAGAAAATCAACATGGCCGACAGCTATAATACTGATTTTTAATTGTAAATTGCATCAAAGTGGGTGAAAATATGAAAAAAAAAACTTAGATACACAAATCCAGTATGTCATAGGGAAGTTATTCATGCGTTGGGTACAATTATTCGCTGGAGATGGACAAGTTTATAAACTGTAGCCATGGACAGGGGTCTGTCTTTATATTGAAGAAAATCAACATGGCCGACAGCTATAATACTAATTTTTAATTGTAAAATGCATCAAAGTGGGTGAAATAATGAAAAATTCAACTTATTTACACAAAACTAGTATGTCATGGGAAAGTAATTCATCTCACAAATGGTTTTATTCCTTTTCGAATGAAAAAGTTTTGATAAAAAATACGACCTTGTTCAAATTTTCATAACGTCCATGTCGGCCAAGCTTTCCCCTTATTATTGACTGCGATAAAACGTTAATCGTCACAATATTTTCTACTAATAATTACTATAAACTGAATAAAACAAGGTAAATAATATACGAAATTTAAATATATACTTACATTATGTTGTTTTGAAATGCTTGATGTAAAATAAAAATTGAATGGCAGTTGCGAACTTGTCGTTGATAGTTACAAAATGGCGCTGTCGTTAAAGTCTCGTGTGATGCGTATTTTTGATTGCATTTCGCTGACCACTGTAACAGTTGCCAATCTCTGTGTATATATGTCTCTGTTTAAGCTCAGGAACGCGTAAAAAAAAATTCAGTTTATGTTTTCCGATACAGTTTTCGCATTTATTTTTTTTCAGGGCATTAAAATGACGTCTCAGCAGTTCTTATAGATAATGCGTCCAGCTATTACTTTTTAGACCGCACCTTTTCCTGACTTTAAACTTTTTCTGGTAGATAGAAAATATTCAAATAAACACTAATGATATTTTTTTTTAACAAAAGACTGTATTCAAGTGTTAACTTCAGAAAAATAGGTTAATTTCTTAGTAATACTAGTATTTCGAAAAAATATTTTAAAAGTTTTGTTGAAATTGCAATTTATTTATAATAACAAAGCTTTTGTCCAAGTTTCATAAAAATTCCGTGAAAGTTGGAGAAAGTAAAAGATGCTAAAAAATCACACTGGAAGTATCGAACTGTTAACTTCAAAAATGAAGTAATATATCAGTAACATGCGAAAAATTATGAAAACATATGTTCCAGATGCTATCTCATTATAGTTTCTGTCCTAGTTTTTTAAATCCATAAAAGACATTTTTGCCAGTTAAAGGCTATTTTTAACCGATTTGTCACAACATTTTACTTTCTGATCATTATAACTTATTTGCAATTTATTATATACTTTGTTTATGATTTAAAAGTTATGAACAAAAGATGGAAAATACTAAACGGACAATCAAGTGTATAACTTGAAAAGCAACCGACAACATCATTGCAAAAAAAAAAAAACCCCAAAACCACGAAAAGATACACAGTCGAGGAAACTTTGCAGAAAAACAAAAGACTAAGTATCACGAACCCACCACTACCAACACCGGGGGTGATCTCAGGTGCTCCAGAAAGGTGAGTAGATTGTGATTCACCTTTCGCAGCCGTTATGTTGATCATTGTACGTAAAAATCTGGTGATCTTTCTCATCCTGCGGTGCAACAATTAAGGAAAAGAGAAAAAAGTAAAATAACAAAAATACCGAATTCCAAGGAAAATTCAAAACGGAAATTCTCTTATCAAACTGCAAAATCAAAAACTAAAACACATCAAACGAATGGAAAAGTAAGGGAAGAAAAAAGATTGTGGCTATGACAATTGGACCATATTCGTGTTCATCTTTGACACGAATATTCCATAACTTTCTACTAAATTTTGATGATGTCCGTAAAACTTTCGAAGGGACGACTTTGATTTACCACTAATAACCCTAGGTTCATAATTTTCCTAGTAAGCTACAACACTGTACCAACTGGGAGATGTCTTAATTTAAACAGGCGCTGCTGGAATTGTGCTACATGAAATGGAAAGTTCACAATTGGAAATCTTTTGTTTCGTCTTAAAGTTTTATTCTCAAATAACCCTCAGTTTACTGTCTAGATTTCAGTCCTAAAACGAGGCAAACCTTGCTGTACCTATGGTATTCCTTATTCTAAGTTTAATGGAATAGATGCGTTTACATGTAACACAGTCACCAAACGTTTTATTATTTAGTTATTAACATTAAATATAATTAGAGGAACGTGACATTAACGAAATTAGATGATAACTTCTATTCTTTCTTCTTCTGACGCTCCTGTCTGACTTATATGACTAAAGGATTAAGTCGGCAAGAAGGAGAATATTTGGTGCCATAGGAAGGTCGATAGTGTTTTAAAGAACACGTCCCACATCAAATGGAACAAATACATACATCTATGTTGTCAATATCAAGCATTTTTGATGATGTTTATAATAGTATAAGTCCGGTGATAAGTCTTATTTGGTAGGTCACATTCGGGAAAAAGGGGACGGGATTGTAAATACGACAATTGGAACATATCTGTTGTCATCTGTGAAACGGATACTCCATAACGGTAAACCAACTCGTGATGGCGTCCGTAAAATTAACGAAGGGATAATAACAACTTATAAATTACTCAACAAAACAACATTTTATGAGATAACATTGTACACGAGAGAAAATTCAGACATGAGACGTAGGTATCCTTTCCTGACAAGTTATAATCAGGATAGAAAAAAGGTAAAATAACAAAAATAAAGAACTTCGAGGAAACGGAAAGTCCCTAAACAAATGGCAAAATCAAAAGCTCAAACGCATCAAACGAATGCATAACAACTGTCATATTCCTGACTTGGTACAGGCATTTTCTAATGTAGAAAATGGTGATTTGAATCTGGTAATAGTAAGGTGTCCACCTCACATTTTTAAGCGCTGGAATAGCTGGCTGTAGCAAATATGTTTACGATAAACACAGTCGAAAATAACAAAGCCAGTTGAAATTACTTTTCTTTTTGTTTTCCTCTAAAAATATCTTTATTGCACTTTTCTTTGCTTTAATGACAAATTACTCGACCTACAGCAGTTGGTCGAGTATCCCTGTGAATTAGTCACTACATTACCAGGGAATTTATCCAGTGAATTCATATTTATAAGTAGTTAGTTAGTTTCATAGCTCATAGTTAATACAAACATTTTTGGAAAATATGTAGTGACATGATTACGGAAAATGTACAGTTTTGTCTGGTTTTGTTTCTAAAAATTAGAACTTTATGATCATTGACCTTGACCTTTTGTAAAGAACCGTAATTTCGTTAATCAGTTATCCTGATGAATTCATGCGTCCTATTGACTGTTCTCGCAAACAGCTTAAACTTTAATTAAATATTGTAAGTGGTAAGTCTCAACATTGTAATTGAGCTGTCATGTGATAAATTATGCGCATATGAGTTTTGAGACAACTACTGTACTTTCGTTTTCAGTAAGCATGCTGTTTCAGTTTATGACAACGTGTTCAGATCTATTTAATGCATACATGATGAGATTTTACAAAATTTTCGTATATCTGAAAGTAGTAGATATCTAGCTATTCATGATCATATGTATCTTTTTTATATCATTTAAAAATTTGCTGTTTTTAGCATTAATCAATTTGTTAATTTCGTATGTGTTAAAAAATTCATATCTGAAAACTGCATAAGCATCTATACCTTTTTGTTTATAATTTGATATATGAGTATTTTTATGAATTGAATAGATCAAGATAGTTAATAAAGATTTATATCATGATACATAAGATCGTGTATTTTATAGCCCATTAATAAAGTCTTTATATTAAATATATATGACCCTATCTTGGTTTTGCTTACAAGCACATATACTTTGTCCCAAAATTCATGAAAGTATTGACATCTAAGAAGAAAGTGTTCGTAGTCTTCAGTCAAACTACACAGGACACACATACGTGTATCTTGTATGTTCCATTGTTGTAGTAATTGTTTACATAGGAGGATGTAATGTAGCAATTTCCATCTTAACATTTTATATTTGCTATTTATTAAATAAGAAAAAGTATATTGTAGCATGTTACTTATTGGAATGATTGATTCTAATTTGAAGATGTTTTTCCATTTAAAGGATCCTATAGGTCTCTCATTATTCTTGATATTTAAAAGGTTTTATATTTCTTTAGATAACATATTTTCTATTAGTTTTGATTTTCTGTTAACAGTCAAGGACAGTTTAAATTAGTTTTTACAAATATGCCCTTAATTTATGATCAATGCTATCATTGATGAAAATAATACCATCTATTATCCAATTAAGATAAACTAAACATGTTATTTTAAATTTTATATTTTTGTTACCCCACAACATTTGCTGCCTAATATTTTTAAAGTTCGTAATCGGTATGATACTTGTTGGTGTATTATTTGCATTGTCCCAGCTCTTTAATAATTTCAAGTAAAATGATGGTTATGTATTACTTAAATTGGGTAGTGAGTTTATGTTGTCTGGCATCATATGAAATATGAGGTTGTTTTTACCAAATTTGTTAAAATAATATGTTGGAATGACTTTCCAATTAGCAAATTCCTTTGCAGTTAATAGTTTAACCCATGACATTTGTAATGCTTTGTCTGTCATTTTCAGCCCCCATTTGTATGTTCTTTGCTAAGTATTGAACGTTTTACTTTTTCTTGTTTATTGTTCCATACCAAATAGTTTATAAATTTTTTGAAATCTTTAATGTAGAATTGGGGTATGGAAACAACCGATGCTAAAAAAGTAAGATTGGGTAGGATAAGTGACTAAACAACTGTTATTCTCCTATCCTTGTTAAATTTCTTTTTTCCCAATCAAGTATTAATTTTTTAAACTGTTTCAATTTTTTTTTCAATATTCAATTAGTCACATTTGTCCTTATCTAATCCAAAGTAGACACCTAAACTTTTTATTGGTTCTTTGCTCCAGTGTATATTTTCACTTTTTTTTTTAAATGTTTGAGTCTTCCCAACCATATACCTTCTGTTTAGATTTATTGAGTTTTAAACCACACAGTGTTCCAAATATTTCTATTAGGTTCAATGCTTGGCGAATTTTAGTTTTGATTTTTACATCTTGGTAGAAAATTACGAATAAATATTACTAAAATATCATCAAATTGAGAATGAAAATGGGGAATGTGTCAAAGAGACAACAACCCCACCAAAGAGCAGAAAACAGCCGAAGGCCACCAATCGGTCTTCAACACAGCGAGAAAATCCCGCACCCAGAGGCGGGCTTCAGCTGGCCCCTAAACAAAATGTGTACTATTTCAATGAAAATGGACGTCATACTAAACTCCAAAACACATAAATGAACTAAAATTAAAAAACATACAAGACTAACAAAGGCCAGAGGCTCCTGATTTGGGACAGCCGCAAAAATGCGGCGGGGTTAAACACGTTTTGTGAGATCTCAACCCTCCCCCTCTACCATGACTACTCTTCAGAGCTACTGATGATAGAAATATACGCAGCTTGCAGTCAACGTTGTCTATGTGTTTTGTTGTGTAAAAGGGCATTTTTATAAAAACTTAATAAACGGTGTCGTGCCTTGGTAAGCCAATACGGAATATCTGACAGTAATGAGGATACTTATAATCCTTTTGTCTTACTCACAATGCTGTTTTCCTTTAAAATACGATAATTTACATTTAATGCGACTCAAAATCGAATTTATTTTCTTATTGTAGACAACACGACTCCTCTCTTTAATAGGGTAGGAGTTGCTCACCTGTATTTTTTATGAAGTTATAGTTTGTATTACTCAATTCATTTGGTTTGGATTGGTGAATGTTCTCTTTTGTTTTTGATTCGTTTTTGGTTTGTCATTCCATAATTATTCTTCTTAAACTGTCATAATTGTCACAATACTTATCCTCCTGCATGTTTTCCTACAGAGTCATTTTATTTGCTTTAATATGTATTTTTACAAACAATTTCAAGCGGCGTATCATGCACTCTTGGCGCAGCTGTATATTCATTATTATTTGTTGAGGTACCAATTTTCTTTGATTTCGTGTGTAAATGTAAACCAGAAATATAAATGGTAAGTTTCAATTTTATAAAGACTCGAGTGCAGACTTGGGCAAATCCAATAAATCAAATATTCACGAAAATATGATGTTTCTTGAATCCATGAAAATTGGTACACATGATTGAAAATGGATCCACAGTTTTAAAGAAATAATAAATTTTAAAATATGTTTACACATATTTCGGTTGTGACAAAATAGCTTCAAAACATGTGTTCTGTAACGGACATGATTTCAGTGATAGATAAAAAAAATAAAGTTGGACAATCTATTTTGGTATTTAGAATTATTGTCGTTCCCCCAAATCGTTTCTATTTATTTTGCGGTGTTGATATGATAAGAGGGAAATGTGTTTCTGTTATCTGGTTCAGATTTTACAGTTTGTAGGGCATGAAAGACGTACTTTGGTAATATACTTGCATCTTTTATATGACACTTTTCGTATTCCAAGTTTTCCTAAGAATGGACCTGTAAAATTTAGACAAAAGATATGAAAATAAATGATTTTCCTAAAACTTGTGTTTTAAGAAGTCTGCATTGGTCTTACATGTCTTAGTAAAAGACGTTTTCTGTAAATTACTGTAACTTTCTTTTTACGTTCTATATTTATATCTAGTATATTTGTAGATGCGTCTACAAATAAACAGAAATCATTGGTCGGCTAACGGTCTTCTCTTGGTTCTTATTCTTGTTCTGCATTCCTAAACAAACATACAAATATAATTTTTCTTGATTTGGTCATTGTTTCAAGATATCATTCGGTGTTTAATTATCATTTTCTGAATAAGTAACATGATTACATTATTCTACTACAATTTAAAAAATAATAAATTATCTGGTTTCTATCATCTAGAACAAATATCTAGAAAAGGTAACAAGGGGCTCCGGTCGTACCCTACAAAGCATTAAACGTACTTACTACCACGACATCAAGCCACTATGGATTATTAAAGTGGTATTTATTTACCAGTAACATGAGTAACGCCAAGGACAAGAACAAACTGTCATCGGGTATCGTTATGAAAAGTCACTTGAAATGTTTGTCACTGAAGAAATATGTCTTTATTGTATGATTATCTAAACTGTTTTATATATTTACATAAATGTTTTTTTTATGTTTTCATGACTCATATGCTATAATATTATCAATACACATTACCGCTGGAAGATTGACATACCCATATTAAGTACAGCTTTCCAGTGTGAAATCTAGTGTCAAAATATTACCTTCCCTGTAAACAATACAAACTTGATCTTTACGATGTTTTTGTTATCCTTTTGTTTTGTTTTCGGTAAAATATCATAAATAATCAGATCTTTCAAGCATCATTTGAAATATCAATAAAATATCGGATTCATAATTATAACAAACAAATATTGTTTCTCAGTTTTCTCATGTAAAAGTTTTACCCCTAATGTACGCTTTCTTTACCATGCTCTGTACATGTTTGAAACATGTGAATAGTTATGTTCAGAGGTTAGGAATGGGGTTAACGATGCCACAAAATACTAGTGAACATTAATATATTAAACGGTATTTAACATGTTTAATGCCATCCGCGGATAATGCAAAACACACCTTTGATGCAATGTTGAAATCATCTGCAGAACAAAGGGATACTCAAAATTATAAACTAAACAGTCAATCCAATGGCAAAACACGAAACACGAACAAAGACATACAACTGTACAAAACACACAACATAAAAAACTAAAGACTGATTTTGTTTTATATACTTGACTGGCTAAGTTTCATTTAAAACAAGTGTACAATAACTTTCTTGTAAAAAGAACATCCTTCAAACTACTGTGAAAGTACTTTTTCGTAGTGTACCAATTTTCTTGGTTTTCGTGAATAGCTTCATCCACGAATTTAAGTGTCCAACAAAATATAGCAACTGTTGTCCAAATCAAGACATGGAAAGATCCCCATGTAGGTTTGACTATATGGATACGGGCATATAATCCAGAGAATACATCGAATATCAGCAAACACTTTTTGAACTATTTATGGAACTTCAGACATAATTTTACTCATTTAATCTTTAAAAAACCTAAACAGTACGACTTTTAACTTTTTATTCTCATGTAAAAATTAGTTTTGATCGATGTAAATCAAACATCCGGTGATGATATGCGATGATGACATGTTCATTTTATCTCCCCACTCTTCTGATAATTCTCATACGTATTATTACATATCATAAATAATTCTACAATTAAAAATACATTAGTTGCATTATTTTATGTAACCGTTATCTTTAAGTGATATGTTTATGGTTCAATTAACACCTCTAATGATCGTTAATATGCTGATCATTCAATCTTGGGGTTATTAGTGTTATCACTTCTGATAACAAATGTGCAACGATTTAAATGTTTACTTTTCAATTTCCTTCAACCGAGACAATATGCCAGCATAGATGAATCAGCTTATTTCCGAAAGCAATTATTTACTGAAAATATATGATGATTGTTCCTTTCTGATGGCTTCAAATTCTTCACTCGTTTTTTTCTCAGAAAACTAAAATCCACGAATTTACGACCAACGAATATGTAACGTTTGCTCAAACCACGAAAATTGATACCCACAAATAAAAGTACGTTAACAGTATCAAAATCACCATATATATACTGCTATTGTATCAATGTCTTTCCGTACACTAATAAACACGATATTTTCCCGTATGCAACAGGTCGGGAACTCTAGATTTCCTGACCTGACGTCAGAATATATTTGCATAGTAATTTCCCAAATAGAAGAAAAACATGGCCTTGAAAACTGACCAATCGACCAAATGAACTTAAATGAATTATGGGCTACTACGAGTTTACTACCACTGAAAAACACGTAAAATTAGTGGGAAAACTGTCAACTAATAGAGTGTCTGTGACTCTAATAATAAATGTTTTTGTTCAGCGAAGGTGTTTAATGTAAAATATATACTAGTAACATAATCTTTAATTTGCATGCTCAGATTAAAAAAATATTGTTTACTGGCTTCACGATTCGACTTTCTTTTTCGCCTTGTAAAAATAGTTGTACAGGTTTTGTCCTTTGTTATGTATTGCACCTGTGAATTAATTTCACGGCGTGAAACAGTGAAATTTCCAATGAAGTGACCACTGTCCAGTATAATCAAAGAACTGAAGTACTGAACATCGGATGACCGCAAGTTCTGGTGAATGGTCACAGGCACTTGTCTCAGAAAAAAAAATCTTATCTCGATACCTGAAAGTTAGGTTGAGGTACATAGATATATATCTTTTTCTGAGACAAGTTCCTGTGTGGATAATGAATAAATGACAGGGAATTCAACCTGGCCGTAATAATTATTATATAATAGTGATATAATCATTTGTTATCAGTATAATCTGGATTGTTGTTATATATAATATTAATATTTGTATAACAGTTATATATATATTTAATTATATAAACAAATATATATATAGCAGATCATCTATCGAGATATTCTTCCGCATGCGTTAACACAAATTCTCGGTATTCATGATTTGATACTGATATATATATATTTCTCACGACAAAACATTTTCAAATCATTTATCTATGTTCTTAAAAAATATTTTCATGAAAATTTATTGCTAGTCATTTATCTCTGTTCATAAAAAATATTTTCATGAATATTTATTGATGAAATTAATATATAACAAGCGATAAGGAGTGTTATTTTCATTCGATAATGTCCGCGTAATTATACGATTTACACGAAGTGATGGGTGCTTAAAAGCGCAAGGGCCGTGTGCAAAATTTATGCGCTAGCATAATACCGGAATGACCTCTCAAGGTCATCCACTGTGAAAATTATCTAAGCTCTTAAAACTTTATAATGTCATTTCAAATCTAATTAAAAACCAATCTCTCATTGCTCCCGTTTTTCGATATATCCCACGCGACATATCAGAAAACGGGAACGATGAGAGATCGGTTTTTAATTAGATTGTGCTATTCCAAAACATTTCTGCTTCGAAAAACACAAGTAACAATGCACTGAAACACTGCTTAATTTCAAGCATGTTGCCGTTGTGGTACTAAAGGCTGCTCGGCAATATGGACGTAACGACAGACGCAGACTTATCTCCACTGTATGGATGTGTAAACTTTTTGTCAGAACCTGATCTAAAAGTCAGTACATCATAATATTCAGTGTTCTTAAAAAATGTGTAATAAAAAGCGGGGACGGTAAATAGCTTAACATATTTTGTATACTTTTGTCCATCGATGAAGTCCGTCTGCTGCTGATTTTATCCCAAAATATACATAAGCGGTACTTTCATCGTTCGGCTGCTGTCTTATTGACTTTTGTGCAATATCTTCAATCATTTAAATCTTATAGATCATAGTTGGTGCCATGTTGCCAATTTAGGTTTTCTAAAAACGTTCTTTGTATATAGAAATAAGAAGATGAGGTATGTGTGCCAAATGAGACATCTCTCCATCCAAGAAACAATCTGGTAAAGTAAGCAATCATAGGTTCAACGCTCTATAAAGGGGCCAACATTGGCTAGTGTAAAACAGTTTAAACGAAAATAACAACGGCCTAATTTATATACAAAACGAGAAGAGAAATTATCCAATAAATAAGAGAAATATAATAGGTTTAGATCCAACGCTGCAATTTTCACAAAACAACAAATTCCCGTCCTTGTCGCACATAAACATGGATAGCATCCTAAATGATTTTATTAAGATTGGCAAAAATCCAAGTCCGTTAAAAATATAAAAAATTCCAATATCTTTATTAGAAAAAACGAACTTTGGAAAGACGAAAACAAATAAAACTACAGCTGCTTGCAATGATAAAAGAAAATATTGCTCCATTACCTTCAGGACAAAGGGAACAATTGGAGAAAAAAGTCCAAAGACTGAAATATGCCAAAAGATCAATACTTATAGATTTTGTTAACATTGTCAGACAAGAATTAAGAAATGTTTTGAGCAGTTTTGATGAAATATGATAGATGATATAGGCTTTATACATGTTCTGTACCTGTCAAATTCTAAATATAAAAATATTACACAGTATTCTACAGTAAATATCTCATAATGGAAAACAAATCTTTCTGAAAGGTGTTTGTATATAAAAATAAGGAGATGTGATATGATTGCAATTTAGACAACTATCCACTAAAGTTCAAATGAAGAAGATGTAAGTAATTATAGGCAACCGTAATGCCTTCAACAGTGAGAAAACCCCATACCGTATAGTCGGCTATAAATGGCTGTTGTATAATCAATAATAAATACATACCCTTCATCGATTTAAATGACTTTTTAAATCATAAAATAAGGTACAATATCATAACATCAATTTTGTGAAAAGCTGTGAAATTTTAATGCCTCAAACAGATAGTTGACACACTCTAAATATAAGTCTTTGCCTTTTTTACGAACACAAAATTCAAGGATCCCTTATTCTTAAACTATCTATATGAAAGTTGCTGGCCTCATGAATATTAACGCCGGCTGCTATCGACGGCTAGCGTCAGAATAGTAATTTTGTCTTATGGGTAATTGTGTTTTTCACTGTTGTTTCGTTGCTGTCTTGTAGACGAATACCTGAAATCTCTGTAATATCTTCAATCATATTAATTGCTATATTTCGAGTAATTCAAACACTCGTTTCTTCGCATAGAAACAACTCTTCGTTAATCTGAGCATGGAACGAATACTTTATATCACGGACAATAAATGTGGATACAAAAAATGAAAACTAAGCGAAATTGTTAATCCTTCAATGCCTGAAAAGAATTGTTGTAATTGATTAATTAACACGTATTCTCGGTTGATTGTAGACCCGTAGTTGTCCATCATGCATTGTTACTCATTTAGTGGATTGATCAAAAACCCAGGTAAACAAATTGCGTCATACTTAAATAAACAATTATATGTGCGAGGACATAAGGATGCTAATTTATGCATATCCATATAAGGTAGTGTTCCCGTCCTGTCAAACGAGTTCTCTCATTAGAACTTCGGCCACTGCACAGCGCATGTGCGAGGGCTAAACCGTGATAACAGAATGTAAACAAACGTGCACTAGAAGGTAAATGGTAATAACTGATTCTTAAAAAACAAATTTTATACATCAAATCATTTAACACATGTTAAAGAAAACTCAATTAACAAGTGGGAAGGCATTGAAATATAAAAAGCTGGTTCAATTCACTTATTTGTCACTTGCTCTACATGCTCTGTGTTGATGGTTTATCAATGTAAAGATCCGGTTTACTTCGGCAACAAACTCGAATGTTAATTAGCATGCGATCAACAATCACTGAATAAAATATTATTTGTCGATGAAAACGTTATAGATTCGTAATAAATATAAAAAATACGTGCATACAGAACTAAGTTCAGTATATACATGTATGCAGGCATAAGTTTAAAAATTTCGCTAACATCAAATTACAAAAACTCGTTTCATATAACTTTAACCTTGGAATAGTATACAACACAATTATTATGTCCCAGTTTAAACATGTTGGCCTCTAAAATAGGATAGCTTTCCATCTTAAATTATTTTATAAAATTATCCTCAAAACAAACATGTTAGGGGGACCATCTGATGTTTATGGAGTGATGGAGGGAGGACAGATGTTTTTTAGAAATGAATACTCTGGCCTGGAAGAAGCTGAATATAAATAACTGCTCAAAACAGAATGAAAAGGAATGATCTACAAAAAAAATAAAGTTAAAAATTGAATTGTGTGAAAAAGCTCACGCTTATACATGTATATTAGTCCCAGATAAAAGTAAAAATCAATTTTCGGGCGGCCAAAGAATAGCATGATTAGAATTAATAGCAACTCCTAAATTTCCTCCTCCCCCGCTTTCCTAAAGATTTTCAAATTTCTTCCCCTTAATGAAAATAATTGGTGTCAGTTAAACATGTTCCATTTCATTTCACAGGGCTAATGCATGTCTTCTTCTTATTTCTTATTTGGTAGAATTCTCAACGAGAAAAACGAGCAATTTTTAATTTGTATTGCATTATTTAATGTTGCATTTCTTTTAAAATGCAATAATGTATCTCTTATTGTTCAATTTTCAATAATAACAATTATAAATGAAAGCAAACAATTCTACATTTACAGTATCAAGTTTTGTAATGGTGCATTTTACAAATCACTAAATTGGTTGATAGTCATGCACAATACAGTCCCTCAAACATATGACAAATAATTCTATCACCAGCACTAACAGTGTAAATAAAAAAGATGCATTAGGGTAGGTGAGAAAGGTAAGTTACAAGAACTTTTTTCGCTATTTAATTATATATAAAAAAAAATAGGCACAAACTTAATACAAACTAATACTAAAACTACTGCATGTTTTCTTTTTTTTTTTTTTTTGGTAGAAATTCTCAAATATATATGAAAACAGGTTGTGCGTTTATAAACCCGCCTAACAAAAAAAATGTCGAGACATGTTGGAAAAACCAAATAACTCTGTTTCGGTTCTAAAAGACTTACAAACCTGTTCCTGCATTTTTCATTGTTATTCAACGCAAAATAATTATCTAAGATACCTGGGACGATCTCATTTCATAATGGATCTCTTTTGTTTACCTATTGTACCTCGAACTTATTAACCCGGTGTAGGTCTTTCATTTGAGGTTCAATTTACTAAAATTTAATCGGGCATGACTTATTAGATACGCCGTCTGAGAATCAGGGGGTCCAAAATAGGATCTGGAAAAATAGCCAGCGAAATACCATAATTTACAATTTCATAGAATCACATTATATAGATATTGTCTTACTGATCGGTTTTATTATCTAAAGTTGTTTTTCATATACAGTTGTTCTTGCAAAAGGCGCAAAAATATGTTATAATCAGCAATGTGACTTATTTGAAGATTTAGCTGACCTTTGTTGTTGTTTAGATATTTCAATCATTTAACTTGTGCGTAGCTCGTATTTCCCACCTCAAAGAGTTATTCAAATGATTCTTTAGCGTAAAGATAGCGTGAAACCCTCACTACAACAGGCATCAGATATACGACATTTCTTTTTCGACCGGACGAAGCTGCGTATTTATACAACCGAAACGGCCAAACGGACGCACCCTATAGCAAGGGTATACTGTCGGACGGGAGACGTCCAGAGATGTCAATATTTGTACACCCAAGTCAATCCTTTGGTTTTTAATGAAAGGAGTTAAAGGTATACATTAATGCGACATCAACTCAACGATACAGACAAATCAAAACATTAAGAGTCAACATACAGTCATTTGTAGTAGAAAGAAGCCCATACAGAATAATTAGCTCAAAACCGCCCCATGTTTAAATAATACGGAGTTAATTTAATAATATTTACCGTCAACGATATCCCAACAGGCACATTTGATTTCATATTCTTTACCGTCAAAGATATTCCAACAGGCACAGGTGTTTGGTTGAAAAATATCACCTGCCCTTTATCAATTTAGATCGGTGGAAATTAAAGAAGGTGTAATATAAATCAGTAGAAGAAAAACACTTCACTTAACAGTAACGGTATAATACATGATGATAATGGATGAACGTCCAGCGGCAAATAAAATGCATATTCAGGACGAAAACATATAAATATAATGTGAATATTAACCCTCCTATGTACTAGACCGACACGTTGAGCTGGATTTTTAACGTGTTAGTTCACAAGATAATAGTTCGCAGGAAGAAAAGTCACCATAGCCGGACACATTCCTGACTTCGAGTCGACCAGTCAGTACTCTTACTCTTAAATGCCGCGTGTTTAGCGTTGAAACAGCAAATACCAATTGTAACGTACGCGTCTTTGTTTGACCTGGTCGGTATTCAAACCAACGACATCCCGCCCTCGAGGCAAACACACTTCCATGAGACCAACCAGGAGAGCGGTAGTATGAATATCATACCAAAAGCACAATAAACAATACAGTTTCACAGAATTCTCACTGTTACTAAAGCGAGCTAAACGTATCTTACCTAAATTAGATGCGTTAAATGATATTGGAAACAACACGTTAATGTCGATGGCCGACTTCAGGGTAGATTTCATGGATCAACGTTCTCTGCAAATTAAAAGCTCTTGCACCAATTATTTGAAGGGTCCGGATGTGGCCAGCTGTCCTTATTCAATACACCCTCATTTTCCAGTGGGATTCCAAGTTTCACGTCCAACCTCATTGTCGACCTCTTATTGTAAGACCTACCTATGGTATCTAAAATGTATGTGTTCTCGTCATGAATATGCATGACATATTTGACACTGGAAGTAAAGCAAACAACAATCAATTAACTTCATAAATTATTCCATGTATATAGTACACGAAAACATGATCTTGTAAAATGCTTTAATGTAAAATTTCCATTTAAATCACTCAATAATAGTGCAAAATGTGTTATGTTTGTTTTTTTTTTTTTTTTTTTTTTTTTTTTTTTGTTACTTTTTATGCAATTTTCTATATAACTGAACACTTATAAAAAAGATTAAAAATATGTCTTTACTATGGTTATTATTCACTGTTCTATTACGATTTATAATATATGATTATGTCAGGCGATTATAAAACTAAGAAAGGTAAAAGTTTTTTTTTTCAAGCTGTTTATGCTTTATTAAGACGTGAAAAGGGAATGACGGACGACTAAAATAAAAGTGTTTGTTTTTATATAATTCATTGTATTTCAATTTAAAGATGATCGACCTTGTGCAAATATATCATCTATACACGTTTTGATCGAGCCACTCAAATCACTGAATGTATTCTTCTCTGCATTTGCATCAAAATCTTAAAAAATGGGTTTATAGTCATGCACTAAACAGTCCCAAAAAACATATGACAAATAATCTTCTCTCCAGCACTCACAGTGTAAAAAAAGATGCTTAAGTGTAGGTACAAAAGGTAAGCGACAAGAATGTTTTTTATTATTTGATTTTACAAAAAAGAATAGTAAAAAATTTTATAACTAAAATTTTTAAAAATCTGCATTGTTTTAAGAGTTAAGTGTTATAAAGAGATGCATGATTTCTCCAAGCCTAGAACAAATAAATGTCGAGAAAGTGTGTAGTTCTAATTATTTTCAAAAATAATGAATATTTAGTGTGTGTCTACGCTTAAACTGAGAATAGTTTACAACATAATTAGTTTGTCCCAGTTTAAACATGTATGCTTCTAGCATCGGATCACTCTCTATCGTGAATTATCTTATAAAACTGTCTTCAAAACAAACAGGTTAGGGGAAGACCATTTGATGTTCTGGGAGGGAGGCAAGAGTATTTTGAAAATGAATACTCTGGCCTAGTAAGAGCTGAATATTAAAAAATGTTCAAAACAGGGTGAAAATAAATGTTCCTGCAAAACAAAATGCAGGAAATAATTGAATTGTGTAAAAATAGTTTGCACTTATACATGAATATTTGTCCCAGATAAAAGTTAACATTAACTTTCGGGCGGCCAACAAAAAGCATGCGTAGCAACAGATGAGAATGAATAGCCAATCCTAAATTTCCTAATCCCCCTTTCCCGAAGATTTTCAAATATCGTATCCTTAAATGAAAAGTTAAGTGTGCCAGTTAAACATGTTAAATTTCATTCAACAATGTCTTATTCTTCTTTTTGGCAGAAATTCTCAAATTTATCTGAAAATAGGATGTGAGTCTGTAAACCCGCCTGACAAAAATATTGTCGAGACATGTACGAAAAACCAAATAACTATGTCTCTGTTTAAATGACAAATATATAGCTTAGAAATTTAGATTATAAATTTAACGATTATTCGAATCGATTTATTTGTACGTAATAGACAATTTGGCTTTCATCCAAAATCAAACCATTACCCACAATAAAAGCATACATTCTGATGTGCAGAGCTCATTCTATTTACACACTTTCTGAAACTCAACCCTACAAATATATAAGGTAAGATTCAATTAGTTTATGTTTGCGATGCAACCTGATATCTATTTAAACCTGTACATAATATATATACTTCACTGACTGACAATTTATACTACTATAAACTTAGGATATTAAGTTTCTAAAATATAAAAACGAGCAATTTCAAATTTGTATTGCATTATTTAATGCTGCATTTCTGTAAATTGCACAAAATGTTTCTCTTAATGTTCACTTTTGAACAATAACAATAATAAATGCAAGCAAACATTTCTAAATTTGCAGTATCAAGTAGTGTAAAGGTTCATTTCACAAATTCATGAATGTATTCTCATTATTTGCATTTAAACACAAAAAAAATATGGGTTGATAGTTATGCAAAAATCAGTCCGACAAACATATGACAAATAATCCTCTCCCCAGCACTAACAGTGTAAAGAAGAAGCTTTAGGGTAGGTGCGAAAGATAATTGACAAGAATTGTTTTCGCTTTACAATTATATAAAACTTAAGCAAAAATTTATTAAGTAAAATTTTTAAAAAATCCTTTGTTTAAAGAGTTATTGAAGCATTGAGATGCATGATCTCTCCTAGCCAAGAGTAAATAAATGTACATAAATGTCCAATAAGTGTATAGTTTTTATCATTCAAAATTAGGGATGTCAACGAGTACTCGAGTACTCGAGTATCGCTCGGTAGTACCGAGTATCGAATACCAAAATGAAACTGGACTAATCGGTTTCTGTTAGAATGTTGTTGCCTTCTTAAAGAAAAAATATTATTATTCAGAGCGCCTCCCGGGAAATTAAATATTAACCAAAATTTAAAAGGCTTCGAATGTTTGCGTTTAATTGTCATTTAAAATTCCCTCGAACCGATGTAGGCTTTGAACAAGAACACCTTTCCTCCCAGGCTTACACTTTTAGCTAATCGTGTCTTAGTCATTCAACTGTGTTCAAAACAAACAGGTTAGGGGGAGACTATTTGATGTTGGGAGAGGGAGGGAGTATTTTGAAAATGAATACTCTGGCCAGGTAAGAGCTGAATATGAACAACCGTTCAAATCAGGATGAAAAATGAATGTTCTGCAAAACAAAATGGAGGAAATAATTGAATTTTGTAAGAAAGCTGTCACTTACATATGAATATTGGTCCCAGATATAAGTAAAAGTTATTTTTGGACGGTCAAAAAAATAGTAGGGGTAGCAACAGATAAGAATGAAAAGCCAATTCTAAAATTCGTCCACCCCCTTTTTTCGAATGGCGTCTCCTTAAATAAAAATCAATTTGTGTCAGTTAAACATGTTAAACTTTATTCGACAGGTCTAATGCACGTCTTCTTCATTTTGGTAGAAATTCTCTAATTTATCTGAAAATAGGTTGTGCGTCTATAAACCTGTCCAGCAAAAATATTGTCGAGACATGTTGGAAAAACCAAATGAGGGACAACTATATAACCAATGTAATTTAAATTCTAAATTTAACGATTATTCGAATCGATTTATTTGTACGGAATAGAAAATTTGTCTTTAATCCATACCAATTACCCACAATATAACACGTACATTCTATTACACAGAGTTCATTCTATTTACACACTTTCAGAAAACTCAACTTTACTATAAGGTAAAACTCAATTAGTTTATGTTTGCAACGAAACCTGTAATCTGTTTAAACCTGTACATAATATATACTAAGTATGCTTCACCTTCTAGCAATATATACTGTTCAAATAAAAAAAGTCCATTTATGCGCCATCATCACATAACTTTCGAAAAAAATACATTCGAAATTCGTATCTCAATACACATGTGTTAGACCGTTGTATATTCTAAACAATTCCACATCAATTTGAATTCCGTGTTATTAAATAACACTGATAATTTATAAATTTCAACATCTTTCCCAAACGATTCTGGTGTTATTCATAGCACAAGATCTCTAGAGAAAACTGAAAGCTTGTTATTAAAATCATTGTGAATTTTGTAGGGAAATTTTGTAAACGTTTAATTACAACCGACAATAGTAACAATAA
Source organism: Mytilus coruscus (assembly GCA_017311375.1). Classification (NCBI taxonomy): domain Eukaryota; kingdom Metazoa; phylum Mollusca; class Bivalvia; order Mytilida; family Mytilidae; genus Mytilus; species Mytilus coruscus. The sequence goes on from CM029595.1 coordinate 100,329,739, forward strand.
CTTCGCTAGTGGTGTCTTCCCTATTTTTTTTTTTTTTTTTTTTTTGCAATATTTTCATCGCTCCAACTCCAAAAGTGTCAAGTGGTATACGCATTTTCCCTTCCTTTTAATTGTGTGTGTGTGGTGTGAGAACAAAGACGGAATGTGTAATTCTGCATTTCTATAACTGAATATTTGAAAGTGACTATTTTTTCCTGTTTGAATTGAGTATATATGTAATCGAAGTTTGATTTCATTGACTCTACTAATGATTTGTATATGATTAATGGTAAAGAGAATTTATGTATTAAAATTATGTGGAAAGGAGAAGCTTTTCATTCCATAACTGCACTAAAATCTACATTTGTCTATGATTTTTAAAGGTACGAATGAACGTGAGGGAGAATGTTATACATTCCCACGAAAACACCGGGTGTCTATTTTTTGTATTTTTAAAAAAAATTAATCATATTGCAAATAAATTACGATTTTTTATATCTGAAAATAACGAAAAATAGTTTAAAGTAAACTTGCGTCCGATACGTTGCTTATGTTAAACACCTGTACACACATGTGCACGGGATTCGTTCAAGGGTTCATTTCTTTTTAAAGTTTACATCATTAACAGTTTAACGATATTTTTGATGTATGTTAGATGTCTCTTAATTTAACGATAAAATTTATAATTATTTTTAACTATTAATGCGCATGTCATCATCAAATTGTCAACGTGGATCATCAAGGATTGCCAGAGACAAATACGAAAAATAAATGTGTGAAACGGATTAAAAACGCCCTATGGGAGTTAAATGGTCTTTGTCTTGGTAATCTCCAAATGATTTTCATGTAAATTTTCAACTAGTAATATGCTCAGTTAATGCAGATGCAGAACTGATTTGGTCTCATTCTTTTAAACGTTGTAAAATAGTTTGAAATCATCTAAATTAAATAATTGTGCAACAATCAGTGGTGCGTTTAGCACTTACAGAAAAGGCTAACACGAGCAAACATGTGAAATCAAGTGTCAATTTCGAGGAACAATTAACACACTCACCAACAGTTTTTCTATTAAATACTTGTAGCTAGATATAGAATAAATGTCAACGAGACAACGGCCAATCTATGAATAATTGATCATCAATACCAATGCAAATAGAGTTCAGGGGAGGGTTTGGCGCCAACAAACTAGTATAACCCCTCCACATTAGGTTTGTGCCTGTCCCAAGTCAGGAGCCTGTAATTCAGTGGTTGTCGTTTGTTGTTGTGTAACATATTTGTTTTTCGTTAATTATTTTGTACATAAATTAGGCCGTTAGTTTTCTCGTTTGAATTGTTTTACATTTGTCATTTCGGGGTCTTTTACAGCTGACTATGCGGTATGGGCTTTGGTCATTGTTGAAGGCCGTACGGTGACCTATAGTTGTTAATTTCTAAGTCATTTGGTCTCTTGTGGAGAGTTGTCTCATTGGCCATCATATGATATCTTCTTATTTTTATATTCAATTTGCATGTTATATTGTCGACACTGTATAGACAGCTTTAATTGGTAGTTAAAACGGAAAACTAAGATCTTGCGGAAGGTTACACCGTCTCTATATTTGGTTGAAATGTGCATAGACGAGATTCAGAATAGGAGTCTAGGACTGTATCTGTCAAGTAGATACATTGTACACATCGGGCAGTCCCCACTTCTAACTTCGCCCTTGAGCTCTAATTATAGACTTTTAAGCTAAAATGTTGACTTTCGAAATCTCGAAAGTCAACTTTTTCTAAATACTTAAATCTTGACAATGATTTTCAAACACAATTATTAAAATTTTAAAAGTAGTCATGGACGCAAATTACCAAAACATTTTGACAATTTATATTCAGAAATTGTTTTTGTTCTTAAATTATGATATGGATTAGCATTTAATATGAAGAGTTTTACTTCGGAAAGAATAGGCATGTTGACAGAAAGAAATGTTGTTTCACCTTATTCCATGTTTTAGTTTCCATGACACTGGGATAGGATCGTCAGATCTGAGGTCATTAAGCATCCCATGTTTTATGGTTGGTTTTAAAGGCCTGTTTGGTTTCCCAAACGCAATTGTTAATCAAGTGGCAAACGTACCATGCATATTCAGGACGACTCATGAGCTGCCTGCTCAGTTTTCTAGTTTTGGAATGTTGAAATGTTGATTCTTTTATCTTGAACATTGATTAAACACATAAAGTTTTCATTGTAATGACACAATAATTTACCCTTGTCTTTATATATTAGACTGATGAATAAAAGTATGGCGTAATAAAGGTGTGTTGGAATAACAGGAAGGCCTTGGTTTGATAACTGAAGTCCATACTTGAAGTAGATATTTGTATTTGAAGCATAGTTAATTTATTCTTCCGCAAAGAAAGATTTTCTTTCTAACGGAATATCATCAACTCTATACTCAAGTTGTAAAAAGTTATAAAAAATTGAGTAAAATGGCTTTGTTTATGAAAACATTCTCATCAAATTTATAATATACATGTGTCTCCGCTTACTGTTACAAATGACTGTAAGTAACATTCGCGAACGTTTTATAAAATTGCGGAAAAGACCAAATTTTTAGTTTTCAAAAGTCGAAATTTTGAGTTTGAAGTCGAAACTTCGAGCTTAATTTCGAAATTTTGACTTTTTTAAAGTCGAAATTTTAAGCTGAAAGTCGAAATTTCGAGTTAAAAAAGTCGCAATTTTTTACTTAAGGTCAAAATGATGACTTTTATAAAGTCGAAACATTGAGTTTGAAAAGGTCAAAATTTCGAAATTCGAGTTAAAGTCGAAACTTTATGATTTTAAATATCCAAATTTGGAATTTGGAAAAAATGTTCATTGTCAATTTTATTTCTACTATGTCCCTAATATACTTCCGTATGATCACGTCTAGTACTGGTTGTAAAAAAAAACATTTCTTACCTGTTTTTTGTTTACTTTGATATACAGTATCGTTTGTTTAACACTTTTATATATTAACGTTCATGATATTCAACATGTCTGTCTACTTCTTGGGGACCATGAGTCAACACAGAATTTGTTGAATCCAATGATTTTCGAAAAGTTAGAAATCATTTAAGGAATGACTGTAATATTTTTTCTATAGCAAAATTAGGTCTGTGAGCTGAAAGACAAAAGACTTTCAGCTTATCAGAAGATGTGTTACATCCAAAATTATATTATATCAAATTGTATGATTTTTTGGCAATTCTTATGTCAAAGTTTGTTAAATCTTAACATAATTGATGGCCCTAGTGCATATTGACAAAGTTTGAATTTTCAAATTGCAAAAATCAGTATTTTAATAATTTTTATACGTCCTCTTTCATAGGTAACAACTGCCTTATATTAGGATAAAATTGTAAAATTGTTGTGTCACTTAACTGAATTAATGTACGTATTTTATTTCTTAAACGTAGTGATCAGTTGGTCGTAATCAAATACATTGTTTTTGTCTTAAACTATACCCTAAACAAAACAAATGTCATATAGACAATATATGAATATAATACATAAAATATTACATGTCTGAATAATAGCAGACGATAAATCTTACGGGGCAATGGATCATATAATTATGATACAAGTACATTACAACTTAAAATATAAGATTTAATCAGCAAGTCTAAAAGGGTACAACATATAATACATATTAAATTGTAGACAAAACATTTTAATTGGTTTCGAGCCGACGATCGTTTGTTGTATTATATAATAATTATTATGAATAGTTAGTGTATGTAATGTACTTTATAACTTCATATAGTAATTGCTTTAATTAGCGTAGTTTAATTAATTAAACCCCAAATAAAGTTCCGTAGCTGGTTCCTTGCCGTCTACGTTTTGTATGCAGGTGGAAATGGTTTTGTATAAGTATGCGCAAAAGGTATCAAAAAAGAACAAAAATATTTATCAGAAAAAAGGTATAGTCTAGAATTGAAAAATTGAACTAAAATCAAACTAACAGACTTGCGATATGCAAACATTTATAAGAAAAGAAGGGCGGTCGTCTCAGGGCTATGCATTTAGTAATCCCTTTTGAATTCTGAGTCCGTTTTGACTTCCCTTACCGAAAAATAAGCCTTGTGGCAAACATTTGCAGCAAATTAGCAGCAAACACTGCCGCAATTGTTTGATGCAAACTTGTCGGAATTGTTTGATGCAAACTTGCCGCAATTGTTTGCTGCAAACTTGCAGGAACTACACATATACCAATGTAATGTGTGTAGACACATTCAATTTATCTCTTCCAAATTACACATCAAAATTTTAAAAAGAACTTCCTGCCTATATACAAACAGTCTTTGAAAGAATACTTGCAAACTTATCTGAGATTTAAGGAAATACATACATGCATTTCATTTTGGAAAAAGAGGGCGGGGGTCATTCTCAAATGATATCATATACCGGTATTAAGAAATAAAAAAGGATAAATCTCAAATTTGTTTTGAGCATACAGCTAGGTAATAATTGCGTTACAGAATTGTAATGAACTTTACTAAACAGTATACATTTAATCAGTTACAAAATTCAAACTTATAATAGCTAGAGTATTTCAAACACAAAGTTGTTAACTTAATTGCGTATGATGGTGATGATAATTATTTTATTAAATCAACAGTTCTAAGAATAATTTGTACTTACAAAATTACATATTGAATATCCTATATTATTAAACAGAAATGCCTCCTTGATCTCTTATATGTAACATTTATCAAACACATAAATATACAGCATTACCGCCAATGTGTTGTATTACTTTACAATTAGTCCGAGATTACTCTGACGTCCAACGGCTGTTTGCCAGACAAGCTGGGGCCGTGGGACGTCAGAGCTCGTCCCATATCAAAAGTGGATATTTGCCCGTCCAAAATAGATGCGCTGCTTCGTCGCTTCTGGTGCCAACGGACGGCCTTGGAATTATATAAATCGGGTATCAATTTGTTCATTTTCATTTATCTCTTCATTTATGTAAGTTTCACCTACCTGCCACCCTTTATTTTCTCATATTTAGACAGTTTTCACAGTGACCCATCGATTCAGACATTTTTACTTTTATTTTCAAGTAGACGTCAAGTTACGAGACCTCGAGACTCAAATATGCAAATATTTATACTTTTTACACCTCCTTTATAGGAGATCGATATTTAACATTTAGTAGCCAACCACGATTTTTCACCTCCTTTACAGGAGATCGGTATTAAGCATTTAGTGCCAACCACGATAACATTCGAAAGCTCTCGGATATTTACATTGCTTGCATCGTAAATGAGCGAGATGTTAGATTATATATTCATATTGACCTAGGGTCATATGCATACATCATTTCCCATAGTCCATTGTGCCTTACTTTTTTCTCGTGATCACATGACAATCTTTCAAAATGAAAGTTAAAATGCCAATATCGGTGGGTCACTGTGAAAACTGTCTAAATATGAGAAAATAAAGGGTGGCAGGTAGGTGAAACTTACATAAATGAAGAGATAAATGAAAAATGAACAAATTGATACCCGAGTTATATAATTCCAAGGCCGTCCTTTGGCACCAGAAGCGACGAAGCAGCGCATCTATTTTGGACGGGCAAATATCCACTTTTTGATATGGGACGAGCTCTGACGTCCCACGGCCCCAGCTTGTCTGGCAAAACAGCCGTTGGACGTCAGAGTAATCTCGGACTACTTTACAATTAGAAAAGTGGTGGTTTCCTCATTCCAAAGCATCAAAATGAGAATATTTAAGCTACATAATATCTTCACTATTTTTTAATGATATACCAAATTGCAAAAAGTACACAGTGTTTTTTTCTAACGAATACAAACTTTCCATCGGATATCTTTTTTAAAGATATTACTAATACAATTTTAATATCATTTTTTCCGCTCATTTTGTCCGCTTAATTTCTCAGTGATTATATAAGCAGCATAAAATATACCATAACAAGAACACCGAAAGAAGGTGTGTAGTTAGACTTTGGAATTTTTAAATGTTCCCCATTACCATGGAAATAGAAAATATGCGAAAAATAACTTAGTTTTGATAGACTTATTTAAGAACGCCCTAACAGAAGATTTTTAAATTTGCATACATTGTTGGCGTCCTCTATATACAGGATTTGGATGATTTGGACAATACTGGGAACTACACGGCATAGCAGTTATTCTATTTTTTCGGAATATGTTTAACATAGAATCTTATGAGAAAACAAATATGTAGAAGTTTATTAAATGGTATGTTAATGGGTCTGATTGGTGCAGTGTCCTCTTTACATTTGAACAAGGGTGGAGGCTTTTTTTTGTACATTCCCAACAGTGCTGCTTCATATATAAAAGGTAGAAGCTTAATGCCTTGTATAGTACAAGAGACCCATGCCTCGTAATGCATCCAACAAGATTTATATCAATAAGAGGCCCACTTGCCAATCAAAGGGGAAAATGTTAGTTTTTGTATATTCATTAGATACCTGCATTACTCAGAAAAAGTAGAAGCTTCATGTTTTATTTAATACAAGAGACCCTATTCTAGTAACGCATTCAATCAGATCAATTTTCTAACAACAGGCCGACATGAACAATTATAGAGGCACTAAATGGGGAGATTTAAAGTTTTGTAATTAATCTAAAAAAAAATATAAGTGATAAACATTCGAAGGTTTGCATTTAATTTAAGGCACACATTATGTTCTGTTTTGTTCCACCTTATTATTTTTTTTAAACAAGAGGCCCATGCACTGAAAGTCACCTGCTGTTTTGCAATTGGAGAGCTGATTGCCAAATTATTTGAACAATCAGAAGAAAAGAACTGGTCATTCATTGTTTATTTGTCCGTGGCTGTGAAAAATAAAACTAATAATAATAAAGTTATTTTCGATAAAATATGTTATTATTTTTATTTCAGAATAAAATTGACAGATTTTTTAGGACTGGCTAAAATTTTGTAGGACTGACAAATAATCTTGCTTTGTCGGTCCCATGACCGACGGGTCAAAACAAGTTTTCGCGAACTCTGCAAATATTAGTTTTCAATTATTCAGACATACAACCAATTAAGATAGCTTGTCTTGGCGGACATAACACATATTTTATGAAGTTTGATATGCCGATTTTGACACCAAAGACGATCAATTAATTCATTAATCAGATATTGGATCGGATACCCATAATGCAGGTTTTTTTTTTTTTTTTCGTATTCGATAACTTCTCTTGTCCACGGCATGTTTCAAATTCTATATATGATCATTAAAACCAATAGAATCTTTCTACGTCATAAGGTGGTACATAACCCTACAGGGAGATAACTCTGTAAAAATCAGCTGAACGTTTTAATCACGTTCTTTTGTTAAGGAAATAGGAAGCTTCCCAATGATCAAAATTAGTGTTTGTCAAAATGCAATGTATCTAATGAATTTTTGCCGATAAACTGTGTGGTTCAAGTTTTTTGAAATTTTTATATTTTTGTCAAAGTGTCAAAGTAAATATTTTGTCAAAATGAAAATTAAACGAGCCAAATTAATTGTAGCCAAGGTGCTTGGTACCATAATAAGGCAACCAATGAGAACCTATAATTGTTACATAATAATTTCAAGATGGTGTGAATATATATTATATCGTATGAGACTAACAGCTTCGTAAGATGATGTGAAGCAAAAAAATGAACTTGAAGAATAGCGACTACTGAACCGTTTGGAGGATGTAATTTCAAAAAATCTTCTGCATAGCTTTGATGGATGAAGATTTTGAACTAAGATTATATCTCTATTACTGAATTCATAATTAAAAAAGCTCTAGCATATCTAACCAACTTAAATTTGTTAACCACTAGTCTGAAGCAGATGGTATGTCACTAAAACGGAAAGTTGACAATAGGAATACTTAAATCTTTATGTTGTCTTTCGGGTGGTTCCTGGCTGTCAGTGGTATCAGCATCCGTTACAAGACAGGTTCTAGATAAGAAATTTTGACCTTCTTTCTTCAGACGTTACACACGATGTTAGCACTAGGGAGTGTTACATGACATTCTCGTTAAGGTGACTCGGCCCTTTAACAGTGCGCAGTTTTTAACGCATGTTTCTAACGACGAGCGCCTTGGAAACGACCGCTTTGAGGGGTCTTCTCAAAAATAGTTTTGACGACAGTGGAACGCGGACGTGTCTGAGAGCATCCTTTCCCGATGTCAACAAACGATGCAAAACTTTCTACAAAAAAGGAAATACGTTCAGAAAGACAGAGTGGTTTTCATTTTCCACATAAAAGGACAGAAATATACATGATATAATCATAACATGCCAATGACGAAATGTTTAATCGTAAACAAAGGACAGTGATGTAAACAACTGCATGTCACCGTACGGCTTTCAAAAACAAGTAAAACTCAATGTATTGGAACCTGTTGTTTAGTGGTTGTCGTTTGTTGATGAGCCTCCTCATGGGGTTTTTGTTTATGTGATTACTTGGCCGTTTTCATAGTGATTATTTGATAACCAGACCAAATATTTCATGATTATTTGATTATTTGATAATCTAGGACTGTATTTTTGATTATCTTGTTAAAAAAATGTGATTATATTTGGCAAAATATTTGTGATTATGTGATTACTCAGACACCCCCATGAAGGGCCTCGTTGGTTTGGTCCATAAGTGTTTCTCGTTTTTTATATGTGTTACCGTTGGTTTTATTGTTTGAATTGTTTTACACTAGTCATTTCGGGGCCCTTTAAAGCTTGCTGTTCAGTGTTGGCAAAGGCTCCGTGTTAAAGGCCGTATTTTGACCTATAATTGTTTACTTTTTACACATTGTGACTTAATTGGATGGAGAGTTGTCTCATTGGCACTCATAACACATCTTCTTATCTTCTTATTTCTATATATTAAAAGGCATCGGGGGTTCATCTCCACGCTATCCGTTTTGCGTAGTATTACATTTGTCACTGTCATAAATCTTCTTTTTTTTACTTGAAATATCTTCATTTTCAAGTATTGTTAGGATTTTATTCCTGAGTATGTGAAATATTTTCTCACTGCAAAATTTTGGTAATAGTTAAGTATTTTTTTATTTTCCAAAAACAGTTTTGAACACAGCAATTCTCAAACAAAGACTAAATACTTGACAGTCTCATCTAACATTTGAATCTACAGATTTATATACTTTATCAAATCATGGACACGAAAAAGCACTTTAAACAACCATTTTCCTCTAACAGGAAGGCTTTTTTGTACGTGTTAGCGTAAAGAGGATATCTAACAAATTCTCTCATATCATAATTCCCTGATTTCCGGAACTCTAGTCATATAACATAAGACCTCGGGGCCAATGTTTTCTATTTATGATATTTTCCTTTTACTTGTTTTGCTTTTTGTTATTTTCTATTTTACCTATTAATGTACCAACAGAGTTCGCATACAAAAAGAGGAAATATCAGCGCAGAAACGTTAATAATTGAATAAGAATGTGTTTTTATAATAGACTTTCGGAACTCGAGCAACACATTTCACTAAAATGATTATTTGTTTTACACAGAAAACGAAACGGCACTTCAATTTATTGTTGTTTTCCACCTTTGATCACAGATGAAAATTGGTCAAAAGTAATCTAGACCTATTATTCCGACCATTTATATCGGTCTATGCTATTATCCCTCAATGCCGCATGCCTTGCGGAGAAGCGCAAAATCTTTGGTTTGACCAAGTCGGAATTTAGCCTAGGACACCAGCAGTTCCAAACACTGCCTGCTCAAGGCTTTAGGTAGCAATACACAGTTAGGAGTGTGGTTTCGCGTTTTGGCCCCTGTGGATTTTTCAAAAATGAAAGTTATTGTGCAATAAAATTCATTTTTAGACAGCTGAGTACTAATTTTATTAACAAAATCCGAGTTCTATATTTTAATACTAATATAGCGTCCCTGTGTACTTGGCGGAGTTTTAAAATTCCAATCCCAACTTTTCTGAATCAAGTAAGTAGCATAAAATTTGTTTATATATAAGGTAGCAATATACAGTTAGGAAAAAATGTAAAAATTTACTCTCATAAATTTTACCATCCCCTTTTCTTGCTTTCTTACAAATTAAGCTTACTGTTTGTTTCATATATGTGCATATGTTTGTATTCAGTGTCTTCCATAGATTTGATATCCAGTATTTAAAATGGTAAAATATAATTTCTTTTGGTGTATCAATGGCAACAATCTGCATTTATTTGCTATAAAAATGCAAAAAAGGGGGGTAAAGATGTCACATATTTCCCAAACATTTGGCCAGAAGTGAAATGTCAATTCCTTGAAGTTATACCTTTTCTGAAACTGTTTACATATATCTATCAAGAAATCAAATACAAATAATATGTCTTTCATCTCATTTTTCTGTAAAATTGCGTCAAAAACTTCGTGTTGAAGAAAGGTGTTTGTAAACATTACATTAATTTCTGGACCTATGGCCGGTCTAGCTATGAAAATACGGAGAGTCAAACAGAAAATAGCCCATAAAACATGTAAAAAAATACTCTTGATGTTCTTATAAACCAACTTTGAAGGCTAAAACTTGTACTACATATACTCGTATATGTAGTAAAACGAAATCCGAGTTCTATATTTTAATTAGATTGTCGGTGATATATGCAAACTTTAACTTCTGTCTTACTTCTTGACATGCGTTTTTGAAAAGAGAAGCTATTAAGAACAGTTCTTGATTTCAAAAAATGAAAGTGGAGTATGTCATTGCGGCAAAAAAATATGAATGGCAATTTTCTAAATGATGTGTGAACACTGGTTTGACCCACCTGCCGCAAAGTAACGTAAGTATCGGTCTATAATGATAATGAGGAGATGACAATTTTTTTTTAAACTGGACTCGTAGGGTTAACATGGGTATAAACATATGACTTCCTTAATCCGACAGATAACCCATTGCTTAGATAGGGTGTTCATACAGCTGGATGTATAAATACGCAGCCGCGTAGGGTAAAAAAGGGGAATTTTGCCCATACCCAACATACATTGAGCATTAATTTACCAGTGACAGTACATATATCTCGCCCTTCCTACTTTGCAGAACCTTTATATAGTACTTATCATCCATATGTTCTCATTCGTATTATGCTTGAAATATTTGCCGGTTGATATTCAGCAAGCACCAAATAAAATTTTATTCTGTGCAATATACTCTTTGTTTGGGTTGTTGTCTCTTTGGCACAATTCCCATATCCATTCTCAATTTTAAAAGAAACGTCATTTCTGTGACTTTTATCATAGCTGACTAAGCGGTATGGATTTTTGTCATGTTGAAGGCCGTACGGTGACCTAAAGTTGTTAACTTATTTGTCATTTGGTCTCTGGTAGAGAGTTGTATCATTGTCAATTATACCACATCTTCCTAATTTTTTTTTATATTTCACACATCTCTTTGACCTTGATAAATGAAAATTTACTTTGATAAAGTTTTTCAAAGACAAACTATTAATTTCAAGATAAAAAGTTTTATTTGAGGGTCACCTTAGACCTTGAATATAGCAGTTGTAATCTCTGTAAAACCAACTTAATGTACCAAATTTGAAAATGTTGAGTAGAAGGATTTGTTGGGTAACAATGATATTGATTTTAACCATGATAGCTGTGTTTTGTGAAATCATTTTCACAACACCAAATATGGAAATACGTTTTCTTTAAAAATATAATGCTTACAAGCAAAGGTGTGAACTATTAGGACTTGTTTCAATACAGACAAGAAGTATCAGGATAGATAACATATTTTTCAAGTTGTAACCACATATTCTTAGATACATCTACAAGTATGGTAGTTACAGTTTTCAGCACTTTTTTTGTGTTAACAAGAGTGCACAAGATGAAATGTCTCACCTGCTTTACTACATGATTGATTTTTGTTGAAATTCCAAAAGATAAATTTTTACTACAAGTATCAGAAAACTTAAAATCAATGATCATGAAAATGAGGTCAAGGTCTTGTAAACCAAGCCCGCCTTACACTCATTCCATACACCAAATATTGTTGAACTATAGCATATATAGTATACAAGAAACAGACAAAACCATGAAAATGAGATAAAGTTCAGATAAATCCTGCTAGACAGACATATTTGATTTTCATTCATTATTTTGTTCATAAATCAGGCAGTTAATTTTTCTTGTTTGACTTGTTATACATTTGTCATTTCGAGGCCTTTTATATCCAACCATGCCGTATAGGTTTTACTCATTGTTGAAGGCCACATGGTGACCTATTGTTGTTAATGTCTGTGTCATTTGGTCTCTTGTGAAGAGTTGTCTCATTTGCAACCATACATGTTCTTATCTTATATATACACCTAATAAACATTCCATACATTGTACATCAAATATACATGTAGTTGACCTATTGATTACACAATGTAGACTAAGTATTTTCAAAGAGGACTTAACATTGACCAATGAACCATCAAAATGAGGTCAATGACAAATGATTACTACCAGACAGACATTACAATCATTGCATACATCAAATATAGTTTATCTACTACTTTTAGTATTAGAAAAATAGACCAAAACACAAAAACTTGACATTGACAAATGACCTATTGCTGACAGTATCTGATAAACAACCCTAATCATGTAATTTTAACCTTGATCACTGATCCATGAAATGAGGTTGAGATAAAGTGAACCATGTCATGCATGTCTGAAGGACATGTAGACTTGCAAGGGACCCATAAACCTAATGTAAGTATCCTAATTTAGCAGTCCCTGAACCATGAAAATTAGACCAAAGACAGCAGACATACATGTATCATGATCAGACAGTTTGATGTTTTGTGTAATGAGTATTCCATATTTCTCCAGCAATCTTTAATGGATGTTTTGGGTAACAAAACTGCAATTCTAGTAATGTTACAGTCAAATGTTGATGTCATTCAGATATTTGATCAACAATGATCAAACATAATTCAAATGAGATAAAATCATGAAAATTGTGCTGACCAAATTTTTCCATTTCTACATATAGAAGTATTTACAATTTTAATCTTATATGTTTATAAGGCCACATTTTTTATGAAGTATCATTTCCAGAATGTTTGTTGCAATCTCTATTAATTTGAGTGCTCATCTAATTTTACAAAACAATATTTATCTGATTTTAGTAATCTGAATCATTGTGATAGGTACTGAGATTGTCAGTTAGTGAGACACAAGTTTTTCCAGACAATATATAATTAGTTTGTTTGTTTGGTTGCTGTCTCACTGAACAGAACTATATTCTATTTCTCCTTTTATTCAGAAAATATAACTTTTGAAATAGCAACTGAATAGCATATAGATGGACAACAAATGCAAAATGATGCAAAATAATTCAATTGGCCATTTGGTTTGGGGGGTTGTGAGGTTAAAGATGAGGGAAAGGCGTTGATAATTTTTAATTTTTCTATGTATTGTGTGCGATTTTTCCCATGTACATTTACTCCATATCCTTTTATGTTCTATGTACATTAACCACAACTGCCACTTGATATTATGATTTCCAAAATATACAAATCTCATTAGCTTCATTTTGTATTAAAGACAACTGCACACATTGTAGTTTGCATACCATGTATCATGTTTGCAGCAAATTTCACTACAAACAGCAAAAAATAAATTCAAACAGCACTATTAAAAAATAATTTTGAATCATTTTTGATTTTTTTCCCTCAAATTTATAAAACATTAATTTACATTGTAAAATCAAATATAATTATTGATATGAATACATCATGTACATGTTCAATCATTAACTGATCAGCTCCATATTTTCACTATTTTTATATCAATATTCTTCTTCTGACAGTGTTTTATAAATGACTAAATATTCTGTATTCATCACTGGGACATGTAGGTAAAGTAGGTCCTTTTGATTTTGGATTTTTATATGGATTATGACAGCACTTAGCATATATATATATAGTTCCAAATTATAGTTGATCTTGGTTTCTCCTAGTGGATTCTGACAACACATTGCAATAGTCACCAAGTATATTTGATCTTGGGTTCTCATATGGATTCTGACCGTACTTTGATTATACATGTAGTTCCAAGTATTGTTGATCTTGACTTCCAATGCTGTTCTTAAGTTTCAGCACTTTACATATAGTTCCCAATTGCAAGACAAAGATTATCTTGGCTTCTCATTTAAATTGTCGGTACTTTGGCAATAGTTTCCAAGTTAAGTTGAACATTCCAGAACCTTTTACAACAAATCACTACTTCCTCTTACATGTAATTGAAGCCTGAAATTAAATGTCAGAGTAATTCTGTCAGAATATCAACCATGATTGACATTTAAATGCATAAGGTAATTCATCTTTAAAAAAAATGAAGAATTTATGGTGATCAATAATGAGCAAACAAAATAAAATTACATCATACATGCGCCGCAAGTTTCAATAGTGATTTTGTTTTATCACAAACACCTCTTAGCCTGTCCAGAATTCATACATGTACTTCTCAGGGCATGCTGTTTGCTGCCTGGAACAAGTTATTTCTCTGTCTTAAATTCTGAAATGCAGCTGAGCTACATTTGTACTCCTCGTCAACCAAATTATGTTGAGGTTACTTGTACCCTGTTTGGAATATACATGTAGGAATACTGGATACACAAATTTTGTATTTAAAAATACTAAGCACAAAACAATATTGAATTGTGAGTTTGGAAAATTAACCTTCAACTCAAATGTATGTGTTATTTGGTAAACTAGATAAGCCCTATGTTTGAAACTTGATACTGGACCTTATGAAATTTTTTATACCAAAGAGTGATGAGGGTGGTGGGGTTTAATTTTAAACAAATTATGATCATGGCGAATCCATCATTAAAATGTATTGCCTCGTACTGTAGGGGTTATTAAATTACAAATTACATGTAGGCCATATATATATTCTTAAGAAAACAAATAAAACAATCTAACTCTTTGAAGGGGTATACAGGGGTAATGGAACATGGGAATGAGGGATAGGGAAGCTGGAATCAGGGGCGGGAAAAGGGGGTATCAGGTCTGGTCGCTCCCAATCCACACTCACACCCTAAACATCTAACCCCTGGGTTAGTTTGCACCCTATTTTTTTTTTAATTCAAATACATGTTGAATTATTAGATGTATTTTCAGATATCAATATATCATTTTCATGAATAAAAGTTATCTTTTTAAATGAAATATTTTTTGGGGTGATATATATATACATGATATATATGATTAATTATTAAACATTAATTAGGGCCCCGCCAAATGGCGGACGCCCTATAGTGATCAGTCTGTCCGTCCGTTTGTCGTCTGTCCGTCCGTCCGTAACAAATCCTGTCCGCTCTATATCTTGAGAACCGTTATGATTTCAAAGTTTATACTTGACATGTATATAAACCAACACCAGAGGGTGTGACATAATTTATGTACAATTTCCTAGGTCAAAGGTCAAGGTTAAAAACTTTGTTTTCAGTTGACAACCCCATGTCCAATGATATGTTTACCATACATTATTCACAGCGGGGCCCACAGAGACGGCTCCCATCTCAATGATATCTAGTTATTTATGATTACTATTAATTGATAATTTACAAAGCTAATAAGGTATATATTTTATAATGTGTATGAAAATCAGGATTGCTGTTGTTTAACTAGCTTTGGTGAAAAGTGAAAATAAAAGTAACTACAGTTTGTACTGTTTGTAGGAGTAAAAATAATGAAGATTTTAAATAGAAAAGACCAGAAAACATGAAAGATAATTGTTTTTGACAGCCTGTGCCATTTGAATTCGTGTGTGTCACTTTAGTTTTAAACAATAATAAAAATAACTTAATATCTTTATTTTATAGTAAATACACTATAAACTATTTAAGCATGATTAAAACAAGAGTGCACACGCTGAAATGTCTTGCCTTCTTTACTAATCATTGATATGTTGATAGTCCTAAATAAAAGTTTTACTACAAGTAACACATAAACTTAACATGATCCAAGAAAATGAGGTCAAGGTCAGATAAATAAAGCCAGATATACATGTACACCAAATATAGTTGACTTATTGCTTATAGTATACAAGAAACAGACTTAACCAAGAAAACTAAACATTGACCAATGAACCATGAAAATGAGGTCAAGGTCAAATGAACCATGCCAGGCAGACATGTACAGCTTGCAATCCTTCCATACAACAAATATAGATCTGACCTATTGCTTATAGTATTAGAAAAAGAGACCAAAACACAAAAACTTAACACTGAGCAATGAACCGTGAAAATGAGGTCAAGGTCAAATAAAACCTGCAAGACTGACATGTACATCATAAAATATTTCCATACACCTAATATAGTTGACCTATTGCATATAGTATTAGAAAAAAAGACCAAAACTCAAAAACTTAACTTTGACCACTGAACCATGAAAATGAGGTCAAGGTCAGAAGACACCTGCCAGCTAGACATGTACACCTTACAATCATTCCATACACCAAATATAGTAGATCTAGTGCATACAGTATAAGAAAAACATACCAAAACACAAAAACATTACTATAACCACTGAACCATGAAATTGAGGTCAAGGTCAGATGACACCTGCCAGTTGGACATGTACATCTTACAGTCCTTCCATACACCGAATAAGCTAGACCTATTGCTTCTAGTATCTGAAATATGGACTTGACCATCAAAACTTAACCTTGTTCACTGATCCATGAAACCAAGTCGAGGTCAAGTGAAAACGGTCTGACAGGCATGAGGACCTTGCAAGGTACGCACATACCAAATATAGTTATCCTATTATCCATAATAAGAGAGAAATTAACATTACAAAAAAACTTAACTTTTTTTTCAAGTAGTCACTGAACCATGAAAATGAGGTCAAGGACAATGGACATGTGACAGATGGAAACTTCGTAACATAAGGCATCTATATACAAAGTATGAAGCATCCAGGTCTTCCAGCTTCTAAAATATAAAGCTTTTAAGAAGTTAGCTAACGCCGCCGCCACCACCGGAACTTTCTGCAACAAAAGTCGCCGGCTCGACAAAAATTATTCAAAATATTATCTTTAAAAATGGTGCAAACAGACCCAGGGTGTGAACGTGTGGGGTGCGAATGTGAAAGGGTCGAACATGAATAGGATTAAACATGATTTTGGGTGAAAGGACCAGGATTCGAAAAGGGGGGGTGGTGAATATTCTAGGAAATATATCAATTATTTGTCTGGTAAGGGGGATTGAAGTCGAAGTAGGGGGAGGAAATTTTAGAGCAGAGTGGAAGGGAAATAGGAGTTAGGGATAGGGAAGTGGGAATCAGGGACCCCTGTCTGAGGGTAGTAATGGGTATCCGGAATACCGTATCCCACATGAGGAATCGCTGTAAAGATTTGTTATAATAACGTTAACGATAAATATTTTACTCCATTTGACGCTACCGGTAGCTACGAAATTGGATTTGACAAATGGCGATAAAAAATTAAGGCTCATTTGACGCTAACGGTAGCGAAAAAGGGACATTAATTTGTCCATCCCCTCCTCTTTCATCATGTTGACACGGATATTTTCTCAACAGGTTATACATGTTCACAAATTGCCGGTTAAGGGTCAAATAAACACATAAAAAGATACCAGCCATACAATTATACTTGGAACAGACATTTAGCCCATGCAAGGTTTCAGCCGCTAAGATTTTCTACACGGTAGAGAGTATTTTGAGACAACCCCCCACTTTGTATTTTTCGTGATACTGATAACATTTGGCTGCCTAAAATATTAAAATCTATGTTTTCTTATATAATGACTCTACCTTCATCGTTGACTATTCCCCGCTATGTCTGTTATTCATGTACATGGTCGTATTCATCAGAAGTGTATGCTGCTCAACAATGGCGACCCTGAAATTTCTGCTGTCCGATTATGGCACCAAATTAAAGGGAAACAACTCGCGCCTGACAAAATTACCGTATTTCACCAAAATAATCAAAATTTCGCTTTTTCATTACAAACAATTATATGTTAATAGATATAGGAAGATGTGGTGTGAGTGCCAATGAGACAACAACACATTTATATTCAGATATCGTCCATTGATATAATTGCAAACATTATTTTATTAAAGCGACCAATAAAGAATGCACAACAAAGTAATTAATGGGGTGCATTGACATCAGACCTAATGGGGTAGAGGGATTAAACAAAAGTCCATAACTTTTTTCAAAAGCATGGTAACCCCCATTATATTTTACCTTAAAATGCTCAAAAGGTCATAGCTTTGACATATCCGTTATTAAAAAATCCACCGGGGAAACTTTTACGAAAAATCGATTTAACCAATATTTTTAGCCTTAAACTGAAATTAGAAAATGCAAAATCTAGACACAAATCTGAAAATGAAAGGACTTTTAAGTCTTAAACAATCAATTGAAACGTTTACATTTCAAATTTCATTGTTTTCTCACATAATAATCACAGTGACTTGGTTCTAAAAGTATTTGAATTTGATGTAGCCGTTATTGTTGAAAGGCTGGAAATGTTTGGAAATAGGGTCAAAATCGCATATTTCGCTTCCATTTGAGGGAAAAAACGAGCCTGGTGACCCCTTTTTTCTTTGCATTTTTGATTCAGCATGAAAAAGATCTACAAAATATGTGAAAATACAAAAATTCTACCGGGGTCATTATTGGGTGAGCCACCTTAATAAGAGGGTTTTAACGTTGTCCCAAAGAACGTCTCAAGCGTGCAACTTTTATTTGATTAGCTGTAATGATTATGTTTACCTGATTTCGGTTCGTCGGTATTTTTTTTTTTTTTTTTTATTAAATTTAAATGTTACTTGAAGTGGTCGCATTAATTTTTGTTTTATAAATATTGATTTACAGAAATTGTCGGTTTTCATAATATTTTTTTTCATTTTGCGAGCGGTTAGCATTATTGAATTGCATGTATTGATTTCCAAATGTACGCCAGTCTGACTAAACCCATCCTCCACTATCTGCTTGCATTTGTAGGGCTTGGTTTATTCAGACTGAATGTGAACTGAAGTTTTTATTTAAATATGAATTAAATAAAGAATTTTCCGACTTCAGTTTTTAATACTCCTTTCATTGCATTTGTTTCAGTTTCTTTTCATTTCAATTTATATCGTTTTTTATGCTTTCTTTTTCGCAATAGATTGGGATAGTTAATCTTTAGAAGTCGTGTGGCATAATGCATGTCTTTTTAATTGTCATGATTAAGCAATATGTTTTTATTTAATTTTTTTACTTAACGATCACATTATACTTTTTCTGGTATGATGTTCCTTAAAAATTGATGATCATAATATTATTTTTGGAAATTTCATTTGATTAACTATAATTTTTAACCTAAATCTAGTTATTATTATAATATAAGTGGCTAATTTATAACTTACATTAATTTTCATACTTTTATTCGAATTAGACTAGAAACAAACCATTATCATATATAGATTTAAAACACGAGCGTGACATCAATTACGTTTAGCGGAAGTTGTGACAAAACGGTTTTATATTTTTTTGTACGATCTAAAAATCTTGTTTCCTAACGAAAAATGTTATTATCTATTTTATTAAGAATAGAAAATCTTGTGTACTTTTACTATCAATTTTCATTTTCTATGATGAAACCATCCTTAATTGAGTACATCCACACACAAATGAAACGTTGGACATTACTTGTCAGCGTGAAAATCGGGTATCAAGTGTTATATTTTTTGGAATTAAAATTTTAATTCTTTTTCCTTTTTTGATTTACCATACACAATTCAAACTAAAATCACAATGTTTTTATAGATAATGTAGAACAAAATGACATTCGTACCAACATCGTCTCTGTAATTTCCTTTATCGGTCGTCCCTCTGTCTGTATCACTCTGCTCAGCTTTTAATAAGATTGCATTGTGACGTCAAATGCATATCACCGAGGTCATAATTATTGAACCGACGTTGATAAGTTTGACCCGAACTAATCAAGTCATCTTCCGGTTTGCTGAAGAAACAGAGAAACACTTGTTTCTATTATGCAAAAATCGCAAAAACAACCTGATCTGGTGTCTGCATATTTATATTGTAAAATATCAGCTGCTCGACACAGTCTTTTAGAACTCGTATGATGTGCTCACTCGACAAAAAGCTCAATATTGTGACTTTTATTTTATAATATCAATATGCAGACAACCAGATAATCGGTACACATTTGGAAAGTTTACTGGGATAAACAAAATGTAAGTTCTCATTGAAATATTAAAACACGTATTGACTTACATATCACCATCAATAACCTTAATTTTCTTTAAACCATCTTAAAAGATATGTATTGCTGCTTATGAGTAATACAGAAAAAAAATGGGTGGAAACAATCGCAGGAACTCTAGAATAAGTGTTTTTTGCAGGGTAAAACTCTGAAATTGAAATTAAAGGAACTTGCTCGATATTTTTTTTTTTCACGTCTTTTAGAAGTTTTTTTGGAAAATCTGATTCATCAAATATGTATTTTGACCAAAAAGTACAGCATTTTGATGTCGGATTTTTCCTACGATATATTTGTTGTTAGAATCATTGTGGTTATAAAACAAGGAAGGATTTTCAAAAGAGATTATTAACATAATGGAATTTGCAACCATTTTTGTTTAAAAAAAAAAAGAGCACTGTCAACTATTCTAAACTGAGTTTTAATGTATATCCATTAAACTATTTGTTTGGAGAGTTTGAACAATTTATAACGTTTTTGTGTTTATATTATAATGAATGGATGCATTGACTTCCTTACAGTTATCTTATTTTTTAGACCAAATTGGGATTTTTTCTTCCAAGAATAATGTCTTCAGAACTCGTTTCGAATAAACCCAACTTTACTCAAGAATGTAAATTGCTCTGTACAGGTTTAGAAGAATTGAAGAGTTTTTTTCAGAACTTAGATATAGGAGTGATGATGCGTCATGAAAATGGTGAAGATCATTATATAAATAGTAGATTAATGCCACCCGTCGAAAAAGCCAAGGAGAGTTTCGATGCTATGGAGAGTTCTTCTGCGGAACAACTTGAGAAAGTACATCGTGCTGTGGAAACAAGTGTTTCAGAACAAAAAACGCTTAGTGATGGTATCAAATGTGTCGAAAAAGATGAAGCTGAAATATTAACCGCACTAGAAGGAAAAAGACAAGTCGTTGCTATTGCCAAAAAACAGGTTGTTCAGAAAGAAGGAGAGCTTTTAAGTGCAAAAAATGCATTAGGTATTGCCGAAGCCAAACTTGAGAACGCACGAGGTTCAAGAAGTACTACAAGGAAGGTAGTTGGATTCATTGCCTTCGTTGTACCTTTCACAGCACCATTAGCTCCTGTATTCCTCAAGAATGCACAAAAAGCTATTGAAGTTGCTAAGCAGCATACACATACGGCTGAGGAAGAAGTATCTTCAAGTCGAAAAGCACTTCAAGAGGCCATATCTTCTGAGAGTAAAATAAAAGAAGAACTTGATCAACTTCACGGTAAAAAAAAATCTATAGAACAGGAGCTACATAACTTGAATGAATCCATGGAGCAATTAAAGGGGAATCAAGCGAGAATCATAGAGGTTAACGAAAAAATACAAAACTTCTATACGATTTTTTGTCGTTTTCATGGACGTTTTGAAGGTCTCTATAATGAAACTACAGAAGGGTATTCGTTGTCCATTCTTCAAGATGCTTCAAATCCTGTGGTTGAATCTGTGCGCCCTTTGCTGCAGTGTCCTGTCTTCTGTGAGAGTGGTACTTTAGCCAATCTTAATTTTCATTTACAACAAATTGAACAAGTAACAAGAATCGAAAAAGTATGATTATATATAGCTGAAACGTTTTAAATGAACTTATATCTTATTTATATGTATTCTGTCATATCTTATTTGGCATTATTTTAAAATCATGCAATTTTTGTTAATTTTAGTTTACTAAGTCTTATAAAATCCAACTGTACTCAACTGAAGGAAAGATTGAAATAATCACGATTTTTTAAAAATGATTAACTTTCTTTTTAAATTTATAATCAATGCAAAAAGTCTATGTCAGTCATTTGAAAATAGATAAATCATAAGCTAGTTTTAACTTTTTAGTAGACAAATGCAATACTATCGTTGATCCGCGGACAATCGCGAAAAAGAGGGTTGCAATATACTTACTATCTAGAATACGGAGTATTTCAAATTAAGCAAGACTAAACTGATTGCCTTCAAACTGTTTAAATGAGTTGAGTGAAAGTAACAGCATCTGCTGTTGTTAACTGTCTCTTGACTATTTCATAATATATAGCTTTTACAAAATGAAAATATAATGTATAGAATAACTGTATATTGCCTCAATATATAACATGTATTTGTACAAGGTTTGGAAACAGGTGAAATGCGAGGCTGTGCCAAACATTTCTATCTTATTTCGACCGGATTACAAAAAAAAATAAAATTTTCGAGACAATTTATGGTTGTTCTCTTTATAAGTGCATTTCTTACACATACTGAATAGGACGAAATTAAAGTGCTGATAAAATGTAATCTTTATTAACTTCTATTAAATTAAACTCTACAAAACATAATATTAACGCCACTAAGAATTTTTGTCTGGGAGGAGTTCATTGTTTGCTATCATATCTCCAAGCTATAGCGTTGCATACTTTTTCAATGCTCGCAATTCTGTTTCAACTAAGACAAATAAAATATAGTTCAAAGTATTTATTTACAAAACTTATTAAAAAAACATTTCATTTGAAAAAGTGATAGACTTGTCAGCCTGGAAACTAGACATCTGCACAAAGAGATTTCTTCGATTGAAATTCGCAGATGCCACCTCATACCTTCAACACTTGGATTAGCTTGAAAATGTAGTGTCTTGTGATGTGACTGTCATGATAATTATATATAAGCTAAATTGTCCTCCGATGCAAATCGGTGCAGTGGACGTTCGAACGTGTGTCTTTGCATCCGTATGTGTTCGTGTGATCCTTCTTTCCATCCAGTCTTGGACGCGTCTCGCATGTATAGTTCTTGCTAGATTACTATCAAATTCATATCAAAGCTTTTTTATATCAATGTCTCCGACAAGATCGAAAATCAATGACGGTCAACATTTTTTAAAGAATTTTGAAATTTATATCTAAGGTTTTATGACAGCAATATCTGGTACGAGTTCGAAATTCAGCATTGAACAATTATCTAACTTGGGGTTATGTCCCTTTGAAATGTAAATTATATAGGAAATTGCATTGTAAGCGCTCAAAATCCTGTATATCTTGTCACACTTTTATGAAATTTATATCCAAGGTGTATTTCAACGAGGTGTTGGAAGATTTCAATAATCACCAACGATCCAATTTTTTTTTCACAGAAGATATGCCCCTTGGGAATAACATCGTTTACACGGATACCATAAATACATTTCTTGTAGGATTTATATAAAAGTTTAAAAGAATCCCCTAAGAAATTGTTTTGGAGTCACTGTCATTGAAAAATAAAAATGCGCATCGGCGAGAGACGTTGGAACGCTATACTTTTTGATTTTATTACTTTTAAATTCTGGATAATCATAGGGACAGTTGAGAAATACACTTTACAACAATAGAGATGAGTGCAATTTCACAATTGTGAACAATCCATTTCTAAGTAGCAACATTCCAACAGCGCCTGCATATAGAGTATATTTTTCCAAGTTGATACGACATCATAGGGCTTGCATTTCCTATAATGATTTTCATGATAGAGGGTTGCTTCTCACAAGGAAGCTATTAAGCCAAGAGTTCAAAGTGGCGAAATTGAAATCATTCCTTCGAAAATTTTATGTACGCCATCACGAGTTGGTTGACCGTTATGGAATATTTGTTTCACAAAGGACGACGGATATGTTTCGATCATCGTAACTACAATTCGTCCTCCTTTCCCCCGAATGTGACCTACCGACTGAAACTTGCATGTATCATCGGGTTTGTACTTGCATGAGCAACATGGCGGGTGCCATATGTGGAGCAGGATCTACTTGCCATTCTGGTGCACCTGAGATCATCCCTTGTTTTTGGTTGGGTTCTTGTTGCTTAGTCTTTAGTTTTCTATGTTGTGTTTTGTATAGATGTTTGTCTTTCAGTCTTTTCTTTTTTTTTTTTTTTTTTTGCCATGGCGTTGTCAGTTTATTTTCGTTTGGATGTCCCTGTTGTAGATTTTGCCTCTCTTTCGTGTTGTTTGATATGTATGCGCTTTTCTTATTGTGCATACTAGTACATTTATGTGTTTGTTCTACAAGATCGAATAAACATTTATTTATTTGTATCATTTTCGTAACAGATTATAAGCCTGGTATCTTGCTGAGTTTTTGAAATTTGAAACCTGTGCCACAAAAAAAATATGTATGCGTTATTTTAGGTATTTTACATATAACACTGTGCAGGACAAATTTGCAATTCCAGAATAGGCAAATTTTACTTTGTTGTTTTACAAGATAACAAAAATATTTTTTGGCCAAGTGATAGATATCTTTTTTTAAATGCCCCTTTGTCCCTTATGTCACTGTTGTTGCAGTTGCCTCTATCCGATGATTAAAAGTACATTTGCCATGGGAAATTTAAGAATTCCTATGGGAATATAAGAAGTTCCCTTGGGAAAATATAAATTTCCCAAAGGTACTTTTTCCCGAAGGAAACTCATTTTTCTTCCCATTGGAAAATATTTATTTCCCATTGGAACATATTCCCTTGGGAACATTTATTTTTCCCATGAAACATACATTTTTCCCGTGGGAACATATATGTTTCCTTTATGATTTTTTTTCGCGAAGAATATGCAATTACACTATACCAAAGGTATTTTTCATTCAAAAGTTTTTTACAATAAGTAAATGATTGATATAAATACATCGATTGTATTGTATCGTCGTAGATTGATTGATTGATAATGTTTCACGTCCAGCAGCATGTATTACACATCGATGACCATTTAGATGTTCAACTGATTCAACAGAAAATTACAATTGGATTCAGTGAAAATGCAGTTCATTATGCTACAATTGTAACATTTAATTCAAATCTTTATTTTTTACATTTGTGTCGAGGAACATATAAAAGTGACATGTTTCGAGGAACATATTAAAGTGACATGTTATAGACTGAAACGGTTAGCGTATGTCGGCAAATAGTTATGTCTACCATGAAGTGCATCCGGTATGGAGAACTTGACCACCAGTGACTTATGAGGTTAAAAATGCAAACACCAAAGCTAGGTTTCTGACAGGAAATTATCTACTACAAGAACATGATCAGAGATTCACTAGAAATACTGAAAAACAAAAATTTCTGTTATGTCAGATTGAAAAGGAAGATATAACGCACTTCATGATAATTTGATTAGATGCCCAGCATTACATGAACAACGACAAAAGGCATTGCCTGAGCTTAAACAAGCGGTAGTGAGAACCATTTGCCAAAATAAGTGGCATGAACATTTCAATGGAAATAAAGAATTGTTAATTCAAACAATCATAGACTGTAACAAAAAAATATAATCTAACTCTCAACCAAGAAA
Organism: Mytilus coruscus; assembly: GCA_017311375.1. Classification (NCBI taxonomy): domain Eukaryota; kingdom Metazoa; phylum Mollusca; class Bivalvia; order Mytilida; family Mytilidae; genus Mytilus; species Mytilus coruscus. The sequence continues at coordinate 100,355,254 of CM029595.1, forward strand.
CCTTAATAGAGATAAAACAAATAGGCAGAAAACTATGACCTATATGCTAGAAGAACATTACTACATCATAGAATAGTTGTAACAGGATAGTATGAGGCAAAAGGCCCTAGTGCAAGTAATCAGGATCTGATAAATAGATATTTCACCTACAACACAAAATTCTATTAGATTAAATAGAACATTAATAATTTTAAAAGTACTGAGTCTAATTCTAGTAATGTTAACTTGGACCGTGGTATATATATATATTGACCAACACTTTATAAAAGTCCCCTAACGGATACAAAATCTAAGACAAATATGATATTTTAGATTTTAAATTTTTTACTATTTTTTAACATTTAATATGTTTAAACAGACTGAAACATGAAACATGAAATGGTGAATATATTTTAGAACTCTGTAAAGTATCTTAATATATATAATTATGTTTATTTTCTAAATTCTCTTCGTTCAAACGAACATAAATTATTTTTATACTAGACTATATAATTTCTGTATACCGTCTGCCCAATCTGTTTCTTATCTCATTCATATATAGAAATAACTAAAACACTAGTTTTAGATCTTGTCAGGCGAGATGACTATTCTTTATATATACTCAAACATTGCAAGACATCAAACGATAACATTATTTGTAATTGTAAATCAAAGTCCACACATAAACAGATAAGTCCTCTGTTGAAATATATGAAAAATGTTGCACTCAACAATCTACAAAATACAAACAGATTATGTTACAAAAAGTATTTAATACTGTTTTCGAATATACATGTATATGTGCACAAGTATATCTAATAAAAATACAAATGTACGTGTGTACTGGCGAATGGTCAACGCCCTTGTCGATAATTTCAAATCGAGTCCACCGTATTTATATACTCAGGGCCTGTATGCATAAAGCTACTTAAAGCTAGGAATACAAGTATTTTACCGATCAGTCCTCGATCATCTCGACCTTTGCTCGACTCATATCCGATCGTTTCTCGATCAACGCCTTCTTGTTTGATCTGTGATCCAGATTAACTCGACCAATTCCCGATCGCTTCCCGATCACTGCGACTACTATGATGTTTTATCCGGTTGTGCACGAGTATACATGCCTGCTACAAATTTCTATAAAAGGATGTGCAAATCTAATTTTTCTCATAGCTTGCTTCCGGAAGAATAAATTGGTTTTTTTTTTAACTGTACAAAAGTTTAACTCCGCAAAAATTCCTCCGTGAACAGTACTTAGCTGTACTTATACAAATTCTAAAAGAGAGGTTAAAAAAAAAGATACCCAATGAACAATCAAGCCCAAAGGTCGAAAACAAACCGACACAGCCATGGAGAAAAACGAAAAACGACGACAGGACAAACAGCAGTCCACATAACACATCATAGAAAACTAAAAACGAAACCCAACAAATACACGTTGCACCCGTCGTATTGCTTAACATAAGTACCAATCCGGTGACAAGTCTCATTTGGTGGTGTCAATTTCAAGAAAAGAGCAGTAAATTTTATAAATAAGAAAATAAAAACGTTTCGAATTATTTTTAAAACGAAGAAAAAAAGGCAATACATATTCTAAAGCTTAAGTACAACTTTAAACAAAACAAAACATAATTACCTTTACTTCAAAAACAATCTTGACAATTTTATAACACATAAGAACAAGATGTCATACTAAAATAATAACATCAGCGGTTTTACGATAAAACTACAAGTTACTGTATAATAACACTAATGAACAAAATCATACTCTCTTGTCACTTGACTTAACTTGCTGGTGAATTGAAATAGTGCTTAACAGTGGCGTAGCTAGGCGGAAGCTCGGAAGCCAAGGCTTCAACTTCGTTTTGTCAAAAACAAAAAATCACAATAAAAAAAATAAAAAATAAAAACGAGCTAGAGGTATGAGAGAGAGGGAGGAGACTCCGAGTGAGGGAAAGTGAAGGGGAAAATAAATGGGCACTGTGCGGTTGAATAAACAAAAAGTTGTAGAAGTCCACGAGTCGATATCACTTCTCAGGATCCCGGCGTTCGTTCCCATCACCAGCCTTTTTATTTCCCCTCTTTTTATAGCAGACGAATATTGTGTCTGCAGGGTGTTCTGCTATTTACAATGCAACACAGAATTGACAATGCCTGTGACCAATTCCACCGCTGAATCAACGCAGTTTCAGCGTCATGTGTCGGGTTAAAACATATCTGCATTATACGATGACAACCGAACGACTTTCGGGGCTATAGATGTATCCTTCACGCGTACAAGGAGACGTCCATTGATAAAGTAATTGACAGTAGGCTTGCTTTTTTGTTGGTGCATGAGAAAGATTGACTCTGACTCTTTTAATAATTCATATCCACAAAAACAATTCTAACGAGAAAACTAACGGCCTGATTTATGTACAAAATAATGAAAGAAAAACAAATATGATACAGCAACAAACAACAACCATTAAACTGAATTACATGCTCCTGACTTGGGACAGGCACATACCGAATGTGGCGGGGCTAAACTAATTTTAAGGCGCCATCCTTCCCTAACCTGGGTACCCACTATATTAACCTGAATATATTGTTTACATCTCATCTCCAAACAATTTTTAATGGTGTTGTTTTTGTCGAGCCTGCGACTTTTGTCACAAACGCGAGACATAGTGATCTTTACATTCCGTCGTCGGCGGCGTCCAGAAATATTCACTGTGTGGTTAAAGTTTTAGAAATTTTGATAACTTTCTTAAACAACCCTGGATTTCTACCAAACTTGGACAGAAGCTTGTTTATGATCATAGATAGTATCCAGGAAAAAATTTGGAAAAAATCCTTATTTTTCGTATTTTACTTATAAATGGACTTAGTTTTTCTGCCAGTTAACATTACATTCACTCTGTGGTTAAAGTTTTTAAAATTTTAATAACTTTCTTAAACTATCCTGGATTTCTACCAAACTTGGACAGAAGCTTGATTATGATCAAAAGCTAGTATCTAGAAGGAAATTAAAAAAATATATTGTTTTTCCGTATATTACTTATATATGGACTTAGTTTTTCTTCAAGTTAACATTACATACAGTCTGCAGTTAAAGTTCTTAAAACATTTATTAGATTCTTAAAGTAGGCAAGACACTGGTCTTAGTAAATATAATTTTTTTATCCCTCTGGAATCTCCTGGTTTTTACAGTTTCTTTGAGGAACAATATATATTTTTTCACAAAATTATTTGACTTGTATCAAACAAAAATGCTTTTGACTACACCTTAACATTCAATATTTTCAGTTAATATTTGTGGGTCTAAAACCCTAAAATCCAGGAGCTTCCGGGGGCTTTGCGCCCTGACCCCCTACCAGGGCTTTGCCCTGATCCCACTGGGGGCCTTGAGCGGCCCCCAGACCCCCTGCCGATTTGGGCTTCACCTTCAACATTTGTCTAGCTACGCCACTGCTTAAGATAGTCTCGGTTTAGTAATGTTAGGAGTTTGGCCTCATCCAGGTTCTAAATGGGAATCCATCATCTTCGGTCACGAGGTTCATGTATGAGTGTTCTTCTTATCGCCGGGCAGTGAGTGTTTCCTCAATCAAAGTCCTTAGTTCAAAATGGTTGGAGAGTTGATCGTCGGACGCACTTCCAACAACAGTTTACACTGACCCATATGAACTTGTAGTCTGCGTCGACGAGGGCCAATGATTGAGAAAAATCCTTTGTAGTTGCAGTATAGTGTACCAGAGTCCTTTGGGTACTTCATTATCATGTGCTTGCCATTCAGACTGAGTGCTCCACATGCATGAGGAAAGTTCCACTTGGCTTGGAAGTCATCGGCAATCTGTTGCCCCTGTTCGGATGTCCCGACGGCTGGCGTCATATCTTTCTAGTACTTATGTATTACAGCTTCCAATACTTTCGGAATGAACTAGATAATGGTGGTTTAGCCACTAGAAATGAATACGTGAGCTCTGCATAAAAAGCGCCATTTGCGAAGGGCGACAGCTAATTTCAGTCCAGGCTCTAAGGCTTCTCTGAAATATGAATAAGTTGAAAAATTTTAAATGTCATTCCTGCAATGATATTATAATTTTACCTCGCTTTCATTCAGATGAAATATTTTAATTTTACCTCGCTTTCATTCGGATGAAACTATCAGCCATGCATAAACATGTCAATATACATAAATTTGGTGTTATATATCATTTTGTGTGAGATACGGTTTAAAAACTCCCTTAACATATCCATGGGACACAGATAACGCCCCCGCTTGCATATAACGTTAAAAAGGGCCATAACTGTAAAAATAACGCCACACACATTCGAATTTGATCTGTGTTTTATGATATACGCAGTTTGTATGAATTTCATAACATTTGGTTGAGGCAAACCAAAGTTAGAGAACGGGAACTAATTTTTGGGACGGACGTACGTACGGATGGACAAGGGTAACACTAAATGCCACCTCTGGTTCGTCGGGGCATCAGCGTCCACTCCAAGGAAGATTTTGTAACCATTTGGGTCCTCTGAGTTGAGCTTCTGTAACAGTTTCTCGTACTTCCCATAAAGTGGTCGCCGTATCCATCAGCCACTGCCTCATCTAGAATTCTCGACTCCTGTTGCTGTCTACGCCTTCTTGATCGTCTTCTACGCTCTTCTCAAGCTCCGTCACAGTTATATCTGGAGCTCTTACCACCTTGCACACAAATGCAACTGCTCTATTTCAACAGACCCTATTTCCATGTAGATATTTTAAATGTCTGATTTTACTCAGACCTTCCGTGAACTACTGGATGATAACCAAATAAATGGAGAATGTGTCCATGGGACACAGATAACGCCGCCGCTTACATATAACGTTAAAAAGGGCCATAACTGTAAAAATAACGCCACACACATTTAAGGAATGACTGTAATATTTTTTCTGTCTATGTAGAAATAACATCAAAAAATGTGGTGCACACTGAATTTAAAGTGTGCACCATATTTTTTATGTTATTTCGAATAGACAGAAAAAATATTACAGTTATTTCTTATAATTTAATTCTAAATTCTATTCTAAACCGGAGTAAACCATGAAAAAACGTTGATGACGTCACGGTCACATGACAAAATTATGTCTATGAGCTGATAAACAAAACAACGTCAGCCAATCAGAAGACGCGTTACATCCAAAATTAAATTATTCGAATTTCTTCTGTGTTTTATGATATACGCAGTTTGTATGAATTTCATAATATTTGGTTGAGGCAAACCAAAGTTAGAGAACGGGAACTAATTTTTTGGACGGACGTACGTACGGATGGACAAGGGTAACACTAAATGCCACCTCTGGTTCGTCGGGGCATCAGCGTCCACTCCAAGGAAGATTTTGTAACCATTTGGGTCCTCTGAGTTGAGCTCCTGTAACAGTTTCTCGTACTTCCCATAAAGTGGTCGCCGTATCCATCAGCCACTGCCTCATCTAGAATTCTCGACTCCTGTTGCTGTCTACGCCTTCTTGATCGTCTTCTACGCTCTTCTCAAGCTCCGTCACAGTTATATCTGGAGCTCTTACCACCTTGCACACAAATGCAACTGCTCTATTTCAACAGACCCTATTTCCATGTAGATATTTTAAATGTCTGATTTTACTCAGACCTTCCGTGAACTACTGGATGATAACCAAATAAATAGAGAATGTGTCCATGGGACACAGATAACACCCCCGCTTACATATAACGTTAAAAAGGGCCATAACTGTAAAAATAACGCCACACACATTCGAATTTGATCTGTGTTTTATGATATACGCAGTTTGTATGAATTTCATAATATTTGGTTGAGGCAAACCAAAGTTAGAGAACGGGAACTAATTTTTGGGACGGACGTACGTACGGATGGACAAGGGTAATACTAAATGCCACCTCTGGTTCGTCGGGGCATCAAACAATCATTTTTGTGACAGATGTACGTACGGATGGACAAGGGTAACACTAAATGCCCCCCCCCCCCTTTCCGCTGCGGTGGGGCATAAAACAATCAGACGTTTTTATAGTGAAATTGTACATAGCCGACCAATTCCCGTCTATCCCTACGATCAGGTCGATCTGATCTGGTCGAGATCGGGCTGATATCGAGTATTGATTATTTGGTCTCGCTAGTCGAGTAGAGATCGTGAATTGGTCGGAATAGTTTAATATGTATTCAATTAGTGGTCGGGTTTGAGTTATGATGGTCGTGAATTGTCGAGTTAAGTCGGATAGAGGTCGGGTAGAAGTCGTAACCAGGCTCGATCAAGAAGTTAGTTAGGCTTGGTCGTGGGAATTTGGGCAATCGGGATCATCGAAGTGATCTGATCGGCAGTGTGAACCTAGCTTAAGTTCGGATTTTCCTTAATAAACACTTAAGGACACTCCGCCCTTCTTACCTATTTGGTATGCATAAAAAATCTGAAACTAAGTATTTCCTTAGTAAAATCTTAGTTTTTTTAAGTCTTGCCCACACAACTTAAGTGGTATGCATAAAACCCCTTAAACTAAGAAAACGCCTAAGATTATACTTAAGTCTAAAGTACCTTTAAAATAGTTAAAATCAGTCTAAAGTATCTGTTTTTATAGAACATTAATAGATTAGCTACCATTTAATTGATTAATAATTATATCTGTAAAACTTCCTTTGTTATTGCTATATATTAAAGATCATATTATTTTCATAAATATCAAAAGATAACAGAGGGTAGTTATACAACTCCATTCTACCCTTATTTTTCATTCTCGTTGTTGTGTATACCGAAAAATACTCAGTTTGTACACGCATGGAATGCATGCTATTATTTTTCTTTTGATTACTCTGTGCGTGCATGTTTACACAAATAACGTTGAACGTTATATTATTAAAATACACCGAGTGTTATCAATTGTAACCGTTAGTAAAATATACAGTATGAAGGAAGGAAGAGACGAGGATCTTCAGGTGTCAGACCACCAATTAAATATCCCTATCTGTTCAACCAAATTTTGCAATTTTCACAGCTTTCTAAATATTTTACCTTAAGTTTAACTTCATAGAAACCAGGTATATCCTGAATTGTACATGTATCAGCTTTCTGCATGCCGATTTTCAACATACCTTTAAAGCCTTCTAACAAAAAACTGACCTTCAAAAGAGGTACTCAAAAATAACCCCTGGTTTTCTGAAATCCTGAATTAGTATACTATGGAGCGCATTAATCCTCAATTTTTAATGCAAACTCATAGACAAGTAAATTTTGGCTCAAAATGATCAAAATATATTTCTCTTTCACCAAAAGTTTCATTTCTGCAAATTTGTTGGTTAGTTTAAGTAAACAAGGACATGAAAAGCACTATTTTGTGTCAGAGTAGGGCTACTTTTACATACGTTCTAAATTAGAGGGAGTAATTGGTGGTCTGACACTAAAGAGACAAAAAAGTTGATCAGAAATCTTTTGTTTTGCTTTATTCTTAATCCTTAGTCAATTTGTAGTTAAAACAGCCTATCTGAGCATAAAGCGACTTATATTACAAATTTCACAGCTCAATTTAAACTGACTGTAATGTATGACTTTGATAGAAAATACTTGAAAATTTCATTTTGGACTACAGGAACATAAACTTTCAATATCAAGATCAGTTTTTGTTGATTTTTCCTTGTTTGTTATTCTACTTTAAAGACTTTCCACAATTTTTACAATGAGTCTAGTCAAAAATCCAAGGTATTGAAGAGTCGAGGAATATTGACCCCTTTTTCACCTGGTGTCAGTAATGAGACTATTAACTGATCAAAAGTGCGGTCATGGTCATTTAACTGTTTTTATTTACTATCAGTCAATAAAATTTAAGGTATAAAACTTTCATTTGAGATTATAAATAGGATTTTTGTGAGTTTATGCAGTGTTTACATCAGGCTATGTTATCTGCCAAATACATGGTTTGACACAATGATATAAGGGGTAAAAATCAAATAATTTCATTAAATCTTCATGACAACATTTTTTTTGGGGTAGTAAACAACCTATGTTTTAATGTTTAACACCACAGAAACAACTTACTGTCCATTTATAACAATTTAGGACATTTTTTTATATGAAAGCATATTGTCAGGGTGGGAAAAGCTAAAAATAGCACAAATTCAGGTTTAAGGCTCTAAATTTGCAATATCTGACTTTTAGCCCAAAAAAAGATTGAAATGTGGCTACTATCATTTCAATTGATCAGTTAAGACAGAAAAATCAATCGTTTTCTGATTTTGGGGTTTCACCGCATTTCACTTAAAGGTGTCAGACCACCAATTAAATATCCCTATCTGTTCAACCAAATTTTGCAATTTTCACAGCTTTCTAAATATTTTACCTTAAGTTTAACTTCATAGAAACCAGGTATATCCTGAATTGTACATGTATCAGCTTTCTGCATGCCGATTTTCAACATACCTTTAAAGCCTTCTAACAAAAAACTGACCTTCAAAAGAGGTACTCCAAAATAACCCCTGGTTTTCTGGAAATCTTGAATTAGTATACTATGGAGCGCATTAATCCTCAATTTTTAATGCAAACTCATAGACAAGTAAATTTTGGCTCAAAATGATCAAAATATATTTCTCTTTCACCAAAAGTTTCATTTCTGCAAATTTGTTGGTTAGTTTAAGTAAACAAGGACATGAAAAGCACTATTTTGTGTCAGAGTAGGGCTACTTTTACATACGTTCTAAATTAGAGGAGTAATTGGTGGTCTGACACTAAAGAGACAAAAAGTTGATCAGAAATCTTTTGTTTTGCTTTATTCTTAATCCTTAGTCAATTTGTAGTTAAAACAGCCTATCTGAGCATAAAGCGACTTATATTACAAATTTCACAGCTCAATTTAAACTGACTGTAATGTATGACTTTGATAGAAAATACTTGAAAATTTCATTTTGGACTACAGGAACATAAACTTTCAATATCAAGATCAGTTTTGTTGATTTTCCTTGTTTGTTATTCTACTTTAAAGACTTTCCACAATTTTTACAATGAGTCTAGTCAAAAATCCAAGGTATTGAAGAGTCGAGGAATATTGACCCCTTTTTCACCTGGTGTCAGTAATGAGACTATTAACTGATCAAAAGTGCGGTCATGGTCATTTAACTGTTTTATTTACTATCAGTCAATAAAATTTAAGGTATAAAACTTTCATTTGAGATTATAAATAGGATTTTGTGAGTTTATGCAGTGTTTACATCAGGCTATGTTATCTGCCAAATACATGGTTTGACACAATGATATAAGGGGTAAAAATCAAATAATTTCATTAAATCTTCATGACAACATTTTTTTTGGGGTAGTAAACAACCTATGTTTTAATGTTTAACACCACAGAAACAACTTACTGTCCATTTATAACAATTTAGGACATTTTTTTATATGAAAGCATATTGTCAGGGTGGGAAAAGCTAAAAATAGCACAAATTCAGGTTTAAGGCTCTAAATTTGCAATATCTGACTTTTAGCCCAAAAAAAGATTGAAATGTGGCTACTATCATTTCAATTGATCAGTTAAGACAGAAAAATCAATCGTTTTCTGATTTTGGGGTTTCACCGCATTTCACTTAAAGGTGTCAGACCACCAATTAAATATCCCTATCTGTTCAACCAAATTTTGCAATTTTCACAGCTTTCTAAATATTTTACCTTAAGTTTAACTTCATAGAAACCAGGTATATCCTGAATTGTACATGTATCAGCTTTCTGCATGCCGATTTTCAACATACCTTTAAAGCCTTCTAACAAAAAAACTGACCTTCAAAAGAGGTACTCCAAAAATAACCCTGGTTTTCTGGAAATCTTGAATTAGTATACTATGGAGCGCATTAATCCTCAATTTTAATGCAAACTCATAGACAAGTAAATTTTGGCTCAAAATGATCAAAATATATTTCTCTTTCACCAAAAGTTTCATTTCTGCAAATTTGTTGGTTAGTTTAAGTAAACAAGGACATGAAAAGCACTATTTTGTGTCAGAGTAGGGCTACTTTTACATACGTTCTAAATTAGAGGGAGTAATTGGTGGTCTGACACTAAAGAGACAAAAAGTTGATCAGAAATCTTTTGTTTTGCTTTATTCTTAATCCTTAGTCAATTTGTAGTTAAAACAGCCTATCTGAGCATAAAGCGACTTATATTACAAATTTCACAGCTCAATTTAAACTGACTGTAATGTATGACTTTGATAGAAAATACTTGAAAATTTCATTTTGGACTACAGGAACATAAACTTTCAATATCAAGATCAGTTTTGTTGATTTTCCTTGTTTGTTATTCTACTTTAAAGACTTTCCACAATTTTTACAATGAGTCTAGTCAAAAATCCAAGGTATTGAAGAGTCGAGGAATATTGACCCCCTTTTCACCTGGTGTCAGTAATGAGACTATTAACTGATCAAAAGTGCGGTCATGGTCATTTAACTGTTTTTATTTACTATCAGTCAATAAAATTTAAGGTATAAAACTTTCATTTGAGATTATAAATAGGATTTTGTGAGTTTATGCAGTGTTTACATCAGGCTATGTTATCTGCCAAATACATGGTTTGACACAATGATATAAGGGTAAAATCAAATAATTTCATTAAATCTTCATGACAACATTTTTTTGGGGTAGTAAACAACCTATGTTTTAATGTTTAACACCACAGAAACAACTTACTGTCCATTTATAACAATTTAGGACATTTTTATATGAAAGCATATTGTCAGGGTGGGAAAAGCTAAAAATAGCACAAATTCAGGTTTAAGGCTCTAAATTTGCAATATCTGACTTTTAGCCCAAAAAGATTGAAATGTGGCTACTATCATTTCAATTGATCAGTTAAGACAGAAAAATCAATCGTTTTCTGATTTTGGGGTTTCACCGCATTTCACTTAAAGGTGTCAGACCACCAATTAAATATCCCTATCTGTTCAACCAAATTTTGCAATTTTCACAGCTTTCTAAATATTTTACCTTAAGTTTAACTTCATAGAAACCAGGTATATCCTGAATTGTACATGTATCAGCTTTCTGCATGCCGATTTTCAACATACCTTTAAAGCCTTCTAACAAAAAACTGACCTTCAAAAGAGGTACTCCAAAATAACCCCTGGTTTTCTGGAAATCTTGAATTAGTATACTATGGAGCGCATTAATCCTCAATTTTAATGCAAACTCATAGACAAGTAAATTTTGGCTCAAAATGATCAAAATATATTTCTCTTTCACCAAAAGTTTCATTTCTGCAAATTTGTTGGTTAGTTTAAGTAAACAAGGACATGAAAAGCACTATTTTGTGTCAGAGTAGGGCTACTTTACATACGTTCTAAATTAGAGGGAGTAATTGGTGGTCTGACACTAAAGAGACAAAAAGTTGATCAGAAATCTTTTGTTTTGCTTTATTCTTAATCCTTAGTCAATTTGTAGTTAAAACAGCCTATCTGAGCATAAAGCGACTTATATTACAAATTTCACAGCTCAATTTAAACTGACTGTAATGTATGACTTTGATAGAAAATACTTGAAAATTTCATTTTGGACTACAGGAACATAAACTTTCAATATCAAGATCAGTTTTTGTTGATTTTTCCTTGTTTGTTATTCTACTTTAAAGACTTTCCACAATTTTTACAATGAGTCTAGTCAAAAATCCAAGGTATTGAAGAGTCGAGGAATATTGACCCCCCTTTTTTCACCTGGTGTCAGTAATGAGACTATTAACTGATCAAAAGTGCGGTCATGGTCATTTAACTGTTTTTATTTACTATCAGTCAATAAAATTTAAGGTATAAAACTTTCATTTGAGATTATAAATAGGATTTTGTGAGTTTATGCAGTGTTTACATCAGGCTATGTTATCTGCCAAATACATGGTTTGACACAATGATATAAGGGTAAAATCAAATAATTTCATTAAATCTTCATGACAACATTTTTTGGGGTAGTAAACAACCTATGTTTTAATGTTTAACACCACAGAAACAACTTACTGTCCATTTATAACAATTTAGGACATTTTTTTATATGAAAGCATATTGTCAGGGTGGGAAAAGCTAAAAATAGCACAAATTCAGGTTTAAGGCTCTAAATTTGCAATATCTGACTTTTAGCCCAAAAAAAGATTGAAATGTGGCTACTATCATTTCAATTGATCAGTTAAGACAGAAAAATCAATCGTTTTCTGATTTTGGGGTTTCACCGCATTTCACTTAAAGGTGTCAGACCACCAATTAAATATCCCTATCTGTTCAACCAAATTTTGCAATTTTCACAGCTTTCTAAATATTTTACCTTAAGTTTAACTTCATAGAAACCAGGTATATCCTGAATTGTACATGTATCAGCTTTCTGCATGCCGATTTTCAACATACCTTTAAAGCCTTCTAACAAAAAAACTGACCTTCAAAAAGAGGTACTCCAAAAATAACCCCTGGTTTTCTGGAAATCTTGAATTAGTATACTATGGAGCGCATTAATCCTCAATTTTAATGCAAACTCATAGACAAGTAAATTTTGGCTCAAAATGATCAAAATATATTTCTCTTTCACCAAAAGTTTCATTTCTGCAAATTTGTTGGTTAGTTTAAGTAAACAAGGACATGAAAAGCACTATTTTGTGTCAGAGTAGGGCTACTTTTACATACGTTCTAAATTAGAGGAGTAATTGGTGGTCTGACACTAAAGAGACAAAAAGTTGATCAGAAATCTTTTGTTTTGCTTTATTCTTAATCCTTAGTCAATTTGTAGTTAAAACAGCCTATCTGAGCATAAAGCGACTTATATTACAAATTTCACAGCTCAATTTAAACTGACTGTAATGTATGACTTTGATAGAAAATACTTGAAAATTTCATTTTGGACTACAGGAACATAAACTTTCAATATCAAGATCAGTTTTGTTGATTTTTCCTTGTTTGTTATTCTACTTTAAAGACTTTCCACAATTTTTACAATGAGTCTAGTCAAAATCCAAGGTATTGAAGAGTCGAGGAATATTGACCCCTTTTTCACCTGGTGTCAGTAATGAGACTATTAACTGATCAAAAGTGCGGTCATGGTCATTTAACTGTTTTTATTTACTATCAGTCAATAAAATTTAAGGTATAAAACTTTCATTTGAGATTATAAATAGGATTTTTGTGAGTTTATGCAGTGTTTACATCAGGCTATGTTATCTGCCAAATACATGGTTTGACACAATGATATAAGGGTAAAATCAAATAATTTCATTAAATCTTCATGACAACATTTTTTTTGGGGTAGTAAACAACCTATGTTTTAATGTTTAACACCACAGAAACAACTTACTGTCCATTTATAACAATTTAGGACATTTTTTTATATGAAAGCATATTGTCAGGGTGGGAAAAGCTAAAAATAGCACAAATTCAGGTTTAAGGCTCTAAATTTGCAATATCTGACTTTTAGCCCAAAAAAAGATTGAAATGTGGCTACTATCATTTCAATTGATCAGTTAAGACAGAAAAATCAATCGTTTTCTGATTTTGGGGTTTCACCGCATTTCACTTAAAGGTGTCAGACCACCAATTAAATATCCCTATCTGTTCAACCAAATTTTGCAATTTTCACAGCTTTCTAAATATTTTACCTTAAGTTTAACTTCATAGAAACCAGGTATATCCTGAATTGTACATGTATCAGCTTTCTGCATGCCGATTTTCAACATACCTTTAAAGCCTTCTAACAAAAACTGACCTTCAAAAGAGGTACTCCAAAAATAACCCCTGGTTTTCTGGAAATCTTGAATTAGTATACTATGGAGCGCATTAATCCTCAATTTTAATGCAAACTCATAGACAAGTAAATTTTGGCTCAAAATGATCAAAATATATTTCTCTTTCACCAAAAGTTTCATTTCTGCAAATTTGTTGGTTAGTTTAAGTAAACAAGGACATGAAAAGCACTATTTTGTGTCAGAGTAGGGCTACTTTACATACGTTCTAAATTAGAGGGAGTAATTGGTGGTCTGACACTAAAGAGACAAAAAGTTGATCAGAAATCTTTTGTTTTGCTTTATTCTTAATCCTTAGTCAATTTGTAGTTAAAACAGCCTATCTGAGCATAAAGCGACTTATATTACAAATTTCACAGCTCAATTTAAACTGACTGTAATGTATGACTTTGATAGAAAATACTTGAAAATTTCATTTTGGACTACAGGAACATAAACTTTCAATATCAAGATCAGTTTTGTTGATTTTTCCTTGTTTGTTATTCTACTTTAAAGACTTTCCACAATTTTTACAATGAGTCTAGTCAAAATCCAAGGTATTGAAGAGTCGAGGAATATTGACCCCTTTTTCACCTGGTGTCAGTAATGAGACTATTAACTGATCAAAAGTGCGGTCATGGTCATTTAACTGTTTTTATTTACTATCAGTCAATAAAATTTAAGGTATAAAACTTTCATTTGAGATTATAAATAGGATTTTGTGAGTTTATGCAGTGTTTACATCAGGCTATGTTATCTGCCAAATACATGGTTTGACACAATGATATAAGGGTAAAATCAAATAATTTCATTAAATCTTCATGACAACATTTTTTTGGGGTAGTAAACAACCTATGTTTTAATGTTTAACACCACAGAAACAACTTACTGTCCATTTATAACAATTTAGGACATTTTTATATGAAAGCATATTGTCAGGGTGGGAAAAGCTAAAAATAGCACAAATTCAGGTTTAAGGCTCTAAATTTGCAATATCTGACTTTTAGCCCAAAAAGATTGAAATGTGGCTACTATCATTTCAATTGATCAGTTAAGACAGAAAAATCAATCGTTTTCTGATTTTGGGGTTTCACCGCATTTCACTTAAAGGTGTCAGACCACCAATTAAATATCCCTATCTGTTCAACCAAATTTTGCAATTTTCACAGCTTTCTAAATATTTTACCTTAAGTTTAACTTCATAGAAACCAGGTATATCCTGAATTGTACATGTATCAGCTTTCTGCATGCCGATTTTCAACATACCTTTAAAGCCTTCTAACAAAAACTGACCTTCAAAAGAGGTACTCCAAAATAACCCCTGGTTTTCTGGAAATCTTGAATTAGTATACTATGGAGCGCATTAATCCTCAATTTTAATGCAAACTCATAGACAAGTAAATTTTGGCTCAAAATGATCAAAATATATTTCTCTTTCACCAAAAGTTTCATTTCTGCAAATTTGTTGGTTAGTTTAAGTAAACAAGGACATGAAAAGCACTATTTTGTGTCAGAGTAGGGCTACTTTTACATACGTTCTAAATTAGAGGGAGTAATTGGTGGTCTGACACTAAAGAGACAAAAAGTTGATCAGAAATCTTTTGTTTTGCTTTATTCTTAATCCTTAGTCAATTTGTAGTTAAAACAGCCTATCTGAGCATAAAGCGACTTATATTACAAATTTCACAGCTCAATTTAAACTGACTGTAATGTATGACTTTGATAGAAAATACTTGAAAATTTCATTTTGGACTACAGGAACATAAACTTTCAATATCAAGATCAGTTTTGTTGATTTTTCCTTGTTTGTTATTCTACTTTAAAGACTTTCCACAATTTTACAATGAGTCTAGTCAAAAATCCAAGGTATTGAAGAGTCGAGGAATATTGACCCCCTTTTTCACCTGGTGTCAGTAATGAGACTATTAACTGATCAAAAGTGCGGTCATGGTCATTTAACTGTTTTTATTTACTATCAGTCAATAAAATTTAAGGTATAAAACTTTCATTTGAGATTATAAATAGGATTTTGTGAGTTTATGCAGTGTTTACATCAGGCTATGTTATCTGCCAAATACATGGTTTGACACAATGATATAAGGGTAAAAATCAAATAATTTCATTAAATCTTCATGACAACATTTTTTGGGGTAGTAAACAACCTATGTTTTAATGTTTAACACCACAGAAACAACTTACTGTCCATTTATAACAATTTAGGACATTTTTTATATGAAAGCATATTGTCAGGGTGGGAAAAGCTAAAATAGCACAAATTCAGGTTTAAGGCTCTAAATTTGCAATATCTGACTTTTAGCCCAAAAAGATTGAAATGTGGCTACTATCATTTCAATTGATCAGTTAAGACAGAAAAATCAATCGTTTTCTGATTTTGGGGTTTCACCGCATTTCACTTAAAGGTGTCAGACCACCAATTAAATATCCCTATCTGTTCAACCAAATTTTGCAATTTTCACAGCTTTCTAAATATTTTACCTTAAGTTTAACTTCATAGAAACCAGGTATATCCTGAATTGTACATGTATCAGCTTTCTGCATGCCGATTTTCAACATACCTTTAAAGCCTTCTAACAAAAACTGACCTTCAAAAGAGGTACTCCAAAATAACCCCTGGTTTTCTGGAAATCTTGAATTAGTATACTATGGAGCGCATTAATCCTCAATTTTTAATGCAAACTCATAGACAAGTAAATTTTGGCTCAAAATGATCAAAATATATTTCTCTTTCACCAAAAGTTTCATTTCTGCAAATTTGTTGGTTAGTTTAAGTAAACAAGGACATGAAAAGCACTATTTTGTGTCAGAGTAGGGCTACTTTTACATACGTTCTAAATTAGAGGAGTAATTGGTGGTCTGACACTAAAGAGACAAAAAGTTGATCAGAAATCTTTTGTTTTGCTTTATTCTTAATCCTTAGTCAATTTGTAGTTAAAACAGCCTATCTGAGCATAAAGCGACTTATATTACAAATTTCACAGCTCAATTTAAACTGACTGTAATGTATGACTTTGATAGAAAATACTTGAAAATTTCATTTTGGACTACAGGAACATAAACTTTCAATATCAAGATCAGTTTTTGTTGATTTTTCCTTGTTTGTTATTCTACTTTAAAGACTTTCCACAATTTTTACAATGAGTCTAGTCAAAAATCCAAGGTATTGAAGAGTCGAGGAATATTGACCCCCCTTTTTTCACCTGGTGTCAGTAATGAGACTATTAACTGATCAAAAGTGCGGTCATGGTCATTTAACTGTTTTTATTTACTATCAGTCAATAAAATTTAAGGTATAAAACTTTCATTTGAGATTATAAATAGGATTTTTGTGAGTTTATGCAGTGTTTACATCAGGCTATGTTATCTGCCAAATACATGGTTTGACACAATGATATAAGGGGTAAAAATCAAATAATTTCATTAAATCTTCATGACAACATTTTTTTTGGGGTAGTAAACAACCTATGTTTTAATGTTTAACACCACAGAAACAACTTACTGTCCATTTATAACAATTTAGGACATTTTTTTATATGAAAGCATATTGTCAGGGTGGGAAAAGCTAAAAATAGCACAAATTCAGGTTTAAGGCTCTAAATTTGCAATATCTGACTTTTAGCCCAAAAAAAGATTGAAATGTGGCTACTATCATTTCAATTGATCAGTTAAGACAGAAAAATCAATCGTTTTCTGATTTTGGGGTTTCACCGCATTTCACTTAAAGGTGTCAGACCACCAATTAAATATCCCTATCTGTTCAACCAAATTTTGCAATTTTCACAGCTTTCTAAATATTTTACCTTAAGTTTAACTTCATAGAAACCAGGTATATCCTGAATTGTACATGTATCAGCTTTCTGCATGCCGATTTTCAACATACCTTTAAAGCCTTCTAACAAAAAAACTGACCTTCAAAAAGAGGTACTCCAAAAATAACCCCTGGTTTTCTGGAAATCTTGAATTAGTATACTATGGAGCGCATTAATCCTCAATTTTTAATGCAAACTCATAGACAAGTAAATTTTGGCTCAAAATGATCAAAATATATTTCTCTTTCACCAAAAGTTTCATTTCTGCAAATTTGTTGGTTAGTTTAAGTAAACAAGGACATGAAAAGCACTATTTTGTGTCAGAGTAGGGCTACTTTTACATACGTTCTAAATTAGAGGGAGTAATTGGTGGTCTGACACTAAAGAGACAAAAAAGTTGATCAGAAATCTTTTGTTTTGCTTTATTCTTAATCCTTAGTCAATTTGTAGTTAAAAACAGCCTATCTGAGCATAAAGCGACTTATATTACAAATTTCACAGCTCAATTTAAACTGACTGTAATGTATGACTTTGATAGAAAATACTTGAAAATTTCATTTTGGACTACAGGAACATAAACTTTCAATATCAAGATCAGTTTTTGTTGATTTTTCCTTGTTTGTTATTCTACTTTAAAGACTTTCCACAATTTTTACAATGAGTCTAGTCAAAAATCCAAGGTATTGAAGAGTCGAGGAATATTGACCCCCCTTTTTTCACCTGGTGTCAGTAATGAGACTATTAACTGATCAAAAGTGCGGTCATGGTCATTTAACTGTTTTTATTTACTATCAGTCAATAAAATTTAAGGTATAAAACTTTCATTTGAGATTATAAATAGGATTTTGTGAGTTTATGCAGTGTTTACATCAGGCTATGTTATCTGCCAAATACATGGTTTGACACAATGATATAAGGGTAAAATCAAATAATTTCATTAAATCTTCATGACAACATTTTTTTGGGGTAGTAAACAACCTATGTTTTAATGTTTAACACCACAGAAACAACTTACTGTCCATTTATAACAATTTAGGACATTTTTTTATATGAAAGCATATTGTCAGGGTGGGAAAAGCTAAAAATAGCACAAATTCAGGTTTAAGGCTCTAAATTTGCAATATCTGACTTTTAGCCCAAAAAAAGATTGAAATGTGGCTACTATCATTTCAATTGATCAGTTAAGACAGAAAAATCAATCGTTTTCTGATTTTGGGGTTTCACCGCATTTCACTTAAAGGTGTCAGACCACCAATTAAATATCCCTATCTGTTCAACCAAATTTTGCAATTTTCACAGCTTTCTAAATATTTTACCTTAAGTTTAACTTCATAGAAACCAGGTATATCCTGAATTGTACATGTATCAGCTTTCTGCATGCCGATTTTCAACATACCTTTAAAGCCTTCTAACAAAAAAACTGACCTTCAAAAAGAGGTACTCCAAAAATAACCCCTGGTTTTCTGGAAATCTTGAATTAGTATACTATGGAGCGCATTAATCCTCAATTTTTAATGCAAACTCATAGACAAGTAAATTTTGGCTCAAAATGATCAAAATATATTTCTCTTTCACCAAAAGTTTCATTTCTGCAAATTTGTTGGTTAGTTTAAGTAAACAAGGACATGAAAAGCACTATTTTGTGTCAGAGTAGGGCTACTTTTACATACGTTCTAAATTAGAGGGAGTAATTGGTGGTCTGACACTAAAGAGACAAAAAAGTTGATCAGAAATCTTTTGTTTTGCTTTATTCTTAATCCTTAGTCAATTTGTAGTTAAAAACAGCCTATCTGAGCATAAAGCGACTTATATTACAAATTTCACAGCTCAATTTAAACTGACTGTAATGTATGACTTTGATAGAAAATACTTGAAAATTTCATTTTGGACTACAGGAACATAAACTTTCAATATCAAGATCAGTTTTGTTGATTTTCCTTGTTTGTTATTCTACTTTAAAGACTTTCCACAATTTTTACAATGAGTCTAGTCAAAAATCCAAGGTATTGAAGAGTCGAGGAATATTGACCCCCCTTTTTTCACCTGGTGTCAGTAATGAGACTATTAACTGATCAAAAGTGCGGTCATGGTCATTTAACTGTTTTTATTTACTATCAGTCAATAAAATTTAAGGTATAAAACTTTCATTTGAGATTATAAATAGGATTTTTGTGAGTTTATGCAGTGTTTACATCAGGCTATGTTATCTGCCAAATACATGGTTTGACACAATGATATAAGGGGTAAAAATCAAATAATTTCATTAAATCTTCATGACAACATTTTTTTTGGGGTAGTAAACAACCTATGTTTTAATGTTTAACACCACAGAAACAACTTACTGTCCATTTATAACAATTTAGGACATTTTTTTATATGAAAGCATATTGTCAGGGTGGGAAAAGCTAAAATAGCACAAATTCAGGTTTAAGGCTCTAAATTTGCAATATCTGACTTTTAGCCCAAAAAAAGATTGAAATGTGGCTACTATCATTTCAATTGATCAGTTAAGACAGAAAAATCAATCGTTTTCTGATTTTGGGGTTTCACCGCATTTCACTTAAAGGTGTCAGACCACCAATTAAATATCCCTATCTGTTCAACCAAATTTTGCAATTTTCACAGCTTTCTAAATATTTTACCTTAAGTTTAACTTCATAGAAACCAGGTATATCCTGAATTGTACATGTATCAGCTTTCTGCATGCCAATTTTCAACATACCTTTAAAGCCTTCTAACAAAAACTGACCTTCAAAAGAGGTACTCAAAAATAACCCTGGTTTTCTGGAAATCTTGAATTAGTATACTATGGAGCGCATTAATCCTCAATTTTAATGCAAACTCATAGACAAGTAAATTTTGGCTCAAAATGATCAAAATATATTTCTCTTTCACCAAAAGTTTCATTTCTGCAAATTTGTTGGTTAGTTTAAGTAAACAAGGACATGAAAAGCACTATTTTGTGTCAGAGTAGGGCTACTTTTACATACGTTCTAAATTAGAGGGAGTAATTGGTGGTCTGACACTAAAGAGACAAAAAAGTTGATCAGAAATCTTTTGTTTTGCTTTATTCTTAATCCTTAGTCAATTTGTAGTTAAAACAGCCTATCTGAGCATAAAGCGACTTATATTACAAATTTCACAGCTCAATTTAAACTGACTGTAATGTATGACTTTGATAGAAAATACTTGAAAATTTCATTTTGGACTACAGGAACATAAACTTTCAATATCAAGATCAGTTTTTGTTGATTTTTCCTTGTTTGTTATTCTACTTTAAAGACTTTCCACAATTTTTACAATGAGTCTAGTCAAAAATCCAAGGTATTGAAGAGTCGAGGAATATTGACCCCCCTTTTTTCACCTGGTGTCAGTAATGAGACTATTAACTGATCAAAAGTGCGGTCATGGTCATTTAACTGTTTTTATTTACTATCAGTCAATAAAATTTAAGGTATAAAACTTTCATTTGAGATTATAAATAGGATTTTGTGAGTTTATGCAGTGTTTACATCAGGCTATGTTATCTGCCAAATACATGGTTTGACACAATGATATAAGGGGTAAAAATCAAATAATTTCATTAAATCTTCATGACAACATTTTTTTTGGGGTAGTAAACAACCTATGTTTTAATGTTTAACACCACAGAAACAACTTACTGTCCATTTATAACAATTTAGGACATTTTTTTATATGAAAGCATATTGTCAGGGTGGGAAAAGCTAAAATAGCACAAATTCAGGTTTAAGGCTCTAAATTTGCAATATCTGACTTTTAGCCCAAAAAGATTGAAATGTGGCTACTATCATTTCAATTGATCAGTTAAGACAGAAAAATCAATCGTTTTCTGATTTTGGGGTTTCACCGCATTTCACTTAAAGGTGTCAGACCACCAATTAAATATCCCTATCTGTTCAACCAAATTTTGCAATTTTCACAGCTTTCTAAATATTTTACCTTAAGTTTAACTTCATAGAAACCAGGTATATCCTGAATTGTACATGTATCAGCTTTCTGCATGCCGATTTTCAACATACCTTTAAAGCCTTCTAACAAAAACTGACCTTCAAAAGAGGTACTCAAAAATAACCCCTGGTTTTCTGGAAATCTTGAATTAGTATACTATGGAGCGCATTAATCCTCAATTTTAATGCAAACTCATAGACAAGTAAATTTTGGCTCAAAATGATCAAAATATATTTCTCTTTCACCAAAAGTTTCATTTCTGCAAATTTGTTGGTTAGTTTAAGTAAACAAGGACATGAAAAGCACTATTTTGTGTCAGAGTAGGGCTACTTTTACATACGTTCTAAATTAGAGGGAGTAATTGGTGGTCTGACACCTTCAGGCATGCAAAATCCTGTTTTCTGTGTGTGTTGGGTGGAGGGAGGGGGGTAGGGTGGCATCGGTCGTATTTTCAATGATTCAGTTTTATTCTAAAGATGTAGGGCAAAGTTCCCCTGAATTTGTTTCACTTACTGGGACAAAATCGGAAAGTTTAAAGACCTACCCATGAAACTCGAAGTTTATATTTAACGTATTTATGATATCAAAACCGTATTAAATTATTTTTCATATTTCCTTATATATTCAGTTATGTATAATTGCTGTTAACGAAAATATTGTAAATTTCAAATTTTGCATAAAGAGAAGACTTTAACATAAATAAATTATTGTATCTGAAAGCAAATTTTGTAATCACTTCCAATAGTTTATCTTGATCATGTATTGGTAGAGTTAAAAATATATTGTTGTCTCCAGAAAATATACAGGCCCCTCCATCTAGCAACAACCATTAAAGATGAATTAAAGATTTAAGTAGATGGAAGTTTTGGATTACAAATATTTTTTCTCCCCATAATCATCCATCAAAACGTAAACTTTTTCTTGTCATCTTTTTCAACGTTTTACTTTGTTCGTATTATTGAATTGGTTTACATACCAACATCAAATTAACCCAGCTCTTAATAAAAGTATGTATTGATCAATCAATGTTAATAATCATAACAAACTTTTACACGGATGAGTACATGCGATGAGCTAGTATAAATCATACGGTAATTGGAGAAAGGTTCTGTGAATTAAGTAATTTTATACATAAGACTTAAGAATTTTACTTTACTAAGGGAAATCTTAGTGAAATCTAAGTTTAAGGAATACTTAAGTTAAGATGTTTTATGCATACGGGCCCAGGTTCTTTAAACCGGTTACAATTCTACTGATATAATAATAGAATTATCATACGATAAAATTCATCCACCACGTACATTAATATATATAATGATAAACCTATGCCTCTATCATGTACCAGACAAGTATTCAAGTTTTATAAGTTTTTTTTTTTAACTTTTATCTCATAAGGAATTCAGGGATTAAGAATTCAATTATGGATTTTACATTTCTGTTTATTTTTAGGACAATGTTATTTTATGAAAGAATGTATGTGACCCTGTAGAATCTAAATTCCCAATGTTTGATTTTTTTAATACAAGTCATGTACGTAGTAGTAAAATTATGTGCTTTTAATACCCTGCGACACGGGTGATACCCAGAAAGCCAGAATCTTTGAAAACAAATACCATTCCCAATGGGAAATAATTAAAAAAATATTATATTTGTATCGTATAGATAATAAGGTTTTAATAAATATAAAAGGGGGAGCTAATATATCTAGTAAAACATGCTTCATCAATGAAAATACATTTATTTACAGACTGAAATAAAAAAAAATCCAACAAAATAAAAAAACAAACCAAAAAATTCGGACAAAAAAACAAACAGGACAAAAATTGATTTTAAAAAATTGTTCTTCGATTATTAATGAAATACCATCACCTATGATAGCGAATGTCGTTTGCAAACAGTGTGTGATGGCTATTCTTGTTAACATTGACCCATGAGTGCATTGACTATAATTGATCATAAGAATATTAGAACTCATATAAATAACTTGCAGCCAAACATTTCTACCTCAAATAATTGGCAACACATATTTGGCTTTCGTTATATAACTAATGATTTATTTATATAATCCAAAATCGGTACCAAAAATTATAAATCTGATATATATAACTTTTCCATAAGCTTTGTAGTTTCTGTCAATTAGACTTAATATAAGCCCAATTGAATGATAACTTTTCGACTAGCCTGATATTTGTAAAAAAATCTGAAGAAGACATGACCTTATTTTCCATACAGTCCAATGTCTATGCATGTATTTAGGCTTTAAAATTAATATGTGTGTGAGACTGATGGGGTGGAATGGCTGTTTAACATACAGAAGCTAGATTAAAAGCATATTCAGAACGAGAACATGTGAATTTGATATAAAAACGAACCCTGATTTGCACCAGACTGACAAGCTGTGTCAGTTGACATGTTATTACCGCATACACTACTCTGAATCATGGCCAACCCGTTTTTGCTCTTACTATACTAAATGTTGCATGCTTAGCAGAGAAGCAGCAAATATAAATTTTAAATTCTTTGGCCTTGCCAGGTTAAGGATCGAACCATCGACACTAGTACTTGTTCTCAGCATGCTACCACTGGGGAGGTATGTGTGTAAAAGGTACAAAACTCTAGTGGATAGGTGCCGCATTGGCAATCATACCACATCTTCTTCTTTTTATAATATAGTTTTATTATAAAGGATATACACATGATTTAGGGTTTACTAGATTTGAAGAAAAATAATTACAGACTGTAACACAAAAGTTTTCCAATATTTTTGCTATTTTAAGCGAAATATATGAAGAAATAAATTTTGAAAGTGTGCAAAAATATGTGCATGTAAATTCACTTTCCAAACTAGGTACTTTATGGTCTCTGAAAACACCACAAAGGAGCTCCTTTGAGTGCAATGTACAAAGGAGTTTTATAAGAGCACAAAGGATATAAAATTGTGTATTTAATGGGGGGAAAAGTCATTTCATACGAGAAAAAATAGTTATTTTTATTAAATACTCGCGTTAAATCGGAAAGTTGAAGATCTACAAAACCGTGTTCAAATATCGGTACGGATATGCATGGAAGAGGTGCGAAAGATACAAGAGGGATATTCAAACGCATAAATCGACAATAAACTGACAACGCCATGGCCAAAAAAAGAAAAAGACAAACAAACAATAGTACACAAAACACAACATAGAAAAAAAAAAAGACTAAGCAACACGAACCCCACCAACAACTTGGGTGATCTCAGGTGCTCCGGAAGGGTAAGCAGACCCTGCTCCACATGTGTCACCCGTCGTGTTGCTTATGTTAGTACAAACCCGGTAGTAAGTCCAATTCGGTAGGTCTCACTGGTAAAAAGGGAACTGGACTGTAGTTACGACATGAGGAACATATCCGCTATCATCTGTGAAACGGATATTCCATAACGGTTAACCAACTCGTACGATTTACGAAGGGATGATTTCAACTTCACCATTTGGAACTCTTGGTTAAATAGCTTCGTTGTGAGCAGCAACCCTCTATCAAGGAAATCATGATAGGATATACAAGCCCGGGAATATCGTATCAATTGGGAGATATATACTCAGTATGCAGGCGCTGCTGGAATGTTGCTACATAGAAATGGAAAGTTCACAATTTGGAAGATTACGGCATCTTTTAGATTATCAATTATCGAAGATTTTATTATACTTATATATTCTAAAATATTGCAAAACATAAAAATAAAGGCTTGACATTAAACAGAAAAAAAAAATATAAAGCAAACATTGTTTGTCAAAATTTCAATTCCACAAATAATAACTAATTGTATAACGAGGACTTATTGCGCTTGGCATTTACAAAGAGGCATTCTTTACAATTTATTATCAGTGTTAAAAAGTAGTCTTTAAAAACAAGAAAACTTTTTTCAGATACAATAAAAAACCAATTGTTCAGAGAACATGGAAAGGGGTTTCCACATCAATTTTCTAAATAATTGATAAGAAGCTACTTCCGGTTTCTGGAATTTACTATTGGCGTCCAATCATCGGTTTCTTCAAACTGATTGATAAATGAATGGTTTCTTTATACTTTTGTGTGAAATTAGGGATATAATTTACTACTTGCGGTTAAGTAACTGTCACTTCC
Source organism: Mytilus coruscus (assembly GCA_017311375.1). Classification (NCBI taxonomy): domain Eukaryota; kingdom Metazoa; phylum Mollusca; class Bivalvia; order Mytilida; family Mytilidae; genus Mytilus; species Mytilus coruscus. The sequence continues at coordinate 100,380,875 of CM029595.1, forward strand.
GGTTTCATATGATAGCTGTATTTACACTGATTCCAAAAATATATGGTTTCTACATTCTTTTGCATGTAATAAAGAAGATAATTAGCAAATTCCGGTTTATCGAAGGTAACTTTCGATTTCAAATGATAAGTTTCTGTATGTCTATGAAAAATATTATAGATTCCAAGTGCTTTTCCAAAAAAAAAAGTGCAAATTGCTACTTCCGGTTTCCTCAAGGTCACTTCAGGTTGACATTTTTTTAAAGTCATATGTCACCCAACATTTTGCAAAAGACCAAATAATCAATTAACCTTGAATTAAAACTTGTCAGGGGCAATGACTCCTATAAGATGTCATTGGATTGTTTCAGACCAAATGTATCATATCTTAATCAAGTTACAAGAGCGCAATTATTCGTAATGCATTTTCCATAGGGTACCACTGGTGTTCCGTATTTTTTTTCTCGAAGGCTACACAAACTAGGGAAAAACGGGTAGCAGTTCCTGTTACTAGAAATGCCAGTGTTGCATTACAACCAAAAAAATATATAGGGTCATGCGGCAAAAATTGACTTAAAATGCAGTTGAAAAAAATCGTCTATTTTTTTCGCTTAATGAAAAAGGCATATTTTTAATGGCTCCGACGTGCAGAAATGGAAGATATTTTCTATACTTCGTAAAATGTGAATATAATTTTCTGCAATTTTTAAACCTAATTGGATAAGCTTTCGATTAAATGTAATTTCAATCCTGTATCATCCAATCAGAAGCCGTATAGGATTCTATTCTGAGTACCATCTTGGGGTAAAAAACTTGCCCTTAAAATGTAAACAAATAATTGCGCTCTTGTAACCTATACGGTAATGAAAAAATTTCCGAAAATTAAGCGCCCGGGCCAAAGAAGCGCTAGCGTATATCTAGATAATATCACATCTTCAAAACATTATCTGATTACTCTCTGAATTTGGAGAATTAGTTTTGCCCGCCGATCAGGCCAAAATTGGAACTGATTTTTCACCAAATACGGTACTGTTCAAAAGACATGAAGATATTGTTTATTTACTGGCCTAATTTTTCAAAGGTCATCCAGCACTGATCGTATTGTCGACAAAACCGTTCTGATATGGAAAAGCTACATCTAATTTTGAAGAATGGCTTTAAATGAAACCGTTTCTTGAAAAAACACGTTTTGAAACAGACTATAGTTTTTCCAAATTTTGAAAATATGATAATATTACTACTTTGGCAAGAGAAACTATTCTTGGACTACAATATTCCATGCCAAGATTAATTTTTCTACTTTGCAATTTAATAATTTTAAAATTTAAAACTTTAGTTAACAAATTTTGAATTATTTTTTGTATTAAAAACATTTTACAAATTATTATTTATAATTTATTGATTCATATTCACATGCTATTTAAAGATTTATCAAATAATTTCTAATTTAATGTTATACATTTGATTACCAATTACTTTGATATTTTAATACTTAATGAAAAACTTACTTAATGCTAATTAAATTATTAATTTCGAAATTATAAATTTATAAAATTTTCATAAAATAATTTCAATATACTATTTGAAGTTTGCGACTTATAATGTTTACATAATTGTTATTTGTAAATAATTTTCGATCAAAATATATAACTGGTAACAAAGTATTTCAATTTAATAATTCACTTTTATAATAATATTTGATTCAAATACTTTCAATTAGTATCAAATTAAACTTTAAGCTAATTATTGATAATGATATCAATGGTCCATGAAGTTTCTATTTTCATATAAATATGACTTAAATTTTAAACCTATGACAATTCATAATATTTCATCGAAATTTACATTTAAACTTTTATTTTAAACAAAGGAAAATCAGTAATACTTGATAATTTAACTTAATTAGTACAATATTGTAAAAATGTCATGTTGAAAAATTGGATATCGTGAATTTAATTTTGAATACTAATTTACAAACTTGTAACAATTATAATTCGTAATGAGCAATTTAAAACATGACTAATAATTCTATTTGAATACAATTGTATTTTAGATGTCAATGAGTAAATAGGTTTAAAAATAGATTTATACATAATGTTATTAAGCATCGATCAAATAGTTATTGTGAAATTATTCATGAAATATTATATTGAGTAAACATTATAATGAAAATTATTAATTAATCAATTGCAAATAATTTGAACTTATAATTACAATTAAATTTCAGAATTTAATTTATTACTAAATGAATTTTGTAACTATGAATATTTAAACATTGCTTCAAAATTACTCTAATATTTCACAATTTATTTTCAAATAGTATCTTGCATTCAATAGTATAATCTACATTCATAGACATATGTATATATACAAAATATCATATACATAGTCAAAGACATTTTATACTTATCTACAAATATATTAGTTACAATATACAATAACATATTTTGTATATCAAGCTATTACTGATCATTAAGTACAATATATTTATTGAATAACTATTTCGTAATCTAAGGATAATTGCATTAAACTGGTCAAATCTAATGAAGCTAAATACTTAACTAGAATATTTTAGCAAAATTAATCATGCTGATAAATGAAAATTTCATTCAATAAATAATCGTAAGTTAACTAATGTAAGTAATCCTGATTCATTCTAGTAAATTAGTAAATTCTATTCAATGAAAAATTGTAATAATTAATGAAAAATATACATCTAATAGCTTAAAAATTTCAATTAATTTCCCTTAAATTTTAATTCGAAACTTATGCAATACTATTAATTGATGAAATGTTCACTAAATAATTTGCATTTTTCTACTTTGCAATTTAACTAAATCGTTGGTGTTTGCTTAGGGACCCTTTTGGCCAATTTTCACCAAATTAGGTTTTGCTACAACAGCACCTGAGTCACGATCATTATGGTTAAAACCAAAATTTATCTTCAAATTCAAGATATATACATGATTTTCCCAATAAAAACAGAAGATATCAGAAAAACGTTCTATTCTCTTCATACTTTGTCGACATTCGAGCCCACCCTAGATTTAGATATGGAAATCAATACAAATAGGAAACAGACTATAGCTTGAATTGACGTTGATGAAAAGTCCATTTGACCCCATTTCTTACTGTTTCACATTTTTTCCGAGCAAAATGACTATTTTTGATATTTTTCAAAGCCTTATTAAAACAAAATGTCATTTTTCTATAGGTTACAAGAGCGCAATTATTCGTAATGCATTTTCCATAGGGTACCACTGGTGTTCCGTATTTTTTTTCTCGAAGGCTACACAAACTAGGGAAAACGGGTAGCAGTTCCTTTTTACTAGAAATGCCAGTGTTGCATTACAACCAAAAAAATATATAGGGTCATGCGGCAAAAATTGACTTAAAATGCAGTTGAAAAAGATCGTCTATTTTTTTCGCTTAATGAAAAAGGCATATTTTTAATGGCTCCGACGTGCAGAAATGGAAGATATTTTCTATACTTCGTAAAATGTGAATATAATTTTCTGCAATTTTTAAACCTAATTGGATAAGCTTTCGATTAAATGTAATTCCAATCCTGTATCATCCAATCAGAAGCCGTATAGGATTCTATTCTGAGTACCATCTTGGGGTAAAAAACTTGCCCTTAAAATGTAAACAAATAAATGCGCTCTTGTAACCTATACGGTAATGAAAAAATTTCCGAAAATTAAGCGCCCGGGCCAAAAGAAGCGCTAGCGTATATCTAGATAATATCACATCTTCAAAACATTATCTGATTACTCTCTGAATTTGGAGAATTAGTTTTTGCCCGCCGATCAGGCCAAAAATTGGAACTGATTTTTTCACCAAATACGGTACTGTTCAAAAAGACATGAAGATATTGTTTATTTACTGGCCTAATTTTTCAAAGGTCATCCAGCACTGATCATATTGTCGACAAAACCGTTCTGATATGGAAAAGCTACATCTAATTTTGAAGAATGGCTTTAAATGAAACCGTTTCTTGAAAAAAACACGTTTTTGAAACAGACTATAGTTTTTCCAAATTTTGAAAATATGATAATATTACTACTTTGGCAAGAGAAACTATTCTTGGACTACAATATTCCATGCCAAGATTAATTTTTCTACTTTGCAATTTAACTAAATCGTTGGTGTTTGCTTAGGGACCCTTTTGGCCAATTTTCACCAAATTAGCTTTTTGCTACAACAGCACCTGAGTCACGATCATTATGGTTAAAAACCAAAATTTATCTTCAAATTCAAGATATATACATGCTTTTCCCAATAAAAACAGAAGATATCAGAAAAACGTTCTATTCTCTTCATACTTTGTCGACATTTGAGCCCACCCTAGATTTAGATATGGAAATCAATACAAATAGGAAACAGACTATAGCTTGAATTGACGTTGATGAAAAGTCCATTTGACCCCATTTCTTACTGTTTCACATTTTTCCGAGCAAAATGACTATTTTGATATTTTTCAAAGCCTTATTAAAACAAAATGTCATTTTCTATAGGTTACAAGAGCGCAATTATTCGTAATGCATTTTCCATAGGGTACCACTGGTGTTCCGTATTTTTTTCTCGAAGGCTACACAAACTAGGGAAAACGGGTAGCAGTTCCTGTTACTAGAAATGCCAGTGTTGCATTACAACCAAAAAATATATAGGGTCATGCGGCAAAATTGACTTAAAATGCAGTTGAAAAGATCGTCTATTTTTTCGCTTAATGAAAAGGCATATTTTAATGGCTCCGACGTGCAGAAATGGAAGATATTTTCTATACTTCGCAAAATGTGAATATAATTTTCTGCAATTTTAAACCTAATTGGATAAGCTTTTGATTAAATGTAATTCCAATCCTGTATCATCCAATCAGAAGCCGTATAGGATTCTATTCTGAGTACCATCTTGGGGTAAAAACTTGCCCTTAAAATGTAAACAAATAAATGCGCTCTTGTAACCTATACGGTAATGAAAAATTTCCGAAAATTAAGCGCCCGGGCCAAAAGAAGCGCTAGCGTATATCTAGATAATATCACATCTTCAAAACATTATCTGATTACTCTGAATTTGGAGAATTAGTTTTGCCCGCCGATCAGGCCAAAATTGGAACTGATTTTTCACCAAATACGGTACTGTTCAAAAGACATGAAGATATTGTTTATTTACTGGCCTAATTTTTCAAAGGTCATCCAGCACTGATCATATTGTCGACAAAACCGTTCTGATATGGAAAAGCTACATCTAATTTTGAAGAATGGCTTTAAATGAAACCGTTTCTTGAAAAAACACGTTTTGAAACAGACTATAGTTTTTCCAAATTTTGAAAATATGATAATATTACTACTTTGGCAAGAGAAACTATTCTTGGACTACAATATTCCATGCCAAGATTAATTTTTCTACTTTGCAATTTAACTAAATCGTTGGTGTTTGCTTAGGGACCCTTTTGGCCAATTTTCACCAAATTAGCTTTTGCAACAACAGCACCTGAGTCACGATCATTATGGTTAAAACCAAAATTTATCTTCAAATTCAAGATATATACATGCTTTTCCCAATAAAAACAGAAGATATCAGAAAACGTTCTATTCTCTTCATACTTTGTCGACATTTGAGCCCACCCTAGATTTAGATATGGAAATCAATACAAATAGGAAACAGACTATACCTTGAATTGACGTTGATGAAAAGTCCATTTGACCCCATTTCTTACTGTTTCACATTTTTTCCGAGCAAAATGACTATTTTTGATATTTTTCAAAGCCTTATTAAAACAAAATGTCATTTTTCTATAGGTTACAAGAGCGCAATTATTCGTAATGCATTTTCCATAGGGTACCACTGGTGTTCCGTATTTTTTTTCTCGAAGGCTACACAAACTAGGGAAAAACGGGTAGCAGTTCCTGTTACTAGAAATGCCAGTGTTGCATTACAACCAAAAAAATATATAGGGTCATGCGGCAAAAATTGACTTAAAATGCAGTTGAAAAAGATCGTCTATTTTTTTCGCTTAATGAAAAAGGCATATTTTTAATGGCTCCGACGTGCAGAAATGGAAGATATTTTCTATACTTCGTAAAATGTGAATATAATTTTCTGCAATTTTTAAACCTAATTGGATAAGCTTTCGATTAAATGTAATTTCAATCCTGTATCATCCAATCAGAAGCCGTATAGGATTCTATTCTGAGTACCATCTTGGGGTAAAAAACTTGCCGGTAAAATGTAAACAAATAATTGCGCTCTTGTAACCTATACGGTAATGAAAAAATTTCCGAAAATTAAGCGCCCGGGCCAAAAGAAGCGCTAGCGTATATCTAGATAATATCACATCTTCAAAACATTATCTGATTACTCTCTGAATTTGGAGAATTAGTTTTGCCCGCCGATCAGGCCAAAAATTGGAACTGATTTTTTAACCAAATACGGTACTGTTCAAAAAGACATGAAGATATTGTTTATTTACTGGCCTAATTTTTTAAAGGTCATCCAGCACTGATCATATTGTCGACAAAACCGTTCTGATATGGAAAAGCTACATCTAATTTTGAAGAATGGCTTTAAATGAAACCGTTTCTTGAAAAAAACACGTTTTTGAAACAGACTATAGTTTTTCCAAATTTTAAAAATATGATAATATTACTACTTTGGCAAGAGAAACTATTCTTGGACTACAATATTCCATGCCAAGATTAATTTTTCTACTTTGCAATTTAACTAAATCGTTGGTGTTTGCTTAGGGACCCTTTTGGCCAATTTTCACCAAATTAGCTTTTTGCTACAACAGCACCTGAGTCACGATCATTATGGTTAAAAACCAAACTTTATCTTCAAATTCAACATATATACATGCTTTTCCCAATAAAAACAGAAGATATCACAAAAACGTTTTATTCTCTTCATACTTTGTCGACATTCGAGCCCACCCTAGATTTAGATATGGAAATCAATACAAATAGGAAACAGACTATACCTTGAATTGACGTTGATGAAAAGTCCATTTGACCCCATTTCTTACTGTTTCACATTTTTTCCGAGCAAAATGACTATTTTGATATTTTCAAAGCCTTATTAAAACAAAATGTCATTTTTCTATAGGTTACAAGAGCGCAATTATTCGTAATGCATTTTCCATAGGGTACCACTGGTGTTCCGTATTTTTTTTCTCGAAGGCTACACAAACTAGGGAAAAACGGGTAGCAGTTCCTGTTACTAGAAATGCCAGTGTTGCATTACAACCAAAAAAATATATAGGGTCATGCGGCAAAAATTGACTTAAAATGCAGTTGAAAAAGATCGTCTATTTTTTTCGCTTAATGAAAAAGGCATATTTTTAATGGCTCCGACGTGCAGAAATGGAAGATATTTTCTATCAATCGTAAAATGTGAATATAATTTTCTGCAATTTTTAAACCTAATTGGATAAGCTTTCGATTAAATGTAATTTCAATCCTGTATCATCCATTCAGAAGCCGTATAGGATTCTATTCTGAGTACCATCTTGGGGTAAAAAACTTGCCCTTAAAATGTAAACAAATAATTGCGCTCTTGTAACCTATACGGTAATGAAAAAATTTCCGAAAATTAAGCGCCCGGGCCAAAAGAAGCGCTAGCGTATATCTAGATAATATCACATCTTCAAAACATTATCTGATTACTCTCTGAATTTGGAGAATTAGTTTTGCCCGCCGATCAGGCCAAAAATTGGAATTGATTTTTTAACCAAATACGGTACTGTTCAAAAAGACATGAAGATATTGTTTATTTACTGGCCTAATTTTTCAAAGGTCATCCAGCACTGATCATATTGTCGACAAAACCGTTCTGATATGGAAAAGCTACATCTAATTTTGAAGAATGGCTTTAAATGAAACCGTTTCTTGAAAAAAACACGTTTTTGAAACAGACTATAGTTTTTCCAAATTTTGAAAATATGATAATATTACTACTTTGGCAAGAGAAACTATTCTTGGACTACAATATTCCATGCCAAGATTAATTTTTCTACTTTGCAATTTAACTAAATCGTTGGTGTTTGCTTAGGGACCCTTTTGGCCAATTTTCACCAAATTAGCTTTTGCTACAACAGCACCTGAGTCACGATCATTATGGTTAAAACCAAAATTTATCTTCAAATTCAAGATATATACATGCTTTTCCCAATAAAACAGAAGATATCACAAAACGTTTTATTCTCTTCATACTTTGTCGACATTCGAGCCCACCCTAGATTTAGATATGGAAATCAATACAAATAGGAAACAGACTATAGCTTGAATTGACGTTGATGAAAAGTCCATTTGACCCCATTTCTTACTGTTTCACATTTTTTCCGAGCAAAATGACTATTTTTGATATTTTTCAAAGCCTTATTAAAACAAAATGTCATTTTCTATAGGTTACAAGAGCGCAATTATTCGTAATGCATTTTCCATAGGGTACCACTGGTGTTCCGTATTTTTTTTCTCGAAGGCTACACAAACTAGGGAAAAACGGGTAGCAGTTCCTTTTTACTAGAAATGCCAGTGTTGCATTACAACCAAAAAAATATATAGGGTCATGCGGCAAAATTGACTTAAAATGCAGTTGAAAAGATCGTCTATTTTTTCGCTTAATGAAAAAGGCATATTTTAATGGCTCCGACGTGCAGAAATGGAAGATATTTTCTATACTTCGTAAAATGTGAATATAATTTTCTGCAATTTTTAAACCTAATTGGATAAGCTTTCGATTAAATGTAATTCCAATCCTGTATCATCCAATCAGAAGCCGTATAGGATTCTATTCTGAGTACCATCTTGGGGTAAAAAACTTGCCCTTAAAATGTAAACAAATAATTGCGCTCTTGTAACCTATACGGTAATGAAAAAATTTCCGAAAATTAAGCGCCCGGGCCAAAAGAAGCGCTAGCGTATATCTAGATAATATCACATCTTCAAAACATTATCTGATTACTCTCTGAATTTGGAGAATTAGTTTTTGCCCGCCGATCAGGCCAAAAATTGGAACTGATTTTTTCACCAAATACGGTACTGTTCAAAAAGACATGAAGATATTGTTTATTTACTGGTCTAATTTTTCAAAGGTCATCCAGCACTGATCATATTGTCGTCAAAACCGTTCTGATATGGAAAAGCTACATCTAATTTTGAAGAATGGCTTTAAATGAAACCGTTTCTTGAAAAAACACGTTTTGAAACAGACTATAGTTTTTCCAAATTTTGAAAATATGATAATATTACTACTTTGGCAAGAGAAACTATTCTTGGACTACAATATTCCATGCCAAGATTAATTTTTCTACTTTGCAATTTAACTAAATCGTTGGTGTTTGCTTAGGGACCCTTTTGGCCAATTTTCACCAAATTAGCTTTTTGCTACAACAGCACCTGAGTCACGATCATTATGGTTAAAAACCAAAATTTATCTTCAAATTCAAGATATATACATGCTTTTCCCAATAAAAACAGAAGATATCACAAAAACGTTCTATTCTCTTCATACTTTGTCGACATTCGAGCCCACCCTAGATTTAGATATGGAAATCAATACAAATAGGAAACAGACTATAGCTTGAATTGACGTTGATGAAAAGTCCATTTGACCTAATTTCTTACTGTTTCACATTTTTCCGAGCAAAATGACTATTTTTGATATTTTTCAAAGCCTTATTAAAACAAAATGTCATTTTTCTATAGGTTACAAGAGCGCAATTATTCGTAATGCATTTTCCATAGGGTACCACTGGTGTTCCGTATTTTTTTTCTCGAAGGCTACACAAACTAGGGAAAAACGGGTAGCAGTTCCTTTTTACTAGAAATGCCAGTGTTGCATTACAACCAAAAAAATATATAGGGTCATGCGGCAAAAATTGACTTAAAATGCAGTTGAAAAAGATCGTCTATTTTTTTCGCTTAATGAAAAAGGCATATTTTTAATGGCTCCGACGTGCAGAAATGGAAGATATTTTCTATACTTCGTAAAATGTGAATATAATTTTCTGCAATTTTTAAACCTAATTGGATAAGCTTTCGATTAAATGTAATTCCAATCCTGTATCATCCAATCAGAAGCCGTATAGGATTCTATTCTGAGTACCATCTTGGGGTAAAAAACTTGCCCTTAAAATGTAAACAAATAATTGCGCTCTTGTAACCTATACGGTAATGAAAAAATTTCCGAAAATTAAGCGCCCGGGCCAAAAGAAGCGCTAGCGTATATCTAGATAATATCACATCTTCAAAACATTATCTGATTACTCTCTGAATTTGGAGAATTAGTTTTTGCCCGCCGATCAGGCCAAAAATTGGAACTGATTTTTTCACCAAATACGGTACTGTTCAAAAAGACATGAAGATATTGTTTATTTACTGGTCTAATTTTTCAAAGGTCATCCAGCACTGATCATATTGTCGTCAAAACCGTTCTGATATGGAAAAGCTACATCTAATTTTGAAGAATGGCTTTAAATGAAACCGTTTCTTGAAAAAACACGTTTTTGAAACAGACTATAGTTTTCCAAATTTTGAAAATATGATAATATTACTACTTTGGCAAGAGAAACTATTCTTGGACTACAATATTCCATGCCAAGATTAATTTTTCTACTTTGCAATTTAACTAAATCGTTGGTGTTTGCTTAGGGACCCTTTTGGCCAATTTTCACCAAATTAGCTTTTGCTACAACAGCACCTGAGTCACGATCATTATGGTTAAAACCAAAATTTATCTTCAATTTCAAGATATATACATGCTTTTCCCAATAAAAACAGAAGATATCACAAAACGTTCTATTCTCTTCATACTTTGTCGACATTCGAGCCCACCCTAGATTTAGATATGGAAATCAATACAAATAGGAAACAGACTATAGCTTGAATTGACGTTGATGAAAAGTCCATTTGACCTAATTTCTTACTGTTTCACATTTTCCGAGCAAAATGACTATTTTGATATTTTCAAAGCCTTATTAAAACAAAATGTCATTTTCTATAGGTTACAAGAGCGCAATTATTCGTAATGCATTTTCCATAGGGTACCACTGGTGTTCCGTATTTTTTTCTCGAAGGCTACACAAACTAGGGAAAACGGGTAGCAGTTCCTTTTACTAGAAATGCCAGTGTTGCATTACAACCAAAAATATATAGGGTCATGCGGCAAAATTGACTTAAAATGCAGTTGAAAAGATCGTCTATTTTTTCGCTTAATGAAAAGGCATATTTTTAATGGCTCCGACGTGCAGAAATGGAAGATATTTTCTATACTTCGTAAAATGTGAATATAATTTTCTGCAATTTTAAACCTAATTGGATAAGCTTTCGATTAAATGTAATTCCAATCCTGTATCATCCAATCAGAAGCCGTATAGGATTCTATTCTGAGTACCATCTTGGGGTAAAAACTTGCCCTTAAAATGTAAACAAATAATTGCGCTCTTGTAACCTATACGGTAATGAAAAATTTCCGAAAATTAAGCGCCCGGGCCAAAAGAAGCGCTAGCGTATATCTAGATAATATCACATCTTCAAAACATTATCTGATTACTCTCTGAATTTGGAGAATTAGTTTTGCCCGCCGATCAGGCCAAAATTGGAACTGATTTTTCACCAAATACGGTACTGTTCAAAAAGACATGAAGATATTGTTTATTTACTGGCCTAATTTTTCAAAGGTCATCCAGCACTGATCATATTGTCGACAAAACCGTTCTGATATCGAAAAGCTACATCTAATTTTGAAGAATGGCTTTAAATGAAACCGTTTCTTGAAAAAAACACGTTTTTGAAACAGACTATAGTTTTTCCAAATTTTGAAAATATGATAATATTACTACTTTGGCAAGAGAAACTATTCTTGGACTACAATATTCCATGCCAAGATTAATTTTTCTACTTTGCAATTTAACTAAATCGTTGGTGTTTGCTTAGGGACCCTTTTGGCCAATTTTCACCAAATTAGCTTTTTGCTACAACAGCACCTGAGTCACGATCATTATGGTTAAAAACCAAAATTTATCTTCAAATTCAAGATATATACATGCTTTTCCCAATAAAACAGAAGATATCACAAAACGTTCTATTCTCTTCATACTTTGTCGACATTCGAGCCCACCCTAGATTTAGATATGGAAATCAATACAAATAGGAAACAGACTATACCTTGAATTGACGTTGATGAAAAGTCCATTTGACCCCATTTCTTACTGTTTCACATTTTTTCCGAGCAAAATGACTATTTTTGATATTTTTCAAAGCCTTATTAAAACAAAATGTCATTTTTCTATAGGTTACAAGAGCGCAATTATTCGTAATGCATTTTCCATAGGGTACCACTGGTGTTCCGTATTTTTTTTCTCGAAGGCTACACAAACTAGGGAAAAACGGGTAGCAGTTCCTTTTTACTAGAAATGCCAGTGTTGCATTACAACCAAAAAATATATAGGGTCATGCGGCAAAATTGACTTAAAATGCAGTTGAAAAGATCGTCTATTTTTTCGCTTAATGAAAAGGCATATTTTTAATGGCTCCGACGTGCAGAAATGGAAGATATTTTCTATACTTCGTAAAATGTGAATATAATTTTCTGCAATTTTTAAACCTAATTGGATAAGCTTTCGATTAAATGTAATTCCAATCCTGTATCATCCAATCAGAAGCCGTATAGGATTCTATTCTGAGTACCATCTTGGGGTAAAAAACTTGCCCTTAAAATGTAAACAAATAATTGCGCTCTTGTAACCTATACGGTAATGAAAAAATTTCCGAAAATTAAGCGCCCGGGCCAAAAGAAGCGCTAGCGTATATCTAGATAATGTCACATCTTCAAAACATTATCTGATTACTCTCTGAATTTGGAGAATTAGTTTTTGCCCGCCGATCAGGCCAAAAATTGGAACTGATTTTTTCACCAAATACGGTACTGTTCAAAAAGACATGAAGATATTGTTTATTTACTGGCCTAATTTTTCAAAGGTCATCCAGCACTGATCATATTGTCGACAAAACCGTTCTGATATGGAAAAGCTACATCTAATTTTGAAGAATGGCTTTAAATGAAACCGTTTCTTGAAAAAAACACGTTTTTGAAACAGACTATAGTTTTTCCAAATTTTGAAAATATGATAATATTACTACTTTGGCAAGAGAAACTATTCTTGGACTACAATATTCCATGCCAAGATTAATTTTTCTACTTTGCAATTTAACTAAATCGTTGGTGTTTGCTTAGGGACCCTTTTGGCCAATTTTCACCAAATTAGCTTTTGCTACAACAGCACCTGAGTCACGATCATTATGGTTAAAACCAAAATTTATCTTCAAATTCAAGATATATACATGCTTTTCCCAATAAAACAGAAGATATCACAAAACGTTCTATTCTCTTCATACTTTGTCGACATTCGAGCCCACCCTAGATTTAGATATGGAAATCAATACAAATAGGAAACAGACTATACCTTGAATTGACGTTGATGAAAAGTCCATTTGACCCCATTTCTTACTGTTTCACATTTTTCCGAGCAAAATGACTATTTTGATATTTTTCAAAGCCTTATTAAAACAAAATGTCATTTTCTATAGGTTACAAGAGCGCAATTATTCGTAATGCATTTTCCATAGGGTACCACTGGTGTTCCGTATTTTTTTCTCGAAGGCTACACAAACTAGGGAAAACGGGTAGCAGTTCCTTTTACTAGAAATGCCAGTGTTGCATTACAACCAAAAAATATATAGGGTCATGCGGCAAAATTGACTTAAAATGCAGTTGAAAAAGATCGTCTATTTTTTCGCTTAATGAAAAAGGCATATTTTAATGGCTCCGACGTGCAGAAATGGAAGATATTTTCTATACTTCGTAAAATGTGAATATAATTTTCTGCAATTTTAAACCTAATTGGATAAGCTTTCGATTAAATGTAATTCCAATCCTGTATCATCCAATCAGAAGCCGTATAGGATTCTATTCTGAGTACCATCTTGGGGTAAAAACTTGCCCTTAAAATGTAAACAAATAATTGCGCTCTTGTAACCTATACGGTAATGAAAAATTTCCGAAAATTAAGCGCCCGGGCCAAAGAAGCGCTAGCGTATATCTAGATAATATCACATCTTCAAAACATTATCTGATTACTCTCTGAATTTGGAGAATTAGTTTTGCCCGCCGATCAGGCCAAAATTGGAACTGATTTTTCACCAAATACGGTACTGTTCAAAAGACATGAAGATATTGTTTATTTACTGGCCTAATTTTTCAAAGGTCATCCAGCACTGATCATATTGTCGACAAAACCGTTCTGATATGGAAAAGCTACATCTAATTTTGAAGAATGGCTTTAAATGAAACCGTTTCTTGAAAAACACGTTTTGAAACAGACTATAGTTTTTCCAAATTTTGAAAATATGATAATATTACTACTTTGGCAAGAGAAACTATTCTTGGACTACAATATTCCATGCCAAGATTAATTTTTCTACTTTGCAATTTAACTAAATCGTTGGTGTTTGCTTAGGGACCCTTTTGGCCAATTTTCACCAAATTAGCTTTTGCTACAACAGCACCTGAGTCACGATCATTATGGTTAAAACCAAAATGTATCTTCAAATTCAAGATATATACATGCTTTTCCCAATAAAACAGAAGATATCACAAAACGTTCTATTCTCTTCATACTTTGTCGACATTCGAGCCCACCCTAGATTTAGATATGGAAATCAATACAAATAGGAAACAGACTATACCTTGAATTGACGTTGATGAAAAGTCCATTTGACCCATTTCTTACTGTTTCACATTTTTCCGAGCAAAATGACTATTTTGATATTTTCAAAGCCTTATTAAAACAAAATGTCATTTTTCTATAGGTTACAAGAGCGCAATTATTCGTAATGCATTTTCCATAGGGTACCACTGGTGTTCCGTATTTTTTTTCTCGAAGGCTACACAAACTAGGGAAAAACGGGTAGCAGTTCCTTTTTACTAGAAATGCCAGTGTTGCATTACAACCAAAAAAATATATAGGGTCATGCGGCAAAAATTGACTTAAAATGCAGTTGAAAAAGATCGTCTATTTTTTTCGCTTAATGAAAAAGGCATATTTTTAATGGCTCCGACGTGCAGAAATGGAAGATATTTTCTATACTTCGTAAAATGTGAATATAATTTTCTGCAATTTTTAAACCTAATTGGATAAGCTTTCGATTAAATGTAATTCCAATCCTGTATCATCCAATCAGAAGCCGTATAGGATTCTATTCTGAGTACCATCTTGGGGTAAAAAACTTGCCCTTAAAATGTAAACAAATAATTGCGCTCTTGTAACCTATACGGTAATGAAAAAATTTCCGAAAATTAAGCGCCCGGGCCAAAAGAAGCGCTAGCGTATATCTAGATAATATCACATCTTCAAAACATTATCTGATTACTCTCTGAATTTGGAGAATTAGTTTTTGCCCGCCGATCAGGCCAAAATTGAACTGATTTTTCACCAAATACGGTACTGTTCAAAAGACATGAAGATATTGTTTATTTACTGGCCTAATTTTTCAAAGGTCATCCAACACTGATCATATTGTCGACAAAACCGTTCTGATATGGAAAAGCTACATCTAATTTTGAAGAATGGCTTTAAATGAAACCGTTTCTTGAAAAACACGTTTTGAAACAGACTATAGTTTTTCCAAATTTTGAAAATATGATAATATTACTACTTTGGCAAGAGAAACTATTCTTGGACTACAATATTCCATGCCAAGATTAATTTTTCTACTTTGCAATTTAACTAAATCGTTGGTGTTTGCTTAGGGACCCTTTTGGCCAATTTTCACCAAATTAGCTTTTTGCTACAACAGCACCTGAGTCACGATCATTATGGTTAAAAACCAAAATGTATCTTCAAATTCAAGATATATACATGCTTTTCCCAATAAAAACAGAAGATATCACAAAAACGTTCTATTCTCTTCATACTTTGTCGACATTCGAGCCCACCCTAGATTTAGATATGGAAATCAATACAAATAGGAAACAGACTATACCTTGAATTGACGTTGATGAAAAGTCCATTTGACCCCATTTCTTACTGTTTCACATTTTTTCCGAGCAAAATGACTATTTTTGATATTTTTCAAAGCCTTATTAAAACAAAATGTCATTTTTCTATAGGTTACAAGAGCGCAATTATTCGTAATGCATTTTCCATAGGGTACCACTGGTGTTCCGTATTTTTTTTCTCGAAGGCTACACAAACTAGGGAAAAACGGGTAGCAGTTCCTTTTACTAGAAATGCCAGTGTTGCATTACAACCAAAAAATATATAGGGTCATGCGGCAAAATTGACTTAAAATGCAGTTGAAAAGATCGTCTATTTTTTCGCTTAATGAAAAAGCATATTTTTAATGGCTCCGACGTGCAGAAATGGAAGATATTTTCTATACTTCGTAAAATGTGAATATAATTTTCTGCAATTTTAAACCTAATTGGATAAGCTTTCGATTAAATGTAATTCCAATCCTGTATCATCCAATCAGAAGCCGTATAGGATTCTATTCTGAGTACCATCTTGGGGTAAAAACTTGCCCTTAAAATGTAAACAAATAATTGCGCTCTTGTAACCTATACGGTAATGAAAAATTTCCGAAAATTAAGCGCCCGGGCCAAAAGAAGCGCTAGCGTATATCTAGATAATATCACATCTTCAAAACATTATCTGATTACTCTCTGAATTTGGAGAATTAGTTTTGCCCGCCGATCAGGCCAAAAATTGGAACTGATTTTTTCACCAAATACGGTACTGTTCAAAAAGACATGAAGATATTGTTTATTTACTGGCCTAATTTTTCAAAGGTCATCCAGCACTGATAATATTGTCGACAAAACCGTTCTGATATGGAAAAGCTACATCTAATTTTGAAGAATGGCTTTAAATGAAACCGTTTCTTGAAAAAAACACGTTTTTGAAACAGACTATAGTTTTTCCAAATTTTGAAAATATGATAATATTACTACTTTGGCAAGAGAAACTATTCTTGGACTACAATATTCCATGCCAAGATTAATTTTTCTACTTTGCAATTAAACTAAATCGTTGGTGTTTGCTTAGGGACCCTTTTGGCCAATTTTCACCAAATTAGCTTTTTGCTACAACAGCACCTGAGTCACGATCATTATGGTTAAAAACCAAAATTTATCTTCAAATTCAAGATATATACATGCTTTTCCCAATAAAAACAGAAGATATCACAAAAACGTTCTATTCTCTTCATACTTTGTCGACATTCGAGCCCACCCTAGATTTAGATATGGAAATCAATACAAATAGGAAACAGACTATACCTTGAATTGACGTTGATGAAAAGTCCATTTGACCCCATTTCTTACTGTTTCACATTTTTTCCGAGCAAAATGACTATTTTTGATATTTTTCAAAGCCTTATTAAAACAAAATGTCATTTTTCTATAGGTTACAAGAGCGCAATTATTCGTAATGCATTTTCCATAGGGTACCACTGGTGTTCCGTATTTTTTTTCTCGAAGGCTACACAAACTAGGGAAAAACGGGTAGCAGTTCCTTTTTACTAGAAATGCCAGTGTTGCATTACAACCAAAAAATATATAGGGTCATGCGGCAAAATTGACTTAAAATGCAGTTGAAAAAGATCGTCTATTTTTTCGCTTAATGAAAAAGGCATATTTTAATGGCTCCGACGTGCAGAAATGGAAGATATTTTCTATACTTCGTAAAATGTGAATATAATTTTCTGCAATTTTAAACCTAATTGGATAAGCTTTCGATTAAATGTAATTCCAATCCTGTATCATCCAATCAGAAGCCGTATAGGATTCTATTCTGAGTACCATCTTGGGGTAAAAACTTGCCCTTAAAATGTAAACAAATAATTGCGCTCTTGTAACCTATACGGTAATGAAAAATTTCCGAAAATTAAGCGCCCGGGCCAAAAGAAGCGCTAGCGTATATCTAGATAATGTCACATCTTCAAAACATTATCTGATTACTCTCTGAATTTGGAGAATTAGTTTTGCCCGCCGATCAGGCCAAAATTGGAACTGATTTTTCACCAAATACGGTACTGTTCAAAAGACATGAAGATATTGTTTATTTACTGGCCTAATTTTTCAAAGGTCATCCAGCACTGATAATATTGTCGACAAAACCGTTCTGATATGGAAAAGCTACATCTAATTTTGAAGAATGGCTTTAAATGAAACCGTTTCTTGAAAAAACACGTTTTGAAACAGACTATAGTTTTCCAAATTTTGAAAATATGATAATATTACTACTTTGGCAAGAGAAACTATTCTTGGACTACAATATTCCATGCCAAGATTAATTTTCTACTTTGCAATTAAACTAAATCGTTGGTGTTTGCTTAGGGACCCTTTTGGCCAATTTTCACCAAATTAGCTTTTGCTACAACAGCACCTGAGTCACGATCATTATGGTTAAAACCAAAATTTATCTTCAAATTCAAGATATATACATGCTTTTCCCAATAAAAACAGAAGATATCACAAAAACGTTCTATTCTCTTCATACTTTGTCGACATTCGAGCCCACCCTAGATTTAGATATGGAAATCAATACAAATAGGAAACAGACTATACCTTGAATTGACGTTGATGAAAAGTCCATTTGACCCCATTTCTTACTGTTTCACATTTTTTCCGAGCAAAATGACTATTTTTGATATTTTTCAAAGCCTTATTAAAACAAAATGTCATTTTTCTATAGGTTACAAGAGCGCAATTATTCGTAATGCATTTTCCATAGGGTACCACTGGTGTTCCGTATTTTTTTTCTCGAAGGCTACACAAACTAGGGAAAAACGGGTAGCAGTTCCTTTTTACTAGAAATGCCAGTGTTGCATTACAACCAAAAAAATATATAGGGTCATGCGGCAAAAATTGACTTAAAATGCAGTTGAAAAAGATCGTCTATTTTTTTCGCTTAATGAAAAAGGCATATTTTTAATGGCTCCGACGTGCAGAAATGGAAGATATTTTCTATACTTCGTAAAATGTGAATATAATTTTCTGCAATTTTTAAACCTAATTGGATAAGCTTTCGATTAAATGTAATTCCAATCCTGTATCATCCAATCAGAAGCCGTATAGGATTCTATTCTGAGTACCATCTTGGGGTAAAAAACTTGCCGGTAAAATGTAAACAAATAATTGCGCTCTTGTAACCATCACAATGAAGCAAACATTTTGCACAAGTTGATATATATATTATATATATACAAGTCTAAATTAAAAACAACGTTCAAACCTATGATTGCGTTGGATAAAAACCGCAATTTTTATACGTGTGCATGCAAAACAAATTTCTTGTTAGAGGGGTCTAAATACAGCACAAACAACTTTTTCAAAAAGACCAAAATAGTGAAAATGTATATTTTAACATAACGCATTTGACTAACAGGTCGAACAACAAATGTTCTTAAACCCTGCTGACTGCCATTGGCGATTGCCAAATAAACGGATCACGGAATTAATAAATGGATCTTAATTATAAATTTAATACTAAACAGAAAACAATAAACTTGCGGAAAAGATGGTATACCGCAAACAAAAGGTGCAAAAGTTTTTGTACACCATATCTAAATCTTTAAAAGTGTCAGAGAAAATGCAAAAAAAGTCAAAATTGAGATCATGACCTTGACCTTTGACGTCACATGCAGTTTATGAAATTAACAAAATGTACAATTTAACCTTATCTAATCAAAATATTACTTCCTGTGACATTTGAAACAGAATTTTAGTTGACAAAAGAGCAAAAATAGAAATATAGTTTCTCATTTAGCAATACCATTATAATATACGAATTAGCTGTTAAAACTATAAACAAACAGTTTAAGCAAAATAATCATTAATAAAGCCAATAGCGAAAAACAGTTAACTAGTAAAGCTTAATAAGCTAAGCTAAACAAAGCAAAATAACTAAGCTAATAAAATAATAAGCAACTGCAAATGAATACTCATTCTTACCTCGTATGAGGTACAAAGGTTATGCCTCAACGTATTACTACATCATATGCAGAACTCTGTCATAAAACCTGTATAACAAATAGTAAATTATAGTTACTATGCACAGACTTATATAGCACTTAAAATCTATTAATCGGAGACAAAAATGTTATAAAGACTTTGAAAAGTATTTATCAAGTTAACATTTTACTCATTTACTCTCGGACTCATTCTGCTCAAATATTCGCAATTCATTACGTTTATCTTTAACTTATTTATTTCCAGGCTTAAATTATGTAACTCAAATGTAAAATAATAATGTGCCTGTTATAAAAGTTACGTAAACCTTTTAAATAATTTACAACATTCATTCGCCAATCACACGAAACACATTCTTACTACGAAGTCATGCTAAAATGGAAAGTTACTCGTGTGTAAAATACCGATTAATCCGGTAATAAAATTACGATGAGAATAAGGTATAGACAGAATATCTAAAGAGATAAGTCAGCAAACTGACATGAAATAATCGTGGAATTCCTCCAATACAAATAACACAAAATACGAAAAAGCAAATAAAGTCTAAAGAAAATATATGAAACGTCTGTTCGGTTTAAACATCAATCCACAATTAACTTTAGAACATACTCACCTATTCTCGTCCAATGAAAAGTCAGTTTTTTCCCTTCTATTTTTCATAGTACATGACTTTCCATGCACTATAAAATGCTACACATGACTGACTTTTCATTGTAGATTAATTAAGAAAGTGAACTCTTAATAATTGCACTAACGAAGTGTGCAACCCCCAAGGAAATGTCCATGGAAAAAGAGCAAAAGAAAAAATCATGAGTACTGTTGTTTGTCTAATTACCCGGTATTATAATTGGAATCAGAAGAATAGAACTACAAAAGCATTTTAAGTTGAGATTTCAACATTGTAAATGTAATTTAATGGTACATACATAGAACTCCCCCAAAAAAACTAAAATTGAAAAGGGGAGAAAGACGTAGGTATAATACATGCAATTTTTAATCTAATTGTTATACCAGACCTCAAACTGAATGTTTTAAAAAAAAATGACTGTTGATAAAAAAAAATTAAAAAAAAGTTTTTGAAAAAAAACAATACATTCGTCAATAAAAAAATAGCAAGCATCTGATGTTGAAACGATTGTAAATTAAAATCTATTGATGAAGTTTTGTTCTTATTTAAAAATTATACAATTTTAGAAAAGCTGATTTATATAACATTTTGTGCTTTTGAAATAGATATATACGTTTAATTGTATACCTGAAACAGAAGAAATCTCCATTTTGTAATAATTTATCCTTTTATGTTATCACAACACTATCTCATTGCTCTTGCATTCCATTTGTTGAAATGACCATTAAATGATTTACTAAACATGGTAACACTTAAAGTGAGCTAATATCAAAGTTTTATTATTACAATGAGAGGCTAATTTTGTTATGTCACTCGTGTGAATATGTTCTAAATTGGTCATACAATACTTGGTCATGTTTTATGAACATTTAAAACCCTCGGCTCACCTCGGGCTTTAAATATTCATAAAATTTGACCAATTATTATCTAACATATAAATAGACTTCAATAGAAATAAACCGCCAAAAGATATATAATCAATGAAATAGTAGAAAGTGTGCGGTCAAACCAAGCGTAAAAACAATGACCATCAAAATATTAGAATATGACAAAGTGCTCTCGACCAATCAAATTGTAGGATTTGATGCTTCTTAATTGTGAAGAATGAATGTATTTCATGTTCTTAGTAAGGGATTATCCTATTGTTTGTGCCTATTTACAGTTCAAAACAAAGAGTTTCTATAAATGAGTTACAACTGCCCCGAAGCACATTTATCAGCTTGAAAGGATTTGTGATTGAAACTGACTAATAAAACTTAAGTTTTGAAACATACAAAAAAATTACAATAAAAAATTAGAATATTTTAAAATAGTTTCATATTACTAAAAATTAAACTCTACCAAATCAATGCAAAAAAAGTAAAAAAAAAAAAGAAATTAAATATACATAAACCAAAATATTTAGCTAATATGCTTGACAAAACTCAGATTTCTGGATCCGTGTTTGGTATAAAAAGTAATTTCCAATATTCTGATAAAAAAAACGAATTTCATTTAACTTTTGAATTTATTTAAAACTTTTAAAGGCATTTCATTCGAATAGTTCCCTGACATAATGAGGTAGCATTTGATGAAAGAGCTGGACTGAAATATTGGCTGTGAAATAAAATTTAGCTTTAACTCAAATTTTGAATTTATAGATTTGAACTGCAAATAAACAAAAAGATAATACCTCACTAAAACATTACATGAATAACATTCATACTCACAATCACGAAACTTATACAATTCCCACTATTTCATTGTACTGTTGTGTCATCAAGTGTCTAAAACACAATGAATTATATTTTCCAAAATCATAAGAAAGTCCTTACATCACTAAAACTTATTCAAAATAAAATACATAAAAAGGAAGTCATGCATTTCTCATAAACATTGCACTAACAATGAAACTAATTCTTGAATACAACCAAGCAAGGGATCATTTGAGCCTTGAGCACTTTACAATATGTCTAGGTTAGTCTATAAAAAGGTATATACAATGAAATTTAGAGCGAGGGGCTTGCCCCGAGCTCTTAATTTCATAATATATACCTTTTCATAGACTATCCAATTTAGCACATATTTACAACTCGAGTAATCTTTTAATTGGTCTATTGATAGTTTATTTTGGCTGACTACTTGTATCACAGGTGTTTGTAAAACGGAGCTCATTAACGAAGTTTTGTAAATCTACTCACTAGTATCATTGTAAAATATGTGATTTCAAAAGGCCCTTGACTCCAGAATGAAAAGATGGTAGCTGCTGGTGTAAGAAAGTTTATTGATAAAAAGCGGTGTTTTACTACACATGTACTTCTTTACATGGTAAGAGAATAAATTGACCAAAAGCAGGCAATAATTAAATTGCAGTGGAAGCTTTACATGTCTTGAACACATTTTTCAATTTCACAGTTAAACTAAAGCTATAATAAATTTGAAACATATAGATAGTATGCAGTGGCGGATCCAGGGGAGGGTGGTTCCAGTGGTTGGGATACCCCTTCTTTTGACGATCAATGCTTTTGAACGTTTGGTTTGAACCCCCCCCCTTTTCTCCTGGGTTGGAAGTCGCCTTTTAAAAATGGCTGGATCCGCCACTGGTATGTCCCCATCTATAGTCTAGCGGATAGTCATTAAAAAGCACCTACCAATAGATCAAAGAGACTAGGGTTTATGTTTTTTTTTTTTATTTCAAAGTAAAAACTAAAAGATTTATCAGAACATGTATATATACATATATATATATAGGTGGCACATTCTCTTCAGACATTATCAGGGTCTTTCAATTCATGACATTGCCCTGAACATCCATGAAATATTTGCCACTGGACATTAAGCAACCAATAATCAATCAATCAATCAATTGACGAAATAGATCAAGTTGCCATAATTTCCCTTCACAAGGTTTCACAGTACACACTTTTTTGTGTACAAAGTAATTGCATGGATGATAAATTATCACAATTTTAAGATGGCGTTGTACTACTCTAATCAAGGTATAAAGAACCATATTTGTTACTCTTTATATAAATGAAAGAAACTTGCAATAGTCAAAAACATTTTTTAGATCCAAAGATTTTAATAGCAGGATATTTAAAAATCAATGTGAAAACTAATTACAAACTATTTAATTTAATTTGGAACACAGCATTTTATTTCAAAATAGCCAGTGGCTATTTTTGTTTTAATATCTTGATTACGATACAATGAAATCTTATCCTTGTGGTCATTCATGCGTAGTTACTTAGTACACAGAAAAAGTATGTACTATGAAAATTAGAAGGCAAATTCAAGCAATTTGATTGGACGAGAAGTTGTAAGTATGTGCTAATCTAAGTTTGTAAGAGAATGATAATCCCTTTCATCATGATATTATTATTCTTCCCTTAGTTTATTTATTTTGAATTTACATTGTATTGTGTTACTATGTCCTTTGATTGAGTTAAGCTATTTCAGTTGATATTTTATAGTGTGTCTTTCTATGTTGTGATGTTACACTATTGTTTCAGAAAAAGGGTGAAGGTTTGGTACCATTATCAAGAAGATGTGGTATGAGTGCCAATGAGACAACTCTCCATTCAAGTCAAAATTTATAAAAGTAAACCATTATAGGTCAAAGTACGGTCTTCAACAAGGAGCCTTGGCTCACACCAAACAGCAAGCTATAAAGGGCCCTTGAAAAATTACTAGTGTAAAACCATTCAAACGGGAAAACCAACGGTCTAATCTATATAAAAAACGAGAAAAGAGAAACACTTATGAACCACATCAACAAACGACAACTACTGAACATCAGATTCCTGAATTAGGACAGGTGCAAACAATTGCAGCGGGTTTAAACGTTTTAATGGTACCAAACCTTCACCCTCATCTGAAACAATAGTGTAACATCACAACATAGAAAGACACACTATAAAATATCAATTGAAATGGCTTAACTCAATCAAAAGATATATTAACAACAGTGAACATACACTGAACAAATAAATTTGATCTATGATACAATGTAAATACAAAATAAATAAACTAAGGGAAGAATAATAAAAGTAACATGTTATACCGCTGTGAAATGTTAAACAATTTAAGAAAAACAATATGCTTGAACAAAAATATCAGCCATTTGCAATTACTTTAAACACAGGTAAATGTAAATAATTTGGTTGTTAGGTATACGTGTACATTTCAAATAGAGAAAGGAAATATTTTTACAAAATATATGCATATATTGCACACTGAAATTCAATATTGAAATATCAATTATAAATACGTGTTTATTTGCTTTGTTAATCTGCAATATGCAAGATTTGTTTTGCTAAACAATGTTTCTATACAATGTTTACAAAAATGCATTGTCTGTATTTTATAACTTCTGCCAATCTAGGCACACCTCCAGAGTCGTGTCTATTTGTCTTCATCACTCGAAATTATGTCACTCTTAATCAACATACCTAAACATTCATATATATCTAAATAAATTATATACAGAACTAGCAATCAAAATCGCAAGTCAATGACTAGCTGAAAGAACTAGAAAACCACACTCCACAAAAACACATTGACAACTAAACACTGAACAGCCAGATTAAAATTTCAGAAAAGTTCATCTTAATATATATACAAAAATTGATATTCTAAGTCTAAGACATCCATTTTATATCAATCAATATCTAAAAATACCACATTTCCAATACTACATCAACAACCACATACACACATATTACCTTAAATTAGGATAGAGTGAAGCAGTCCACAGCTTTTTAGAAAGCTCATACTTGTGTCTATTATTTTAGAACCGTTATAAATAGAGAAAATCTGACAGGAACAAAAATGTTTAGAATGTTAAGCTTCACCAATTTTCAATAAAAATGATCAGCAAGACAAGTTCTAAAAATAAATCTACATGGTCGAAATCGTCAGTCGACTCGACTCCTTAATAAAGTATTGCCCTTTGATGACGATTTTTACCTTTTTTTTTTTTTTTTGCGTTTTGCCTTATATGATAAAAATCATAACAAATAAATAGACACTTTAAATCACAAAAATGACCAGCAAGGCAATATCTACTAACAAGTAAAAGTTTATCTTTATAGTAAGTAGACTGTAACTTTTTGTAGGAGTGATTGCCCTTAAATGAGGATTTTACCCTCATGTGTTTTGAGCAAAAACTAAAGAAAATAGAGAGAAACTATACTGACTAAGTTATACAAGATCAACTGAACAGAGATTTTTGTCATGATTTATATTCTTGTCTACAATGTTGGAGACTTTCCTTTGTTAAATATGCACAAAAGATCTAGGTGAGCGATACAGGTTCTTTAGAGCCTCTAGTTTCTGGAGCTTAGTTATATTGATTGAACATTCTAAGCGATTTTAAGATCTAACGTGCAGTAAATTTATGTAAGTTGACAGTTTGAAATTTTATCTTTTCAAAAGAACATGAAATTTTAATTATTATTGCATGAATTACGATGATTACAAATTTTATCTTGACCTTAATGATGATAAAATGTACACATAGTTTCAAATCAGAAGTGGGACCACTTTCTAATTGCCGATCATAGTTTACCGTTTACCTACCACACCTCCAAAACATGAAATATTTGATGATAACAATGACGACGACGATATTTGATGATGGTGGAATACTACTTAACGTCCAGTAGCAAATTGAATGCACATTCAGGACGAGAACATGTTAATGTAATATGAATATCAACCCTACTTTGAACTACACCGACACGTTGAAGTGGATTTTTAACGTGTTAGTTCACAAGGTAACTGTCCGCATGAAGTCATGTTACTGGGTAACCGACTGCATTAGATACATCTTGTAGCCATTCAATTTTACCCTTGACTTTACTATACCAACTGAACAGGAAAATAAAAATAAAGTTTTAGTCAGATAACTTTTAAAAAAACCTATTTGATAGATATTCGTTCTGCAAAGTCGCATACTACTATCTTTATATCTATATAACATTTATTAATTATCTATCAAACATATTTCTTGTAATGCAAATAAATTGAATTTATACAAGTACCCGTTTCCGCAACGTTTACGGATAGTCATGACGTCCCGTAAATTTTCTCAATTACCGGATATATTCTGCAACGTTTACGGATGCGAAATCTCCGCCCCTTTTGTGAATACGAAATTTTCAATTCCGCAACCATTCCGCAACGTTTACGGGTGCGGTAACTTTACGGATGCTTTGTGAATAAGGTACATGGTCTCTGGTCAAAACTTTTAAAACATTCGATTAACAGAAAGATGTATACGTTATTGTCAACATGTACAAGAATATCAAATCATGTATTCACTTTGGATCAGATTTTTCGGATTTTTTTCCTTGTTCCATTGGAGTTAGTCAGGGAGAGAACCTCTCTCCTTTGCTTTTTTCCATTTATCTTAATGATCTTGAATTGTTTTTACAGAATAATAATATAGAAGGTGTGTGCACTATCTCTGATGAGTTAGAAATAGAGTTAAATGTTTATTTGAAATTGTTTGTCCTTTTATACGCTGATAACACTCTTAATGGCGGAATCTCAGGATAGATTTACAAAGACAACTGGACTCCTTATATGAATATTGTGAGTTATGGAAACTTAGAGTAAATGTGCAAAAAAGTAAGATTGTAATTTTTTCACAAGGTAGACTTCCGCAGAATATTGTTTTTAAGCATGATAATATAATACTAGATATTGTCAGTGAATTTACTTATCTTGGTGTATTACTGTCAAGGTCAAGAAACTTTTCAAGAGCTAAAAAAAAGCAATGTGAAAAAGAAACACATGCTTTGTACGATATTATTCGAAACGGAAGAGTACATAATTTGTCAATTGAATGCCAACTTGATCTATTTGATAAAATTGTCAAACCAATACTTCTGTATGGGAGTGAAGTTTGGGGTTTTGAAAATTAGATCCTGCTCCACATGTGGCACCCGTCGTGTTGCTTATGTTATTACAAATCCGGTAAATAGTCTAATTCGGTAGGTCACATTCGTGAAAAGGGAAGGGTATTGTAGTTACGACATAAGGAACATATCCGATATCATCTGTGAAACGGTTATTCCATAACGGTCAACCAACTCGTGATGGCGTCCGTAAAATTTACGAAGGGATGATTTCAACTTCACCACTTGGAACTCTTGGTTTAATAGCTTCCTTGCGAGCAGCAATCCTCTATCAAGGAAATCATGATAGGAAATACAAGCCCGGGAATATCGTATCAATTGGGAGATATATACTCCGTATGCAGGCGCTGCTGGAATGTTGCTACATAGAAATGGAAAAACACTGTGCGGGACAAATTTGCCATTCCGGAATTGGCAAATCTGACTTTGTCGGTTTACAAGATATCAAAAATATTTTTTGCCCCAGTGATAGATAATCAAAAAAAATAAATTTCCCCATATGTCCCAACATGTCACCGTTGTCACTGTTGTCACCACAGCTGATTAAAAGTACATTTCCCATGGGAAATTTAAAAATTCCCTTGGGAATATTCGAAGTTCCCATGGGAAAAGTTAAAGTTCCCATCGGAAAAAGTACTTTTCCCATGGGAATTTTAAAGTTCCCATCGGAACTACAATTTCCCATGGGAACATTAGTAGATAGTTTCTTCCCATGGGAAATTCTAAATTTCCCAAGGGAATTTTTGTTCCCAAGGGAGCTAATTTTTCTTCCCATGGGAACACCTTTTTCCCTTGGGAACATTTATTCTTCCCATGGGAACTAAAATTCTTCCCATGGGAAGATATATTTTTCCCATGGGAAGATATATTTTTCCCATGGGAACATTATTTTTTATTTTTTCTTTTTTTTTTCATAATTTGTAAAAGAGCTATAAAATATCGCAATGGACTGACAGTTACTAGTAACCATGACTGGAACAGTTTAACAAGCATTCCATTTGATAAAAAAAATGTAATTTCAATAAATTAAAAGTATTTCTATCATACTTTTACACTCAAAAGTCTTTTATTACCGTTGAATGATTGATAGAAATTTTACCGTCCAGCGGCTGATTTTACAATTTGAATCTCTCCCCTTTGTTTTCGATCAATAGCATCGTGCATTTCATGTAATAGTGTTCGCTGTACTGTCAAGTATCAGAGCCATGCCTTTGTATTTCAGAATTTAATTTAAGAATAAAAATCATAAATCTGTTTTAATCTATATACATGGGGAATCACGAATCGTGTTTAAGATTGTTTTCTAATTATAATCCTATAATTTCATGAAAATGACTTCATAATTATTATTAATGGACCTATTTTTTTCGTCGACGTAACTCGATATGCGTGGTTTTCGCCACTAGAAAGATGTGCACTTAGTTTTTTTAAAGTTTATTTCATTCATTTGGTCAAATTTCCTAATCATGCTAATGCAATATTGTTACTCGTCTACACAAAAATCTTTTATTTCAATTCATTTTTGGCAAACACCTTTGAAAGTCTTGTTCAATTTGTCTTTTATGATCTCTCAGGTAAATATCAAAGAGAATCCAGAGTTTTGCATTTACAAGGACGGATGAGGATTTAATATATAATTTATGATATATCCACTTGTACTTTACCGGTAGGCTGTCTTCGTGTAATTTATGGTTAAAAGGAATACGAATACTTTATTTCTCATAAAACTTCAATTACTAGTTATCGAGAACATACATAAACATAAATATAAGGTAAAATTATTACATGCATGTGTAAACGGTACAATTAAATTAACTTGGAGGACTGACTTTCACATTTATAACTTTTACATAGTTTTTCTAATATTACAATATTTGATGAGTTTAACTGTTGATCAACTTTAAAGATATTAGGGTTTGACTAACAGTAGTTCCGTAAAAATTTCCTTCTTTCTATAGTTTAAATGTTCTACAATTCATAATGTAATGGTACTCGTCACCAATGTTGTTTGTGTCACAGAGACGACAGATTATGTTTTCTCTCTGTAAATCCTGCCACCTTCCAGACTCAATCGGCAAGTGGTGACTACCACATCTATATTTGCATAATATATAAATGAATTTAGTAAGGTAAAAATGAAAAGTATTTTTTTTCAAATTGTTAATTCTTTTTAAAAAATACGATAACATTAAAAGTTTTATGCGATTCTGCAATAAAAGCAAAGCATTCTTGTTGAAACTGGTCTTTGGGTTTTTGTTAAACACATTTTGACCCCTATTTATCACAAACTGTGCATTATAATATTGGACATAATCATACCGCAGATCATACCGTAATTATCAAAAATATTTTTCATACATGTATATGATATCCACTTAGTTTCTATTCCGTTATTAGCATAATATAAAAACACAAGTTTGTATAATTCAACACAAATTTTACTTTCTTTTCCATTAAGAAGTATACTCTAGAAATGTATCATTCGTAACTTTACATAGGACAGTAATGGGTATCTGTCAAGCTCTGCATACGCTATGAAATTTGGAGTAGACTGTTTTAATTGTAAGGAGCATTGTCGTCTTTTGCATCTAGATGAAAGACTAAAATGAATTATTTTTCCGATTGGATACAGGTGAAAGAAATATTTGATTTCTTAATTGCTGGTGATTTTTTGTACGAATAGACTGAGACTACTATAACACATAGAGAACAATTCGAAATAGTTTTAATTTGCAAATTTTTTTAAATTTGTATTTTTTCCTCACTAGGTAGGTGAAATTATGTATACAATTTATTGTAAAATTGCGAAACTTGCATTACGGGCATATTCTATACTTCTAAGTTTGAATAAAGAGTCTAAACTTTTTCAATATTGAATACACAACCAAATCTCTGTAATCTTATCCATGTTTTATTTATGTTTTTGTCAAAGGCGTTTGATTGGGTATTAGTTTAAGGTAGGCGTGGTTTTCGGAAACTTTCCTCCAATCAACTGGCCTATTCGACAAACCTGTGTGCGCTGATGCGTGTAAACTGGCTATTGTAACGGCACGTGGCTTACATCGGAATCTGTCGTGCGTGACCAATACATTTATTGTAGAATTTCTTGTCATGTGGTCAAATTATCTGACATACAAGTTTTAAAGGTTGAAACTTAAATTTGCTTTTTGAAAGATTATTTTCGGCAGTGCCTCCGATATACGGTCCTAAAGTATTTAAGAAAAACAAGACTTTAAAAGAAGGATGCATATTAACAGATAATATAATCTGGGAATATTATACTTAGTATTATAGTCCCAGAGTTAGTATAATAGTCCCAGATATAATACATGTGTTATATGCCTCTGATATTAACTATAACGTGTTCTGGAAAAAAATTAAGTGTCCGAGAATTTGAATTACCTAATAAGGGCATCTCGATCACTTTCGACAAAATATTATTGCATGAATGGTAAATCGCTGATTTTTAATTCTAGAAGTGGTTTGTGACTGTTATAAAAGAGACATTTTCCCGTGCAATGCCAAAAAATGACTAACCTGTTTTAGATTAACTTCTCAAAATACTATACGGTCAACAGTGAACGGGAGAACCTTTTCGCTCTCCTTTTCCTGTGATATTACCTGAAAAACTCAAAACCTAATATATGTGGTAACTTGAACCCAACCTAAGTGTGGTATTCAATATGTGGGACAGACGGGACGAGAGTATTACAAAAGAAATCAAGAACATCTCTACCGCTTTCGTAGACCCAAAAAATTCAAAAGTTTAGTATATCAACATTTAAATAAGCATAATCATAATCTTAAATATATAAAATTCCAACCCCTCGAAACCGTTCAGAAACAACCAGGAGAATCACACAAGCAGTTTGAAAAATCACGCGAAGTTCGCGAATTGTTTTGGATAAAAGACTTCAAACAGCTTATCCTCTCGGTCTCAATGACAAAATATTAGGGCAGGGAACATATCTAAAACTTCTATCGATGTCATTAATATTGTTGATAAACGACTTAGAAATAATAGGTCTCATGGTAAACGCAAAACCGTAATCAACGTATTAAACATCGTATAAATTATACACTTGCTGATCTGTTATCTATAATAAAGAATAATGGTAGACATCAAGTATTATGCAAACTGGGTCAGATACCTATAAGTAAATTATATGCTATTTTTCTGGAGTGTGATAAAATTTCTTTTTAGCCCGTTTTATGAATACACCTGTATTATTACAGCCTTTTGTCATCACAGGCTATTTCCTAGTATTGATAAACCTGAAAATCATAAACGACATTTTCTTAAATTAAAATATATAAATAGAGGTATTGATTTTATTAATTTGTCTAGCATATTCAATGACTCTTCCGTATATAACTTAATACCTCCATATTTTGATAATATAGAACAACCCATTATTTCGTATTCTTATAAAAACCGAGCAGAAATTTGATTTTAATTATACGTCAATTACATCAGACGTCAATATAGAAAATAATGTTCCTTCCACTTGAGACTGCGAAACATCTAGTTTTATATATGTTCCCTATGGTCATGTTATTACAGGAGACCTCAACATCGTCGAAGACCGTGAGGTCATAACTTTTCTAAAGAAAGGACCGAAATACCGTCCTCCATCTATAATAGATTGGAAACAGTGTCGTCAGGTCATTAAAGACGCTCTGTCTGCCTACTGTAAAATTGGTGCAAACGTGAAAAATCGGATAAAAATCTTTAGACAGTTATTTGAATAAAATTATGAATACTGTTAATATTCGAATATCTCATTTAGAAAACAATTCTGAAATTAATAATAGGATCCATGATATTCCCATTTCAAGAATAAAAATAAACTCAAGGTACTCGCAGAGCGGTTTGTGTTCGTACCGGCAGACAAGGCAGCCAATAATGTAGTGGTGGTGTGACGCATATACTACACGGAAGTTCTTCAAAACGAAATTATCAATTCCTCTACATTCAGGTCCGTTCGCACCACAGAGAGTCAAATCGTTAACAAGCATACCACTGCCACTACCCAACTTAAAGCATCTTCCGAACATTTGAAAGTCCCTACCATGTACTGGTTACCGAAATTACACAAAAACCATTTAAATTCCGTTTCATCTCCGCATCGAGTAAGTGTTCTACTACTAATCTATCAGTTCTTCTAACTACCTCCTTACTACTATCAAAGAACTGGTTATTAACTTTTGTAATAAAGCTTATGAAAATAATGGTATTAATTATTTTTGGAGTGTTAAAATTCTTTAGAGGTTTTAGATAAAATACATGCTTTTGATGGTCCTTATAATTCTGTTGACAGTTATGATTTTCTACTCTGTACACTACACTTCCACACAATCTTATAAAGAAAAAGTTTTTGTATTTGATAAAATGGTCTTTCGAAAATCTCATTGTAATTTTATTTGCTGTAACTCGTTTAAAGCCTTTTCTGTAACGAAAAGGAAAGTATGCTAGATACACTTACTGGAAATGTGAGGATATGGTTGAAGCTTTAAATTTTCTGCTAGATAACATTTATGTACGTTTCGGCGATAAAGTGTATCGTCAGGTAGTAGGTATTCCTATGGGCACTAACTGTGCCCTTTAATAGCAGATTTATTTCTATATTGCTATGAATCTCAGTTTATGACCAAACTCAGTAAAGACCCATCATTGTTATATTTAGTTGATACATTCAACAACACCTACCGTTATCTGGATGATATTTTTTCGTTAAATAATCCAGAGTTCTCTAAATACACTTCCGAAATTTACCCAAAAGAACTTACTTTAACTAAATCTAACATAAACAGCAGCAGTTGCCCTTTTCTAGATTTAGACATTTCAATTTCTAACGGAAACTACATACTAAAATTTACGACAAAAGAGACGATTTTTCATTTCCTATTGTTAATTTTCCATTTTTAGACGGCGATGTGCCTTTGGCTCCATCATACGGTGTTTATATATCCCAACTCGTTCGGTATGCCCGTGTGTGTTCTGATGTCATAGATTTTAACGAACGTAATCAATGCATCACTGGGAAATTATTGTGTCAGGGATTTCGATACCATAAATTACTTAAAACTTTTACTAAATTCTTTCATAGATACAAAGATTTGATTAGTAAATTTGGCTGTACCTGTAGAAAACTTATTAAAATGGTATTTCACATCCTAAATTTTACGGTAATATTGTACTTAAAGCGAGGAAATCACTATGTGATCCGTGTAAACTCATCGAACCTTTAAACAAACTTATAAGTAAGGGTTATCGTACCAATATTGTAATTAGATCTCTGAATATAGTTTACATTGGCACTAATATCTATTTTGTCATTAGCAAATTAAAACAGAACTAAGTTGTATCTTCTTTTTGAGGCGGGATGTTTAGAGACACACACGTTAATTTTATCTCTTAAGAAGTAGCTCCTCACTATCCTACTACCTGTCGATACATTTATTTTGGCATTGCACTAGTCATGTCTTCTCTGACTGTTCATGACGTTAAAATACTAAATCCCTGGGATGTGTTTTAGTTGATTTTAGTCTCTGATGCATGATTTTTATCATTAATTGTTTTTGGCTTTTAACTAGCTGTCAGTAACTGCGAGTACTCTCAAATCGTACTTTCTTGTTAATTCGACCTGTTGATACTATTTTTAATACTTTTTGTTATTTTATATTAATATGGATCTTGTCTGTATACCAGCTTTGATTATTTGGAATATCTACTAATTTTCACTTCTTCGTACTACATTTGTATTAACATCAAGATTATTCTCCTTTAATCTGTACAGGAAGTTTTATTGTTGATATTTACCCTTATGTATCTAGTGTTAAATTAGGTATTTATATGACAGACCTTTCTTGGTATTCCTAATTATTGGAAGATTTTATATAGACAGAAAAGTATACCTAAAACGACAAAGTTATTTTTCATTTACCTGTATATATTATGAAAACCGGTTTTTCAAAAGTGATTATTTTCTAAGGGTTCAATATTTCGCGGTAGTGTTTTGCCATGGCTTTATTTGGACTTGTTTGTTTGCTTTTTGGCCTTGAATGTTTGTCCCTAATATTTTATTAACTATGTATTTACTTTCAGGTATCACAGATCGAATTTATTCGTTCATAGTGTGTTAATTTACGTTTTGATTGAGTTAAGCCTTCCAATTGATGTTTTATCGTGTGTTTTCTATGTTGTGATGTTATACTATTGTTTCAGAAAAAGGGAGAAGGTTTGGTACCATTAAAACGTTTAATCCCGCTGCAAATGTTTGCACCTGTCCTAAGTCAGGAATCTGATGTACAGTAGTTGTCGTTTGTTGATGTAATTTATACGTGTTTCTCGTTTCTCGTTTTTTATATATACTAGACCGTTGGTTTTACCGTTTGAATGGTTTTACACTAGTACTTTTGGGGCCCTTTATAGCTTGTTGTTCGGTGTGAGCCAAGGCTCCGTGTTGAAGGCCGTACATTGACCTATAATGGTTTACTTTATAAATTGTTATATGGATGGAGAGTTGTCTCATTGGCACTCACACCACATCTTCCTATATCTATTTATACGCATTCTGGTTTAAGTTTACAATGAACACACTATAGAAATATCAATTATTTTTGGGCCGACTTGCTTTTTCGTTTTATTCGTAAAAATTATCATACGTTTCCTTATATTTGAATGCTTCAAAAATGCTTCAAAATACTGTAAGCCTGTATTGTTGTTATGTTTTAGGGTCAATGACTCTCCTCCCCCTAAATAACACTAAAATAAATTTTGAACAACGAATTTGTCACAATTTCGCTTTTGGCGTCTGCCCAATTTTAGTTTGGTCTTGCAATATGCATGAGATACTTGTCACTGAACGTTGAACAAACAGTAACTATCCACCAATCCATCTGCAATTGCGATACCTCTGTTACATACCCGTCATTTTGTCACATGCTTGGTACTATTCTTTGAACAAATTTCGTGTGGTAAGCCGATTTTGTCCTACATTTAAATTGTTCTTGTCAAGTAATACATTCCTTGAACAAGTTAAAATGTTAAACTTAAATCCTATAAAATTAATTTGATGCATTGGTTCTTTGAAACACAATTTTGTTAATTTGAGCGTGTCAACCCCTTGTCTAGTAGTGATTTCGGTTTGTATAATCATACAACAAAAGTCTATATTGGTATACTAGTAGTAAGTTATTGTTTCATTTTATATGTTTACTATTGGTGACATCAAATAAAATGTTTTGCAGGTTGTACTAAGCCATACGAAATTTAAATATCATATTTATATGCAAACTGAAGGATCTAAAATTTAAATGATTTATGTAAAAACTATAATGAATACGGAGGGGGTATTGCACGAAGTCATCCAGACTAGCCGAATTATAAATCCTAGCCTCCATGCTTGTATGATCATTTGATCCAAAATTAAGCTTGTCAGATGAAAAAAAAACAACGCTTTTGGTTAAGGACTACAGTTGAAAAGTAACATTTACTAACAATCCATGCAAAATAGTAAGATCAGAGACATATATACACACGTGTATATATGTCTCTGGTAAGATGTATGTTCCTGAGCGTATAATGCACAAAGATATGGTTGTTATGTACTTGTGAACTTAGTAAGGTAGTATGGTTACCATACGCCTTCCTGTTACAGATACGATCGACGTGCACTACAGCAGAATTACGGATTCAGTTGTTATAGTACACACACAAATTAATTGGGCTAATTTGAAATCTCCTGCATAGTTTATTTCATTGGCA
Source organism: Mytilus coruscus (assembly GCA_017311375.1). Classification (NCBI taxonomy): domain Eukaryota; kingdom Metazoa; phylum Mollusca; class Bivalvia; order Mytilida; family Mytilidae; genus Mytilus; species Mytilus coruscus. The sequence continues at coordinate 100,417,184 of CM029595.1, forward strand.
ATCATATTCAAGAAAAGTTGTAAATCTTGAATATTCTGTAATATCTTTATGAAGATTGATTGAGAAGTAGATTCACTCAGATACCGATCATTGTTATCTTTTCTTCATTTACACAAATGAATGTCCGGGATTAGGAATATGTCAGTTATACATATATTCTCAGTTTATAATTAGTTTGAAGCATTATCGAACTAATACGACTTTCATCTTTAAAATTTACTTTGCATTAAATATCTAAATGAGATTACATAGGAATAACTTGTGGTGTATTTATGTATATGTAATAAAAAAAAAAAAGAAAAGAAACCAACAGCAATATTTGACGAAGACGAAATTAATGATGAATTTTAACGTCCACTGACATATATTAGAATGCATGTCGAAACAGAACTTGAAATTGACAATAGGTATTAATAGAACCGTCGCTTTTCCAAAGAATTCACGCTTAGTTGGGATTTCACGTGCTATTTCACAAGGTTCGCATTATAGTTATACATGTACAAAATAACTAACAGTTGTAATGATTTCTTTAACTGTTCTAGAACGTTCAAGTTGAAATATAAATCTGTGATTTTTCTATATTCGTACTTTCGACGAAGCAAAGTAAGTTCTATATAGATCTGGACATATATGCATAAAACAATATCCAATCGTAGTATAAATTTATTGTAGAACATGTAGAAAAATCCGTCCGTTCGGGTCAAATCTTAACTTAAATACCATTATGCATATACGGACCCTGGATTTAAATCAGATCTGTTCTGGCGGTTTTTATCTTTTTTTCAAAATACATATTTTTAATTGTGACTATCTTTAGTTCCGAATCTTTCTATCTTTCTAAACCAACGATCGGCAAGTGCGTTCATTTTTGTGAATTAATATTTAAATGTTTTGAAATATCCATTATTATTGACAAGTAGTACAAACTTACATTTTTCAAATTTTATCGATGGAAAATATCTCAATAAATTGTTAATTCCTCAAATCTTTGGTTGGAATTAAATATCATTCATTGCACGAGAACTGTATTTCATAAACAACTGGTAGTAAAATTGACTACACGTATGAGTTTAGTAATATATAGTATATCAATGTACACATGATGTATATTATAACAGATGATTTTTTAAAATAAAGTTCCAAATTAACGTCCGCGCGTACACTGCTCAGCAGGCGCTGCGGTGCGTTAACCTGCATTACGTGTAATAAGAGTTTTTAAGCCCGACAGGAAATCGCTTGAATACCTGGAAGTGTCACCTCACAGTACCTCTGGCAATAATTTCCTTAGCCATGCTGATGTTCAAGTTAAGGAATTGAATAAAGGTATTATATAAATACTGGGACATAAAAAGATTTTATAAATGTATAGGGGGAGGGTTGAGATCTCATAAACATGTTTAACCCCGCCGCATTTTTGCGCCTGTCCCAAGTCAGGAGCCTCTGGCCTTTGTTAGTCTTGTATTATTTTTACTTTTAGTTTCTTGTGTATAATTTGGAGTTTAGTATGACGTCCATTATCACTGAACTAGTATATATATTTGTTTAGGGGCCAGCTTAAGGACGCCTCCGGGTGCGGGAATTTCTCGCTGCATTGAAGACCTATTGGTGACCTTCTGTTGTTGTCTGTTCTGTGGTCGGGTGGTTGTCTCTTTGACACATTCCCCATTTCCATTCTCAATTTTAGTTCCAGATTAAAAAATATTGGAAACAATTTTACACGAACACTGCTAGTTAATTAGGGTTTCTAACTATATATGAGAGAATCCATAAAAGAAATTGCTCTCAATTAATTCCACTATATTTACTTGAAAACTTGAAATATGCATTATAAAGAAATAAATTTGATCGTATAAACTTAACCCTTTTTATACTAATTATGGAATATGCATACATATGTCAGTCGTTAAGCTTCATATTTCGTTTAGGTGTCAGACCACCAATTACTCCCTCCAATTTAGAACGTATTTAAAAGTAGCCCTACTCTGACACAAAATAGTGCTTTTGATGTCATTGTTTACTTAAACTAACCAACAAAGTTGCAGAAATGAAACTTTTGGTGAAAGGGAAATATATTTAGACCATTTTGAGCCAAAATTCACTTGTCTATGAGTTTGCATTAAAAATTCAGGATTAATGCGCTACATAGTATACTAATTTAAGATTTCCAGAAAACCGGGAGTTATTTTGGTAGTACCTGTGTTTTCAAGATCAGAATTTTCTTATAAGACTTTAAACATGGGTTGAAAATTGGCATGTAGAAAGGTGATACATGTACAATTCAGGATATACCTGGTTTCTTTGAAGTTAAACTTAAGGTAAAATATTTAGAAAGCTGTGAAAATTGAAAAATTTGGTTGAACAGATGGGATTTTTAATTGGTGGTCTGACACCTCGAAATAGGCCGGAAATTGCTAGTAGACAGAAGGAAGTCAAGAAAGCTCATTGTGTTATATTCTTTACATAAAGAGACTGCCCTTGATTATCTCTGCGATTTAATGCTCCCAATTATTGGTCAAATTCAAATCATGATTTACGAATTAGTAACAACTAGTACCCCGCGTCATAGACTGGATATAACCAAAACATCTTTTTTTCCCATCTACTTCTATTGAATGGAATTTTAAACCCCGACATATGGACTTTCTTTAGTTGTGGTGTTAGAAAACGCAATATCATTCATGGTTCGGGAGCGTTTAAACACCACCTAGGCCGCCTTGGTGCACTAAGATCCTGAAACTGCACTAAGCCCATGATGGGATGGTGTTATGAATAAAACAAACATACCATCGGATGTAGTTTTTCCTCAAGATAATATTTAACATTTTTTGTCAGTACATTTTGTTGTTTTGTCGTAATATGACTTTTTTTCTGTCATCAAAGGTTTTGTCTGACGGCACGTGCCAGTAATTAACAGGTAATAAAACCACTGATCCATGAAGAAATAAAGAAAGGTTATTATATAATAACGGTGACTTCCTCAAATGCCAACATTTTATATAATACCTATACCTTAAATGCCAACAAAAGTAGGATTTTTTTTTAATAAGAGATAATGGCAGATTTTGGGGTTAAAATTAGTATGAATTTTAAAGAGATAAAGAAAATCAAAACATTTTAAAATCTTTTAATAAAAAAAATTGGGAATGAATTTTTTATTCTGACACATAAGGAATTCGAAATATTAAAGAAATTTAAGTTAAATATTTTAAACTTTAATTAAAGTGGGTTGTTCGGTGTGAGGCAAGGCTCCGTGTTGAAAACCGTACTTTGACCAATATTAAATAGTTTACTTTTATAATTGTGACTTGTGACTTCGATGGAGATTTGTCCTATTGGTTTCCATACCACATCATCTTATTTGTATAAAAAGGCCCGGAAAATAAGAGATTTTTTTAATTCCATATTATCATGATTAAGGCATTGGCTATTTTGCCGACTCTGATTAAATATATTTAGTTCGGTAAAATACAGGGAATTTGTTATTTTGCAGGTTCTTTGTAAACAGCTAACAACATTTGAAACACATATAATCGTTTAAAAACTGTTATCAGTCAAATTTACATTATGACAATATTTCCTTTAAGTTTTTAAACTTTTGGAACAAAAAAAAAAACCAATGAATATACATAAAGATGACTAGACGGTATGGATTTTCTCGTCGTTTAAGGTCGTACTGCGACCTGGCATTGCTTAAATCTTCGTCATTTCAACTCTGGTGGATATTTACATTTCTCAATGGCAATCATATCATAACTCCCAAATTATATCATGTATATATGAAATATAGATTTAATTATAATTACATGTATCCCTTGTAGAATTACCAGCGATCTGTCATACTTGTTGATATTGGGTTTCATTGAACCCAAAGGACGCCACATTTTACACTCTTATAATTGAATTTAGTCCATTATATATTATGATTTTAAGTCTTGAAACAGTAAATTGAGAAGAATAAAAAGAAACAGAATACAATACACTTGGCTTCGTAAACAAGCCAATCTCCATTGTTTTTACTGTTATTTTCTCAAAATTTTTATTTCCAACACTTTCTTTCCAAAAAAAAAAAATTCTAACAAAGCATCAAAGAAAAGATCAACAGTCCTTTTATCATTTATGATTATAAACAAAGAAGAATGAGTTACTGGTGAAAAGTTAACCCTTCAAGATTGATTAGATTAATTTTCAAGGTAATCATACATTACAGAGGGGGCATTACACAAGAAGAGCACGTGTCATGTTAAAAATGTTAATAACTTTTAAATCTATTTAGATCTTCGAACCAACTTTGACCATAATTTTTATTTATCATAATAAGAAATCTTAATTTATGATCTTGGTGCATATTTAACCCTTCATTCATCTCCTTAGTGCAGTTTTTATGAATTCATCAAGCTTCAGTGGATTCATTACATCTATGATTCAATCAACACTATAATAACTGGACACAAACAAAAGTTGGCGCGTGCCACGTAAAATGTTAATAAGTCTTTAATTTCTGAATATATTTACACCAAAATTTAAATATATGCTCTTTATTCAAAACTTTATCGTACTGAATGACCTTGGTGCTTATATGACTGTTCCATCATGGGCTTAGTGCAGTTTCAGGAGCTTAGTGCACCAAGGCGGCCTAGGTGGTGTTTAGACGTACCGCATGGTTCAGAAGTATGCGAAGCTCCTTAATTGCAGATCTGTGTTAATATTAAACTAAATCCCGCATGCAGATCTGTGTTAATATTAAACTAAATCCCGCATGCAGCTGTAGCCATGCTGTTGAGGATTGTATTTACAATTTTTAGAGTGCCCATTTCACAATGAAGCAAGAGAAATATTGTTTTTGATTTTAAAAAGATATTTTATACCAATTGACCTTATATTGGCTGTTCACGGTGACCTTTATACATTTCAGCAAAGTAAAGCAATTTTTGAATCTGTGCAATCTTATATCAGAATTACACAAAGATTCAGAACTTCGCATACAATTAAAATTCTGAATTCCTACTTTTCACGCCAGTTCATATTACAAAAATATTATATTGGATTTTCGTTTTTGTTTATAGTTTGTATTACATCTATTTCTATTTTGTTTTTCGTATTATCTTATGTATTTTGTGTTCAATCCCATATGCTACTTTTGAAAATAAAATGTGTTTAAACAAAAACAAAACAAAAACGAAGATAAGTCACACAAAAAAACCTCTAAGTAACAAACTTGTACATTTGGTACATGTACATGTATATGTCACAGAAATCACTAATCCATGTCAATGTTAAGTTTTTAAAACAATACAACGGAGACTAATAATATGACTTCAATTTACTTTTTTTCTGTTCTTGTAATTCATCTACATAAACTGCCTATACAAAATATAATACGAAAGGAATCAAAATATTGAAATAAAGACGTCCGTAGAAATACCACAAATGACCACCTCAATAATACGCACTAGGGACTTGATGTGATGATACAGTTGCCACAAAGGACATGAAATATAAAAGTAGGCTATGTTATTTTAAATTAAAAAATAATTCCAAATTATATAATCACATCTTTAGTAATTACCATGTAAATGTTTAAACGACACGTGCCACACTCTTTGATCGTCATCTGTGTGTAATCGATCGAAATTCATGTTCATTCAACCAGAACCCGTTAATCTCAACATGTTATCATGGTTATAGTGTTTTTGTTTTATGGGTCTTGTATTTTGCCAAAAAAAAAAAAAAAAAAAATAAAATGGGGTATTTTTAAGCACCGGAAAAAAGTTGTTAAACATTTATTATCTATTTTCCAATAAGTTCAATAATAGAAATTTGTATTCACAACACACACGCACAACTTATTTAAAAACTTACTTGCCGTTGCTTCATATTTAACTGGATAATCAGAGTTTTTAATGTAAGTTGCATGTTGAGAGCAGCTTTAGATATGAAACCATATTGACATTTTGTAGAAAACCTGCATACTGCAATAATTTAACATAAATCCTGCATTTTCAAAAACATTTATTTTCTAGGAGAAAAACAATTAAGCGGAAAACATGTTCCATACATAAAATATCTGTTTCAATGAGAAGAAAAATTGTTCCCCAAGGTAGACAAATTTTCCCATGGGAAGAAAAATTGTTCCCATGGGAAGATAAACTGTTCCCATCGGAAAAGTTAAATTCCCATGGGAACTGTCTGTATTCTTCTTTTCCCATGGGAACTGTAAAGTTCCGATGGGAAAAGTACTTTTTCCGATGGGAACTTTAACTTTTTCCATGGGAACTTCGAATATTCCCATCGGAATTTTTTAATTTCCCATGGGTAATGTACTTTTAATCAGCTGTGGTGACAACAGTGACAACGGTGACATGTTGGGACATATGGGGAAATTTAATTTTTTTGATTATCTATCACTGGGGCCAAAAATATTTTTGATATCTTGTAAACCGACAAAGTCAGATTTGCCAATTCTGGAATTGCAAATTTGTCCCGCACAGTGTTGAAAGTTCACAATTGGGAAGCTGAAATCATCTCTTTTGTCGTAAAGTTTTGTTTTCAACCGACCCTCATTGTCAATTTCTAGATGTAAGTCAAGATATGATGCAGACTTATCTGTATCTGTAGTATCCTTTATCTCTAGTTCGATGGGATAGATTCGTTCAACATAGTCACCAAATTTTGTATTATTTAGTGAGAGAACATCATCTTTATAGCGGAACGTAAAGTTAAAGGATATTGCTAACTTCTTATCTTTCTTCCTAAGAAGTTCCTGTATGAAGTCAGCCTCATAATAATAAAAAAACAAGTCGGCAAGAAGAGGGGCACAATTGGTTCCCATTGGAATTCCGACAGTCTTTTGAAAAACACGTCCTCCAAACGTAACAAATATGTTGTCAATCAAAAAATCAAGCATCTTGATAATGTCAGTTTCAGAGAATTTTTTGTTTGAATCAGAGTGATTCTTTACAAAGTAGGATTTATCCCTCCCCAAGACAAGATACTACGTTCGCCATTCTTTTTAATGAAACAAAGTAATACCAACTCTTTCAATTTGTCTTTTAGTTTGGAATTGGGAATACTTGTGTAAAGTGTAGAAAAGTCAAATGTTTTAATACTATTGCAAGATAAGAGAGTCTTAGATTGTATGTACTCTAAAAGATCTTTGGAATTTTTTAGTATCCACATCTGATTCACGCCACCTCTAGAATAGGCTGTTTCACAATAACTTTGGAGCCCGGCTTTGATTGCTGATAAAATAGATGTTAATAATTTAGAAAGAGGTTTCGTGGAGCACTTGGAAGACCCAGCAATATACCGTTGTTTGTAAGGACACTTATGTAGTTTAGGTATCCAATACAGTGATTGAAGATCCAGTTCTTCATCTTTGGTTGAAATTCCAAAGGAACATAGAACAGACCTATGATTATCCAGGATTTCCTCTTTGGTAAGTGTCGTGAGGGTATATGTTGAGTTTCCAAGTGAATTGTCAATACCTAATTCATTTATCAAGCAGTTTATGTAATGATATTTACACACAAAAACGATGTTGTTTGGGGCTTTATCTGCGGGGACAACAACATATTTGTCATGGAGGTAGGACAAGTGTTTTGCAACATTTAGGTCTTTAAAAATTGACGTAGCGTGGGTATTGATAGACCCATTTAGTTTCTTAATTCGGATTTGTATCAACGACCTCACAGCCTTAATCCATTCGGAAAGAATATCTACGTCTTCTTTCTCGCGTTTAGCCCATTGCCTGGCATAATCCTGGACTGAATCCATCAGTATTTTGAAGTTGTATTTCCAATTGAAGAATTTAGGCTCACGATATTTCGGACCTTTGGATAACAAATTTCGCAGGGAAGTGTTATTGACAATGTTGAGGTCTCCGGTAATAACGTGGCCAGCCGGATTATATGTGAATTGGGAACTAGCACAGGTGCAATCAGGAGGTTTAGACTTAAAGTCGTCAATGTTGAGATCCTGCAAAACGTGTTTGTAATTGAAAATTTTAGCTGCAATTGGTTTGGTATAGGTATAAGAAATTATTGGTACAGACTGATCTTTAAAATAAGGAGGTATTTTCGACTGAACTAATTTATGATGAAGGATATTGCCTAAGTTGACGCCATCGAGACCTTTGTTGGCAAAGGAAAGTTTAAGAAAAGATCTTTTCTCTTTTTCATCTTTTCCAATGCGAACTGGTTTGAAAAGTCTGTGACTTGCAATATCCGAAATGATAGCTGTAAGTTTGTATTGGTTTGAATGAGGGTTTGTAACAGTGGTTTCCAAACATAAATTGAACAGAGAATGAAGTTTTGAAAGGGGTAATGAATAAAGTTTCGTGCGAATGTGATGAATACCTAACGGCTTTTGTATAAATGGCAGCAAGTCATTAATAGAGACATCATGCAAAGTAGGTGATGTATAATGACGATGACCATGACTGCGTCTACGTCGAGGAGTAGTAGAGTTGAAAATATTCATCACATTCACTGAGCTACAGGAAGGACTAGGTAGAATACCTATACCATCAATTTTGTCATTGCAACCATATGGTGTCGCAGTTCCCAATTGTCGAAACCAGTAGTCCTCTTTTTGTCTACGGAGAGGCGTTGCAAGTTGAGGATTGTTAGTCTTGTGGTAAATTTTTTCGATAATACGAACTGTCATAGAAACGATGGAATTATCAGGCTGATTAAAATGCTGGTACAGAATGTCGTTTGCATTGAGGCTGATATCTGATCTATGGCCGCACATACGTTTGTTTAGCCTTCCTTTCGTAAAATGCATCAACACGTGCTCTATGTTACCTGTTTAAAAATCAATAGAAATTTACCCGATTTCACTTTCTCGAAAAATCAAAATGAGTAGTCTTTGTGACGTCATGAATAGAACGCAAGTACATACATTTTTAACAAAAAAACCTAATTGTTCTGCTTTTAGTTAATATAAGCCTTTTAAACTGATTTTTATAGTTTGTTCTTTTTTTTAATTTTAATTTTGTTTCGTCATGGATTGACAAGCATTTACATATATTTATATATAGTGGCATATAATAAAACAAGTAAGATAAAAAAAAAAAAGAAAAAGCAAAATCATGCAAATGAAAGGGAAAAACAATAATATTGAAATACGATACGATATAAAAGAATACAATATATGGACGAAGTATAACATTTTCATTAATATAATGATAATTGTAATTACAGTGCAAGCACATTTATAAATTGATAATTCATCATTAACATCTAATTAGTGACTTTAACTCAAGGGTTTCAGTACATGTTGTATTCTTCAACTCATATTTATTTAGGAAATATGCTTTTCTAAAATTAAATTTTCTTTGATATAATTTTTAAGTCCCTTTCCTCTTGCATCTTTGATCTGTAGATGAAGTACTTTGCTTGCAAAATGACTTTGTTTTTTATAAAATTTAGTTTACAGTTATCTTAAAGGCCAAAAATGACAATATTCACATTTAGTGGAATTTCAATTTGTGTTGCTTCAAAAACCCAAGCATTCAGATGGTGCCAAATGTCTGCTACAATATGACAGCCCCACAGTCAGTGTTCAATGGTTTCTGGTTTCTTCCTTGGAAAATGTACATAAATTAATATTTACAAGGTTCATTTATAAAAGTAATGTATAAGTACCTAAAATACGGTGAATAAATAGGTATTGAAACTAACAGAGCTTGTTTTTTTTTTTTTTTTTTTAAATTAAGTTACACAATCATGTATTTTTTTCAAATCTCCAACAACTTTATTTAATATAATCTCCCATTTTCGCTCAGCTACAACTACAACTGGTATTGTACCTTGGTTTAAAATATTATGCATGTCTTTTGAATATTTGTCTGACTTGAACAAATGTTAATATTTAAAGGTAACATAGCTTGTTGTTTTTCCCACCTTTCAGTGTTGATTCCCATAGATTGTAACCATTTTTCTAATGCTATTTTAATCCCATAAAAGTGTAAAAATGTGGGTTTAAAAGTATATAGCCGTTCAAAATTTCGATAGAACAATATATATTTCCCTGCTCATCTGAAAGGTCATTCACAGTCCATACCTCATTTTGTGCCCAACTTCTATAATAAGCACAGACATTATCAATTTTAAAGTTCTCATTATTCCATATAGACGAAGAGATGACTTCCTCAAAATAACAACGAGTCTTGACATACTTTTTCAGGCATAAAAAACTTCTTTCCAAAATTGGTTATCTAATTTGTTAGCTGTTCCAAAATAAGCCAACTCTGTAAAATTTATATTTTGTGTAGCAGTAAATAATTTTATACACTTTGAATTTGAAATAAATAATCTTCTTTCCCAAGTCAATGTTAGCCTTTATATAAAATTTCTGAAATTAATCATTTTTAAACCCTCTCTGCAGTATTCTTGACATAAAAGCTCGCGAATTACCTTGTCAGGTTTACCATCCCAAACAAATGCATAAATTTTACTATTGAGTTCTTCTTCTTCTTTAGTTACGGAATACCATCAACGTTTTGAGGATTACTTTCCGGCGCATGCCTGTATGAGGTTGTTTTGAGTTAATTTCAATTTTTCTTTTATTTATGAAATTTACAATTTTTATAATTTTATTTTTACATTTTTTATATATTTTTTCTTTATATTAAGATAAAAACAAAAGACACATTTAGTTTAGGTGAGAGAATGTTTTAAGGAGGACTTCATGAGCGAGTGCATCCTTAAAGTTGTCTGTAGAGGTATGGTTTGAGATATCCGGTGGTAATTTGTTCCAATCTTTGATTGTTTGGCTGAAGAAACTTAAAACTGTCTTTGTTAAATTGAAGTTGTCTGTATGTTTGTTGATGGGTAGATCTTGTTTTAGACTGGCTTTTTATGAGTATATCTTGCAATGGTATTGCAATTTCATTGTTGATCACTTTGTGGAACATTTGGAGTCCGGTTTTTAACCTGCGTTCTTGTAAGGTTTGCCAGTTTAGATTTTCTAGCATTTCAGAAACACTGCTGGTATTGTGATATTTGTTGCAAGTGTATCGTGCAGCTCTTCTTTGTTCTTGTTCCAATCTATCTATATTTTCTGAGGTGTGTGGATCCCAAACTGTGTAGCAGTATTCTAATTTTGGTCTAACTATAGTTTGATAGGGTCTTTCCTTTACTAATTATGAGTTAATTTTTAGATTTCGTCTGATGAATGATAAGGATTGATTTGCTTTTGCTGCTGATTGTTGTATGTGTTTGTTCCATTTGGGGTTTGAAGAAAGTGTAATGCCTAGATATTTTGCTGATTGGATTTGTTCTAGGATATGGCCATGTAAGTTGTAATAGAAATGCATTTGTTTTTTCTTTGTTGAGACTCTAAGGACGTTACATTTGTCCTGGTGGAATGACATGAGCCAGTCTTTCTCTCATTTTATAGCTGCTTCGATGTCTTCTTGAAGCTTAATGCAATCGTTTTTGCAGGTTATAGGCCGATAGATAATGCTGTCGTCTGCAAAGAGTCTTATTTGGCTGTGTTTTAGATAGTCAGGTAGGTCGTTAATATATATGAGAAAGAGTATCGGTCATAGTACAGTGCCCTGAGTAACACCTGATGTTACTGGAATTATTTCAGAAGTTGTGTTTTCGAGAAGGACTGTTTGGGTTCTGTTAGAGAGGAATTATTCGATCCAATGAGTTGCCTGATCTGAGATGCCGTAGTGTTTTAATTTGTAAAGTAGGCGTTTGTATGGCACTTTATCAAATGCTTTGACGTAGTACATTGTCATCTGGACTTGGGATGGATAGAAACAGATGATTCCATTTTGATATAATTTAAGACTTTATAATACTTATTTTACTAAATGGGGTAGGCGACTGTTTTGACCATTTTTGCATTATATTTTCTATTTCTGGGATTCGAGGAGCATAATTTAGATTTAGCATTCTATCCAAATCAACACAAAAAGTAATACCCAATAATTTGACGGTACTAGAACACCATTTTAGTCCCCACTTTACACATATTTTATCTTGACTATGTTTTTTACTATCTATCCATATAACATTTGTTTTATCTAGGTTAATTTTCAGCCCTGATATCCAGGCATAGAATTGTTCTTATGTTGTGCTGTTACACCATTGTCCCAGGTTAGGTGGAGGGTTGAGAGCTCACAAACATGTTTAACCCCGCCACATTCTTTATGAGCCTGTCCCAATTCAGGAGCCTGTAGTTCAGTGGTTGTCGTTGGTTCATGTCTGTCTTATTTATTTTTCGTTAAATGTTTTGTTATAAATTAGGCCGTTAGTTTTCTCAATTGAATTGTTTCATATTTTTAAGTCGGGGCCTTTTATAGCCGACTATACGGTATGGGTTTTTCTCATTGTTGAAGGCCGTAAGGTTGCCTATAATTCCTTACATCTACTTTATTTGATTTTTGGTGGATAGTTTTCTCATTGGCAATCATACCTCATCTCCTTATTTCTATATAATTCCTATCTAATCATTGTATTAACTATGATTCATTGTGACATTCAATTTGGTAAAAAAATAAATCCTAATTTTAGGGCCTTTGTTTTTGAACCTACTCCTTTTTTCATATAAATTGCGCAAATTTAAAATAATGATATACAGCAACTAACATCAACCACTGAATGACAGGCTCTTGACTTGATACAGACACATACATAATGTGGCACGTTAAACATGTAAGCGAGCGCCGAACCCTCTACATATAATAACTTTTAAAGGAATATAAAAAGGGGTTGATCTGGTTGTGAATCATATGGGCTTACATTTGTAGTTTTAATATAAAAAGAAGATGTGTTAAGTTTATTTTACAATTTTTGACTGATTGCCCCTTAAAACACAGAGACAACTTTCCATAAAAAGCTGAACAACATTAGCAATTCCATGTTTGTTTCGTCTTGACGAAGTTAAAAAAAATGGACTTAGGTATGCTGTTTGCAGCTGCTGCGTCAACAATATAATATAATCCACTTAAAGGGTTGTCATCTTAAAACATGTTTAAGATGCTGTTCGGTGTGAGCCAAGGCTCCGTGTTGAAGACCGTACTTTGACCTATAATGGTTTACTTTTATAAATTTTGACTTGGATGGACAGTTGTCTCATTGGCACTCATACCACATCTTCTTATATCTATTAACCCCGTCACATTATATATGTGCCTGTCCTAAGTCAGGAGCCTGTAGTTCAGTGGTTGTTATTGCATGGTTATTGTCTGTCATATTTGCTTTCGTAAATTGTTTTGCTATGAAGTATATCGTTTGTTTTCTCCATTGAATTGTTTCATATTTTTCATGTCTGGGCTTTTTATAGAATACTGGTTTTTCTCATTGTTGAAGGCCATATGATTGCCTATAATTGCCTATTTCCACTTCATTTGAACATTTGTGGATAGTTGCCTCATTGGCAATAATTCAACATCTCCTTTTTTATATTGATGAATAATTTCGAGTCATAGAAAACAGCGAAAATGAATAGTTTGCGGAAAATTCGAGTTCTACTCAAGTTTGCGTTGATCTGTAGACTTAAAAATGAATTTGTGAATTTCCTTCATCGGACGTGTTAGTTTTATAGTTAAACTTTGGAAAATTGCATAATAATTAGCAGAAGTATGAATAAAAATTCATCGGGCGTGTTAGTTTTATAGTTAAACTTTGGAAAATTGCATAATAATTAGCAGAAGTATGAATAAAAATTGGCCGTAGGTGAAAATGAACTGTTTATGCGACGAATATGGGTGCCCCTCTCTACGTTAATATTTCGATAATGCAATCTAGCAAGATATTTCATACTAACACCGCATTATATTTTTCAACTGTTAAAAAATGAATGTTTCCTCGGTTCCTGGAAGTTGAATATAACTATTACTGTAACTACATATGCAAGCCACCTCTCCCTTTCGACTCTCCAAAAAGAGTTTTATATATATATTGTTTTCAATTTACACTTGTTTATATTTTTTCGTTTGGGCTTGTATTATATTTTCCTTCGGGTTAATTGATCCGTTCATCCTATTTCGACTCTTTAAAATTCAAGAGTCTATCCTAAATTGAGTTAAATTATATGGCCTTCTTGGTATTAAAATTAATAATTAAGATCCATGTAACATCTGGTGATCAATTTATTTGGCAATCGCCAATGGCAGTCAGCAGGGTTTAAGAACATCAGTTGTTCGACCTGTTAGTCAAATGCGTTTTGTTAAAATATACTTTTCACTTTTTGGTCTTTTGTAAAATGTTGTTTGTGCTGTATTTAGACCCCTCTACCAAGAAATTTGTTTTACATGCACACGTATAAAAATTGCGGTTTTTATCCAACGCAATCATAGGTTTGAACGTTGTTTTCAATTTAGAGTTGTATATATATATATAATGTTATCCAATTAGAGGATTGGCGTCTTAAAACATGTTTAACTCCGCCATATTATACATGTATAGATATATACGTCTAAACAAGTGACAACTCTACGACAGATCCATCTATTGGATCACCAAAGAAGGTGATACACGGCTGAAAACACATATTATATTCATAATTACTCTAAATATCAGCACAACAATGTTAAATCTGCAAATTTGCAGAAAATATAAGAAAGCTAATAAAAGATAATAACGGTTTCAATTCATCCCTTTTACTAGCTATATACATATCCTTCAACATGTAAAACATGAGTACTTATATGCAGTAAACATACAGCTGAATGTATTTATTTTGCAGGAATATTGACTCTAAGTAATGGATGAAATTGCAAAAATAGATAAAGCCGTGGAGATAGTGTGCAAAGGAGATGACAAAAGAAGTGATGCTATGATGATGATGGCACCGGATAGTAATTGGGATCAGTTTTAACACCAGCTCCGTGTGCTATTGCTTTGTTGGGAGATCTGATACTGATTTCAGCGAAAACAGACTTCAGTCTTAACGAAAATCCACCCAGGGATGGTTTCAAGCTGCTCCGATATCCAAATTCATTCCGGGCATCGTTAGTTCAACTCAGCAATGCCGGATGGGATGCTTTTAATGAGGCACATACTAGTATGGATAAAATTCATTATAAAAGTGGTAATGTTGATGGTCATGTTAAAAATGCTGTTAAATTTCTATTTCAAGGTACACCGGAAGAGGTAAACAGAATGTTACCTATGTCACTGTCTAAAATAAAGAACATCGCTGACGAAAGCTTGGTACTTAGTAAAGCCATTGAAGACAAGTTTGTTAAAGTTATGGAATTGACAGGAGAACTTCTTGAAGCATGTACTAATTCAAAAGGGGTTTATGATGAAAAGCAAAAGAAACTGAAATAGCAATTGAAGTTGCAAGAACAGAAAGAGAATCAAGGGAGAAAGAAATAAAAGACACAGAAAAAAGACTCAGTAACATGGAAAGGGAGGTTCAAGAAGCACAATCAAACTTTAAGGAGGCGATAAATAGCATTCCGTCAAGCGGTGCGTTACTTGGAATGGCCGTTTGTGAAGCATTGATAGACGGGGTACGTAGTATTACCAGTTTTGCAAGCAAAAATAGAGCAGGAGAAACGAATAAATCAGCTACCCATGTTGAAAACAGTGGGAGAGATGATGCGTGCTTGATAACGAACTATCAAGGCAGCGTGTCTACTCCCAAGTATCAGTAATCGCAAAGTACATATACCAGCTTGTTGAGATAACAACAAATAGAACTGATGACAATGGTCAGCAATGCTGCCTTAATATGGAAAGAATAGTTCAAGGTGATCTGTGTCGTATTCAGCAATTTATTGAAAGTGCTAGAAATCATGTCAACAGTGAGGAGAAAAGTGGAGAACTTCGTGAAAGGGTATTAAAATTATGTAATGATGCTGTTGACATTTGTTCTACACTCCAACGTCTAGCTAAAAGTATGACAGATTCAAAAGATGTTGCTATTTCGGAAACTGTTAACAAAACCAAATATCTTCAGAATGAGGCTCAAAAACTTGAAGTAGAGGCACACAAAGCACTTGGAAGGAATCCACTTGATAACAAATCACCTCATCTGTCAAAATGCCTACACAGAGTGGAAGTTCTTCTGTAGTTGAAGTAGCAACTGAGAATGCTCGCTATAAAACGGAGGTAGCAAAAGAAGTACTACGAGATGCAAAACGACGTCAGGAAAAATCAGCCGATGAGCTGCGAGAGTCCAATGAAAAACTGACTAAAGTTTTAATGGACATGGCAAAGCTTGACTTGAAGCAGATCGACTTTGACACTATCCGTGAGACATTAGTTAAGGGCATTAAGGCATTAGCAGAAGTAAGAGAGCAATGGGGAAAACTTGTCCGATTCTTTCAGATGTTGTCCAATTTAATTCAATGTTGTCTGCACTCTTCTCTGACGGAATTTGTAGAGCAGGCCAAAATCGGCAGAGAATTAAAAATGGCGAATCTTGCTGTACCATTATCTATAATATTCAGGGATATTATTTTTGAACAGGCATTAAAAGCCAGTCAAATTGCTTATGTAGTACGTACTATTGCTGGAACATATGTTCAAGTATCTAATGAACATTTGATGGAACGAATCACCCGCCTGGGACGATTAGTAGCTCTGGATCCCCAAAAAGATGAACATGAAATAAAGAGGAAACGCGAGGAACTACATAATGGATGTCAAGAAGCACAAACAGCTATACTCTCTATTGTAATGAAACAAAAAGAGGAATTCAACGCAAAAGTGGAGGAAAGAATCGCAAAACTTCAGGAAATCGAAAAAGCTATGCCACCAATTGAACCCGAAAGAATTAAAGAAATACAAACGAATGTGACATATGGTATGGCTCCATTTACCAAAGAAGACGATGATAAGGCTTGATCATATAGTTTCAAATGAATAACAGTCTGAATGATTGTTATGGACAGAAAATATTATCGAATGTACATTATATATTGATGCTTTATTAAATTTGCATTTCCTTGCAGATCCTAGTAGCATAACGTCAGAGAAACATTTCAACATAAAAAAAATATTTTGTTTTGTAATTTGTCTGTCGATGTTTATCCGAATGATCCCCTTTTTACCTAACCGAGTGGCAAAATCTTCTTGTTATTTATACATGCAGTCTTCTGCTCAAAAATAAACTCTTTGTTTTCTTCGATTTCAATTATGTTTTGTTTAAATCGTTTATTGGCTTTGAAAAGTTATAATTTTTTACATTTTAAAAAAAAGAAAGAAAAAAGAAAGAAAGAAAATTAGAAATATTACGATCAGAATACTTCTTTTTTCAATGATTACTGACACTCTCTCTCTCGTGGCGGGAGGTTAGGTGTGCCATCACCGCTGGGTCAATCCAAAGACTTAAAATAAAAAATTGTTATGTGTTGCTTTTCTGCAAAACACACGACATTTAGTTGTAAGATCAAATATTGGTCGGCTTGGATTTACAATAATGTGTCAGGGTAGGGTGACATCTCTTACTGCGGAATGTTAACTTGTGAATTAGATCGTTGAAACTTCGGCTTAGCAAGTCGGTCTTGTGTAAAGAAGGGTTAAAAATTATATATAAATGGCTTTAACATGTTAAAAATTTGAATTTGAATGTAATAATTGCCACTGTACGTTTAACACCTATTGATCATCATCATATGTAACTACTGGAATATTCACATTCATTTCTAAACAAATAAAAATCAAATCACTCGCTCAAGTAATTACAATTTGAAGTCTACAACGATTAACAATTATTAGTTAATGTAACAAGACTAATAATGGTCATACTTTTACAGCGAGTTCTATATTACTAAGTTTTATGAACTATGCACAGTATTGACGAAGTTATATTTATAACAAAGGTCGAACTAAAAAGTATTTGCAATATAATAAATTGTATTTATTTAATACTAATGTTATTACTATGTACAGTATTAACGGAAATGTACTTATAATCACGTTTACGGACTATGAAGAGTATGAAAGAAATTGTGCTTATTTTTAATAAGGTTTTAGAACTATGTACAGTATAAACGAAATTGTTTTACCATGAATGAAAAAAAGTACGCAAACTGTTCTCTCTCAGTCTGTAAAGTTGTTTTAAAACTGTAATATGCATGTTTTATCTAACTGTTCGTAAGATACCTTTATAGCTTATGGATTTTCAAACTAAGTAGCCTTTTGAATCGATCACTCGTTACAGACAAGTCACATAGCAAAGGGAGTCAGCTTGAAGACATGTTATTACTTTTAGCGAAATGATTCGGTTTTTTGAATTTGTGGATGTATATGTATGTAAAAAGCATAAGAATTAAATCAATCCATAAAGATCATTGTGTATTCATACGTACGTTTTTACAAAATATTCATACGTACTTATTAACGCTTTTGCAAAATATTCATCTCTATTGTTTCATTTTTCGTAGCTGAAGATTAAAACAATTAAATGTTTTATAATATCATTGCAGCACTTTTTAATACGACTTAATTTGCGGTGTAGTATTATGTCATGGTTTGTCTGCGTCTGCGTCAGAAGACATTTTGATTCGCAAACAATAAATTGAGTATAAAAGTTCATGGATCTCATTGAAATTTTAGCACAAGGTTCCATACCACTAAAGGATGGTTTGGATTGTTTTGGGGAGCTATTGTCCCTGCGGTTTTGTAATTAGGGTAAAAAAAGGTCAGTTTTACTTGTTCATGGAATATAAATTTGTTCGCAGACAACACCATAACTTTAGTGTAAGTGTATGGATTTGTAAGAAATTTTAGTACAATGTTCCATACCACAATAGGAGGGTTTGGGATTGATTTTTAGGTTTATTGTCTTAGCTGTTTTGTGATTAGGGGCCAGACAGGGACAAAAAACAATTATTTTTCGGGTTTTAAGACAGTAACTTGAGTATAAGAGATATTTCTTTGGTCAAAATTTTAGTACAAGGTTCCACACCACATTAGGAAGGTTGGGATTGATTTTGGGGGGTTATTGTCATAGCAGTTTATGAATTGGGGACCAAAAGTTCTAACAAAAACATTTTTTTGTCACGTTCACAGACAATAACTTGAGTATAAGTGAATGGGTCTCTATTAGATTTTATCATTTTAGTACAAGGTTCCATACCACAATAGGAAGGTTGGGATTTATTTTTGGGGCTATTTTCGTAGCTGTATAGGATTTAGGGGCCAAAAAGGGTCCAAAAACAAGCATTCTTCATGTTTCAGGACAATAATTAGTGTATAAGATTATAGATTTCTATGAAATGTTACAACAAAGTTCAATACTTCAAAAGGAAAATTTTGAATGATTTTTGGAGGGTCATGGCCCATACCGTTAAATAATTAGGGGTCGAAAACAATATTTTTTCTGGTTTGCAGGCAATAACTTGAGTATAAGTGTATGGATCTCTATTCAACTTTAGTAAAAGGTTCCATACCATAATAGGAAGATTTAGATTTATTTTGGGGGTTATTATAGTAGCTGTTTAGGAATTAGGGGCCAAAAAGGGCATAACAAAAACAGTTATTTGTCTGGTTCATAGACAATAACTTCGGTATAACTGAATAGATCTGTATTAAATTCAAGCACAAGTTTCCATTCCATAATAGGAAGGTTAGGATTTACTTTGGGGTTGTTGTTGTAGCTGTTTAGTAATTAAGGACAAAAAAGGGGTCAAAACAAGATTTTTTTATGTTTCAGGACACTAATTTGTGTGTTAGAGTTTGGATTTCTATGAAATTTTACTACAAGGTTTCATAGTTCAAAAGGAAAGTTGGGATTGATTTTCGGGGTCATGGTCCAAACCGTTTAATAATAAGGGGCTGAAAAGGGGCCAAAAAACTAGGAGTTTCTGATTTCTGGACAATAACTTGAGTGTAAAGATAATTAAGAAGATGTGGTATGAGTGCCAATGAGACAACTCTCCATCCAAGTCACAATGTGTAAAAATTAAACAATTATAGGTCAAAGTACGACCTTCAACACAGAGCCTTATCTCACACCGAACAGCAAGCTATAAAAGGCCACAAATTGACTAGTGTAAAACAATTTAAACAGGAAAACCAATGGTGTAATCTATATAAAAAACGAGAAACGAGAAACACTTATGAACCATATCAACATGCGGCAACCACTGAACAACAGGTTCCTGACTTAGGACAGATGCAAATAAATGCAGTCTATTTATTGTGCCACAAGGTGTTATACCATAAAATAACGTTTGGGGATTGATTTTAGGGGTTATGACCCTATAGGATTAGTGAAAAGGGGCAAAAACAAATACTTGTTATAAATTGATTATTTTTGTCTTGTATTCTTGTGAGTCTTTAATATGCTGAATCTAATTTGGGTTTTAAGAATTTCGATTTTAAGGTCTGTTTTTGAAATGATCCATATTAAGGTCCAAAGGGTCCAACATTAAACTTTGTTTGATTTCTTTAAAAAATAAATTATTGGTGTTCCTTGATATGCTGAATCTAATTGTGAATTTAGATTTTTTTAATTTTGAGGCCTGTCTTCAAATTGGTCCACATTTTAAGGTCCAAAGGGTCCAAATTACACCTTTTTATATTAAAAAAATGAATTCTTAGGATTCTTTGATATGCTGAATTTAAGCGTGTATTTAGTATTGATTTGGGACAAAGTCGGCCCACATTAAGGTCCAAAGGGTCCACAATTAAACTTTGTTTGAATTAAAAAAAATAATAAAGAATGGTTGGGGTTCTTTGATATGCTGAATCTAAGCGTGTATTTAGATTTTTGATTTTGGACACGGTATTCAAGATGGTCCAAATTGAGGTCCAAAATTGAACATTGTTTGATTTCATCAAAAATTAAATTGTTTGTGTTAATTGATATGACAATCCTTCAGTGTTTTAGATTTTTGGATTTTGTGCTTGGTTTTCAAAGTCGGTCCAAATTTGGGTCCAAATTAAACTTTGTTTGAATTCTTCAAAATTAATTCATTGGTGTTCTTTCATGTGTGCAATCTAACAGTGTTTTATTTTTTTGATTTTTGGTCTGTTTTTCAAACTGGACGCCATAAAGGTCCAAAGTATCAAAAATAAAACTTAGTTTGATTTTAACAAAAAATGAAACAATGTGGTTATTTGGTATGCTGAATCCAACCATGTATTTAGAATTTGAATATTGAACGATAATTGGTGAATGTTTAATTTTAAAATTATTTAAGAACTTAGACCACATTCATTCTCTGTCAGAAACAACACTTGGATGGAGAGTTGTCTCATTGGCACTCATACCACATCTTCTTATATCTATTATTACATATTTGCTCAGAATCTAAATTCAGAGATGTTATTGGACAACAAACAGAAATTTTAAGTTGGGTCAAAGTTGAAAATAGATATGTATAACATCTTATCTAATTTTAGAAAACTATTTTTTGTGGTTTTCATCACTGGTTCACGAAAAATAAATTGGTTCACAGACAATAACTTTAGTATAAGTGTATGGATGTGCAAGAAATTTTAGCACATGGTTCCATACCACAATAGGAGGGTCGGGATATTAAATAGTTAATAAAGCTCTACATTTATAGATGCTTTGCACAACTAATAGTTGAGTCATAGTTTAAAATAGATTTGCTTTTTCATATATGTTAATTGTGGTGATAATTGTGTATGCATTGTAATCTATTTAAAGATTTTTAACATGTTTGTAATAGTTTCTTATGGTTAAAAATTCCCTTGGAAATTTAAAGAGACCTTTGTCCATATGAAATGTAGGTAAGTGAAGTTTTTAAATACAATTGTGCCATACATTATGTTATGTTACATCTTAATAAAAAAAAGTGTTCTTTTTTTGGTAATAATCTATTTTATTAAAGGATATATTTCATTACAATACATTTTGTAGATAAAGTTGTTGAATAAAACTACACACAATTTGTATAATATATTTTTACAATAAACTAAATATACTCATTTGTAAATATGGATTAGTACTATTTATTTATTCATGCAATAATTTTCATCTATTATCAAGATAACATATAACATGTGGTAATTATCAACAACACAATTATAACTGGAGTAACAGATTCATTTGAAAATTTTGTGTTTCCTAAGTGTTATTGATGATAAGCTCTGTAGGACTTTAGATATAATGTGAAATGCACTGTTCGTTGTCAAATTTTTTGAAGATAATTACAGATAAGTTTTATAGATTTTTTAAAGACATTGTATTAATGATAAATAATATTTTGGAAATTATTTTTTTCCTTTCTTTGGTAAATTGTTTGAAGAATTTTGTGGTAGGTTTGTTTGTTTTTCTGTATAAACTAATTTTCTGAATGCTATATATATATATATTATGTTTTACCCTTGTCCGTCTGTACGTCCGTCCGTCCGTTTTACCCGGTTTCAGTTCTCTGACTTTAGTTTACCTCAACCAAATGTTATGGAACTTTACACAATGATTGATACTACAAAACACAGATCAAGTTTGAATTTTGGTGGCATCGCATATACTGTTTTAGAGTCATGCCCTTTACAAATGGAAAAAATGCTGATTTTTTTTTTGTTTCCGTTCTCTTACTTAAAGTTGTCTCAACCAAATGTTATGAAACTTAAACACAATACTTATTACCACAAAACACAGATCAAGTTTGAATGTTGGTGGCGTCACTTTTACCATTCTAGAGTTATGCTCCTTTACAGAAGGAAAAATTGCTGAACTTTTCGTTTCCGTTCTCTATCTTAAATTTGCCTCACCCAAAGGTTATGAAACTTATACACAATGCTTATTACTACAAAACACAGATCAAGTTTGAATTTTGGAGCAAATTTTTATACACATTTTTTATTTTTGAGAAACACTCTCGGCTTACCCTTTTTTCCAAGGTAATGATTTCTTTTTAAATTTAGAAATCATTAAGTAGAAACTAAGTTTTCAACTCCCTCTGGCAGATGAATTTGGCTTTTTTAAGTGTTTTTGGTCATATAGCTCTTCTACTGTTTCGATTCTTATACATCCTTGGCTTTGAGCGTTCCAGATGAAGGTTAATCAAGAAAAGCGCTTCGGACGCATGAAATTAAAAACAGTGTTGTTTTTATTTCTTTTGCAAAACAAGGGTGTAATAAATGACGAGAAAATTTCGTTTTACAGACCCGTTAGATATAATACATTATTGAAAAAACACCTTTTGATAATGAGGAGGGATCCAAAAAAAGAGATTTAAAGGTGCGTAAAAACACACTAAGGAAGTGTGACCACTTGATTACATCCTTCACATTCACACTTCCCTTCCCCTATATTAACAAGAGTGCACACGCTGAAATGTCTCGACTGCTTTACTGACCATTGATTTAGTGTTGATAGTCCTAAATATAATGTTTTACTACAAGTATCACATTAACTTTACATGATCCAAGAAAATGAGGTCATGGTTAGATAAATGAAGCCAGAAATACATGTACACCTTACAAACATTCCATACACCGAATACAGTTGACCTATTGCTATAGTATACAAGAAACAGACCAAACCATAAAAACTTTATACAAACCAATGAACCATGAAAATGAGGTCAAAGTCAGAGGAACCCTGCAATACAGACACGTACATCTTACAATCATTCCATGCATCTAATATAGTTGACCTATTGAATATAGTATATAAGAAACAAACTTAACCAGGAAAACTTAACATTGACCAATGAACCATGAAAATGAGGTCAAGCTCAGATGATACCTGTCAGATAGACATATACACCTTACAATCATTCCATACAACAAATGCAGTTTACCTATTGCTTATAGTTTGAGAAAAACAGACAAAAACACAAAAACTAAACATCGAGCAATGAACCGTTAAAATGAGGTCAAGGTCAAATAATCTGCCAGACTGATATGTACATCGTAAAATATTTCCATACATCAAATATAGTTGACATATTGCATACAGTATAAGAAAAACAGACCAAAACACATAACTTATCTTTAACCACTGAACCATGAAAATGAGGTAAAGGTCAGATGGCACCTCCAAGTTTGACATGTAAACCTTACAATTAATCCATACGCCAAATATAGTAGCCCTATTGCTTATAGTATTTAAGACATGGACTTGACCAAGAAAACTTAACTTTGTTCACTGATCCATGAAATATGGTCGAGGTCAAATGAAAACTGTCTGCTGGCATGAGGACTTTGCAAGGTACGCACATACCAAATATATTTATCCTATTGCTCATAATAAGAGAGATATCAAAAGTACAAATCAAAGTATTGAAGTACTGTCTACTCGGATGATCTAAAGATCTGTAGGTTGGGGATTACCGGTAATAATAGGGATTTTAATCTTGCTGTAATACTGACTACTGTTGTGATAATTCACCCATATGCTTCATCTGACTATCATTATAACCTTGATTTCTGTTTTTTATCATATCAATATATGTATAACATTGGTGTAGCAGTACATCTTTATAACTTGATAGGCAAATGTTTATTCATTGAATGCACACATTCTATTCTAATGATAGTGTATTGTATGAGGATAGCAGGCACTATCCTGCAAAAATCCATATTTTCTAATGAGCTGGAGTTGTGCTGGCAACCATATTTCTATACTTTATCAGCTAAATGTTTTAGTCTTCTGCATATTTTAGTACTCAATATACATGATATAGATTTGTGAACTATGCAAGTTATGTGGAAAAAATGGTTTGTTTAAATGAGTTGATCTACTATTTGCGTTCACTTTTAGGATCTTTATCACCCAGTTATTTGGACATTTACCTATTATGGTCCAACATCAAAAAACATAAATACATGGTTAGATTCAGCATATCAAAGAATCCCCAATAATTTGATTTTTGATGAAATCAAGTTTAATTTTGGGACCATTTAGACCTCAATGTGGACCAATTTGATATTGGGTCCAAAAATTCAAAATCAAAATACACGTTTATATTAAGCATATCAAAGAACCCCATATATTCAATTGTGTTGAAATCAAACAAAATTTAATTTTGGAAACTGATTTCGACCAGCTTGAAAACAGGACAAAATCAAAAATCTAAATACACGTTTAGATTCAGCATAACAATGAACCCAAAGTATTCAATGTTGGTTAAACTCAAACTAAATTTAATGTTGGACCATTTGGACCTTAATGTGGACCAATTTGAAAGAAGGGCCCAAAAATGTAAAAAATCACAAGAATTAAATGTTTGATTAAACATAACAAAGTTCAATGTGGACCAATTTAAAATGGGGCCCAAAACCCAGAATCTTAATATGCTGTTAGATGCAGCATATTAAAAAAAAACCAAGAATTCAAGCAATTGGTACAAAGTATTAGAAATGTATTGTTTTTGTCCCCTCTTTTCCTAAACAGTAAAGGCCACAACGCACAAAATTATTCCAACTTTCCTTTTTTTTTGGCATGGAACCTTGTGGTACATTTTCATAGAGATCCAAAGACTTATACTCAAGTTATTCCGAAACCAGAAAATCTTTGTTTTTTACTGGTCCCTAATTCCTAAACGTTTTGGGCTACAACCCCTAAATCAATCCCAACATTCCTTGTAAGGTATGGAACCTTGTGGTTCAAATTCATAAAGATTCACACACTTATACACAAGTTATTGTCTTTTAGCCAGAACAATGTTTGTCTTGTGCCCATAATTCCTAAACCGTTAGGGCAATAACCCCAAAAATCAATTCCAACCTCTATTTTGTGGTATAGAAGCTTGTGGTACCATTTCATAGAGATATATACACTTATACTGAAATTATTGTCTGGAAACCAAATGACTAACTTCTGACGACGACAATGGCATACCATTATACGACCACACAAAAATTTTGCAGTAACAAATTTCCTAAAGTCTCTGAACCATGACGTCAATTACAATGGACATATGACAGAGGAAAACTTTGTAACATAAAGTATTTGTATACTGTATGAAGCATCATAGTCTTCTACTCGCGGAAATATAAAGCTGTATGCAAATAGTTGTAATCCATAGGCTTTGACTCGCATTTGCATGCAAGACAAAAAACTAAGTCCACAAATTATAACACAAATCAATATTAACATTGGGAATCAATTTTGAAAAGCACATCATATCTAATTAGATATCAAATTTTGAGGAAATTTTAGCCCAAGATATGTTTTCTCCAAATTTGTGATTTTTTACAAATACCAAGTTTTTCTACCACATTTTCCCCCAAATTTTACAGTTCACAAGAGACCTTCCTTTTATATTTTATTTCCACTTTGCATATTAATTTTTTGAATCTGTTGAAACAATCTCGATTTATCGCATGTCATAGAAGAGTTGACAGACAGACGAACAGAGAATACTACGTAGGGCACATGTCAACAACTGGGCCCTAATAATCAACATTAACTGTCGCAAAGAGATATAAAATCAATTTATGACAAAATATGTTGCGAAAAATCCTAAAACCCTCTTTTTGGGCAGCAATAAACTCAATAAATAGATATGAAAATTAATTTCTTTAATTCACCATTTTTTGGGGAAATAATGGAGCACAGCTGGATCTGTTTTACTAAATAACACATTTGATCCCTGTGTGTTTACAGTTCACATTTTGACAAAATCCATCAATATATTTTTGGGGAAATAATGGAGCACAGCTGGATCTTTTTTTACTAAATAACACATTTGATCCCTGTGTGTTTACAGTTCACATTTTGACAAAATCCATCAATATATCTGCAAATAACAATAGCACAAAATCTATCACCACAAGTTATATTGTATAACTTCATGTTACTTCTTTTGTTCATTACTTCACATCTCTCATTACATCTGGGTAGTTTTAAACCATTGATTCGCTAAACATTATCCTGAAAGAAACAGCACACATATATTTTATAAGCAAATGTTGCTATATTTAAAGAATAATGCATTCATTCATATGACTGGAGACTACAAACAATGCTGTTTTAGAAATCTATATAAAAATAAGAAGATGTGGTATGATTGCCAAAGAGACAATAATAACTTTTATACAACTTTTATACAGCTTGCCATATTTTTTAAACCCTTACCATTTTTTTTTTAAACTTTTATACAGCTAGCCATATTGTATAAACACCTGTCCATTTTTTTACAACTTTTATACAGCTAGCCATATTGTATAAACACCTGGCCATCTTTTTACAACTTTAATACAGCTAGCCATATTGTATAAACACCTTTCCATTTTTTTAAGTAATCTGAGACTATCTTAACCTCTGGATGTCTGTTGGAGATTTATGTCATTGGGTTGCTGTCTCACTGACAAATACCCACATCTCTTTCTATTCATACATATGAATTGTTTTATATTAGTCATTTTGGGCCCTTTATAGCTTGCTGTTCGGTGTGAGCCACGGCTCAGTGTTGAATGCCTTACTTTGACCTATAATCGTTAACTTTTTATACATTGTGACTTGGATGGAGAGTTGTCTCATTGACACTCAAATCCAATCTTCTTATCTATGGAGAGGGCGTACACCCTTTCGATTGGAAAATAAATCATTTATTACTGAAAAATTTTTACACCTGGGTTTTTGATATCACACACTAGTCAAAACATTTACTAAATTTTATCATCGGTACAAGGACATCATTCGTAAATATAAATCAACATGCAAACATCTTATACACTCAGGTATTTCACATCCAATTTTTTATGGTAATATTCTTTACAAAGCAATAAAATGTGGGCATTCACCCTAAAAGCTAACCAAAACTTTAAACAGACTTATTCAGAAGGGGTATAACTACGATACTGTTGTCAGGTCATTAAAGATGGCATATTTTGGTATTAATATTGATTCACTCATAGGGTCTTTGCATTGGAAATAAACACATATATCCTAAAACAAGTTGTTGGCATGATACGGGTTATGTTTTTCTCATATCAACGGGTGGGATTGTGCTTGATTTTCATATGATGTAGACATAATATTTCAATCAGTTAAATTGAGGTCAAGAGCTGGCATGTCAGTAACTGCTAGTAGTCCTTTGTTGATTTATGTATCATTGTCATTTTGCTTAATTTATTTTGTTATCTATTCTGACATCGGACTCAAACTTCTTTTTTACTGAGTTTTACTGTGCGTATTGCTGTGCGTTTGTTTTTTCTACATTGGCTAGATGTATAGGGGGAGGGTTGAGATAACTCACAAAACATGTTTAACCCCGCCATATTTTTGCGCCTGTCCAAAGTCAGGAGC
Source organism: Mytilus coruscus (assembly GCA_017311375.1). Taxonomy (NCBI): domain Eukaryota; kingdom Metazoa; phylum Mollusca; class Bivalvia; order Mytilida; family Mytilidae; genus Mytilus; species Mytilus coruscus. The sequence continues at coordinate 100,445,336 of CM029595.1, forward strand.
CTCTGGCCTTTGTTTGTTAGTCTTGTATGATTTCTAATTTTAGTTCATTTATATGTTTTGGACTTTAGTATGATGTCCATTTTCACTGAACTAGTACACATTTTTGTTTAGGGGTCAGCTGAAACCCGCCTCCGGGTGCGGGATTTTCTCTCTGTGTTGAAGACCCATTGGTGGCCGTCGGTTGTTTTCTGCTCTTTGGTAGGATTTTTGTCTCTTTGACACATTCCCCATTTCCATCCAAAATTTTATCAGCATAAAATCGTCATGAAAGGTTCTGCTCGCTCTGCTTCTCTATTGTATACACCTGGATCTGGCCCTGACTTCATGTACTTCCACTACTAGTATTTTTGTTCAGTAACTTAAATATCCAATGTACTAATATATCTCATAACGATGGTATAGGTTAGATAATACTTGGTCATGTTTTATGAATATTCAAAGCTCGAGGCGTAGCCGAAGGTTTTAAAATGTTCATAAAACAAAGTATCGTCTGACTAATTTAGAACATATTCATACCTTAGAGTGACATTACAAAATTAGCCAATCCCATTGTAATAATCAATCCTTGATATGAGCTCACTTTAAGTGTTAACATGTTTATCAAAAAGGATATAAATCATATTAATTGGTCATTTCAATAGGTGGAATGACAAAGCAATGAGATCATTTTGTGATAACAAAAAAAGATAAATTATTGAAGAATGGAAATTTCTTCTGCTTCACCTATATATCTATATTCCTTCATTTAAAAAAGCACAAAATGTTATATAAATCAGCTTTTCTAAATTATATAATTTTTGATAATGACAAAACTACAACAATATTTTTAAATTGCGCTTGTTTCAACATCAGATGTTTATTTTTATATTGATGAAAGTATTGGTTTTTTTTAATCAAAAACTTCCTTTGCTTTTTTTATCAACAGTCTTTAAAAAAACATTGCTTTTTTCGGTCTTCTGTGAAAATTAGATAAAATATTATTTAACCTACACCTTTGTCCCCTTTTCAATTCTTTTTTGTTTGTTTGTTCTATCATGTACCATTATATAACATTTACAACATTGAAATCTCAACTTAAAATTCTATTATAGTTCTATTCTTCTGTTTTATTTATAATATTAAAACAAACAACATTGAGTACTCATGGTTAATTTCTTTAGCTCTTTTTCTCTGGAAATTGCATCGGGGGATTGGACACTTCGTCGATGCAGCTATTAAGAGTTCACTTTCATAATTAATCTGCAATGAAAAATCATTCATGTATAGCATTTTATAGTACATGGAAAACCATGTATTATGAAAATAGAATGGGAAATACTGATTTTTCATTGGACGAGAATGGGTGAGTATTTTCTAAATAATTGGAGAGCAATAGACCGAGTTAATTTCATTGTGTGTGTTGTCATTGCAATAAGATAACTCAAACCAGAACGCCATTGAATCACCTTATATAGATAAATGTCTACAAGACAAATGTAGTGTCTCTTAATTATTGGCAAGATTCAAAATCGAACAATTAGTATACAAGACAAGGAGAGTATATTACACAAATGAAAAGAAAAAAAAACAAGTAAAATCGTACCACAGTTTGAACACTTTATTATTGATCTGTCGTCTTTCTGATCTAACTATTAATACAATGACAAAACTATATTTAGGTATGAATGTCTCTTAGTTTTTTGATTTTTTTTCGTTGTGATACGACGGCGATGCTTCAATACATTCAATCATCATTACAGCTCATGTCATTGGTTCATCAAAAATTAAAATAAATTGAAATGGTTAATAAACAAGGGTTTCTTTCCATTACATATTATGCACATTAATATCCGGGTTATTATGATGGCTTCCATTATTGAACCATTTACTACATGAAAGTCAACGACAATATAAAAGAAGACGATTTGACTTTATCGCGTTCTAAAGGAGTACGTTCGCGAAGGGTTAAAATTGGCCCTTAATTTTTGATATTATATTAAAACTGGCCAAAAACTTCAAGTTTTACAAAGAAATAGTTGTGAGATAACTACTAACACTAAATAACTTTTTATTGGCACATCCCATTATAAATTTACGAAGGTATTGCCCTTTAATTAAGCGTTATTTGTATTTTAAGTTAAGTTTTTGTCCAATTTTCCCGTAATTGATCATCATGATGATATTAGTTTTTGGAAAATTAAACTTTTGCCACAACCTCCTCTCCAGAAAATAGTTTTGACTAGGTATTCAACATAAACAATAACGAAAATTTTGGATCGTAGAATGCGGCCAAGATTTTCTTATATGATTTTAGTCCGGAAAATGCACAAAACCAATGTTTTTCGACAATACCTCCAATATATGCTGAGTTTTGAGCATATAATGTACTTTTATAAAGAGATTTCTTTTATTTAGCACTCAGGTGTTAACAATAAAACCTTTTAAGATTCAAATTGTGACCTTTTTGATAATGTATGATAAAGTTGAAATTCAAGGCTGTATTTTTGTAAAAATAAACCTTATCCTTTTTCAAACTGTATTACAGAATACAACTTAGTAATTGCGTTCTTCTTGTTATATTAGGAATTAATTCAAAATACACAAGTCAATATCAACTGATGAAGTAGTATTATATGATAGTTTTTCACACTTACTACGAATCTATTACGTATATTCGACAAATAACATTACATTTATAAGTGTGTGATAACATTTTGTGTGGGAATTCGATGTTTGCTATACCACGGTTCATTTCAACGCTCTTTATGACAATAACACTTCAACAATCAGAATGAAATTTTTTGCAATGTTTTTTAAAATGATTTTAATTTGTATCCATGTATCATTACTATTACTGTTTTCGGGATATTTTGGTTATTAAGTTGATGAAGCTGAACCTGCACTTGCATCATTGCATCATTGCAGCATTACTTGGAATCATTAAAAATGCCAACATTTTAAATTAATTGGGTACTTTTCTTCCTTCTAAAAGAGGGACGAAAGATACCAGAGGGACAGTCAAACTCATAGATCGAAAACAAACTGACAACGCCATGGCCAAAAATAAAAAGACAAACAGACAAATAATAGTACAGATGACACAACATAGAAAACTAAAGACTAAGCAACACGAACCCCACCAAAAACTGGGGGTGATCTCAGGTGCTCCGGAAGGGTAAGCAGATCCTGCTCCACATGTGGCACCCGTCGTGTTGCTTATGTTATTACAAATCCGGTAAATAGTCTAATTCGGTAAGTCACATTCGTGAAAAGGGAAGGGTATTGTAGTTACGACATAAGGAACATATCCGATATCATCTGTGAAACGGTTATTCCATAACGGTCAACCAACTCGTGATGGCGTCCGTAAAATTTACGAAGGGATGATTTCAACTTCACCATTTGGAACTCTTGGTTTAATAGCTTCCGTGTGAGCAGCAATCCTCTATCAAGGAAATCATGATAGGAAACACAAGCCCGGGAATATCGTATCAATTGGGAGATATATACTCCGTATGCAGGCGCTGCTGGAATGTTGCTACATAGAAATGGAAATTTCACAATTGGGAAGCTGAAATCATCTCTTTTGTCATAAAGTTTTGTTTTCAACCGACCCTCATTGTCAATTTCTAGATGTAAGTCAAGATATGAGGCCGACTTAACTGTATCTGTAGTATCCTTTATCTCTAGTTCGATGGGATAGATTCGTTCAACATAGTCACCAAATTTTGTATTATTTAGTGAGAGAACCTAAGTTAACCTGGTTACTATTACACAATACATATAAATATTGGTATCAATTGATCAAATTTGAGTACCTGAAGGGTATTTTCTTATGTTACCAAAGACAACAGGACCGGTTTAAAGGAAGTTATTCCACAATTTAGTTTTTGTTAAATGATGGTGCAGAGCAAGTCTACCGCTAATCAAACCCCAACAGTCTGCAGCAAAATCTTCCAACTTCTTGTCCGAAGACCAATATTCCAACATTTTTCTTATGTGGATGAACAAAGTTTCAAAAAATTACTATTCTTACTATTCTGGATAAAATTTTACTAGTAGGAGGCTTTGTACTAGTGGCAAATGGTGCAAACTGCCCCAATTATTAAGTTATAATTCTTTTTTGCAGAATAATCATTATCGTAAAGAGAAGTAAGCATGCGAACCGAAACAAGATTATGGTCACAAACATTTTCACTGAGATCTACTATTTTTTATAGATTGTTATCATGAACATATGTTTTACATGTCAAAATTATTCATATTGATATCACATGTAACAATTTTTAAACAAAGCAGAAACAACAGGTTGGAACTTTCCAAATCATGTGCAGTCCATCTTATCAATACGAAAATGAGGAAATGTTTTGTTGGAACTTCCGAATAAAGAATTATGGATCAGAAAAAGAGGAGATAAACATGATACATGTACACAAATTAAAACAGAACTTAATGGGATTCTACATTGTAAAAGTAAAGTACAAAATACATACTAGAGACAACATCAAATGGTTGCCCCTCTAACTATATCAAAATTGGAAACTTTCAAATTATTATATGTATCTATAATACTACAATAACGAGGTCCAATTTGTTAGCCGGCATGGGGAAAAAACGACGAATCAAAGATATAACTTATATAGGACTATGGTGTTGATTAAAATTTTTACCATTCCAGGCCCTTTTGTTTTCCACATAATTAATATTACCAATAATTTACAAGTTCCGGGTCGAATCCGATACCGATACCAATATTATACCGGTATGTCACCTGTTACCTATTACCTTATTTGTACGTTCTGCATTTGTCAGGCGCACTACCAAACGGTGTCTTTGGGATTTGCTATATACACGAGTCGTAATCACACATAGGGTTGACACTACTAAATTCAATCATTGTCACATTGTTTCCTATTGTAGTATTTTAATCAGCATGACTTTATGAGATGACAATACGAATACTAAAAATCCAATAAGGCGTAGGTACAGTTTATAATATGATAATAGCATGATGTAAAAACGGCGAATCAGAGAATTCAAGTAACTATTTGTAATATTAGTCATTTGGAAAACAAAAGGGCCTGTAGTAGTGTCCCATACTAGTTATATATAAAGTTGAGGCCCTTTTGTTTTCCAAATGACTAATATTACAAATAATTAATAAGTTCCAGGTCGACGGGTTCAACAGAAAGATTTTGAAAGCAGAGAAAACAACTGTCTATTATTGAAGACTGTATGTTGTCCTTTGTAGATATCGTTTGATTATCTTTGTTGATTGGATGCTGTTGCAGTGATGTCTATACCAACATCTCCTTTTATTCATATAGATATGAATGTAATAAGGCAATGAGATCAAGTGTATCAATGTCTTCCACATTATTATATATGTAGGACTCAAATCTATGGTGGGGTCCAGATCTATGACACATTCCTATTCTGTTGTAAATATGACGGTCTATGGCAGGTTTTTGTTTTCTCCAAATCTATGGCAGATTTGGATATTACGCAATTTTCCGTCACAATTAAATAACGTCTTGTGTCGTCGAAGCCGCCGCTAACCATGTAACGATGACGGTTTTGTTATATAGAAGGAAAAGAAAAAGATCGAAAAAGCCAGTTTTCAAGGACCCTAGTCCTTAATAAATTATATTTCAGAATTGTGTTTGTTTCCGCTCCTTGTTTTTTTTTTTTTTTTTCTTGTGTTCCTTATGTTGCCCTCACCCATAATTGTACGAATTTTTACTGTGCATTTTGTTTGGTTTTTTTTTGGTTTTTTTTGCTGTTTTCATGTTATCATTTTTATCCCTATGGTCTCTTTAATTTTCCTTTAGATGTAACATACCAAAAACGATTTTGTTAGCTATGTAACAGTGACTACCTGTACTGTTGTAGCAAATAATCTTTCTTGAGATTTAGAAAAAAATATGTCATAGATTACTAATAAATATTAGATTATTTTCCGCTATATTTATGTCGAAAAACTGAACTGTTGGAGAAATAAGGATTTTTTTTTTAAGAAAGCCACGTGTTTGAGGCAAGTAATTGTTCATTGAAGGATTTAAATCGTCATCAGTCAAAAAAGATTTATAGTAACGCTCAAATGAATATTAGGTAAAAATTCAATCTGCTTTTGGGGTTTTAGAGGGACTGTGAAGGGTCAAACAGGTACCATGCAAAGTAGGAAATGCTTATTCTTCAGGGACACACGATTTCAATCCCAAAGTCTGTGTTCATTTCACAAATGGTTATGGATATGCTTTCTAGTAGTACCCCTTATCCGTTTTTCTTATACTGGCTTTTACTTAAAAGCAGCTTTTTCGCTACCTTTGGACATTTCGACTTGTTAAATGCAACTTTGAAATCATTGGTCAGATATGTACTGCCTGGTCCGCCATTTGCAGAAAATCTGTCAGATTTGAAAACTAGAAATCCGCCATAGATTAGGAAACTAAAAAATTGCCATACATTAGGAAACTAAAAAGTTGCCATAGATTGGGGATGGCAAGACTTCATATTTACCATAGATTAGGAATTTGCCACAGATCTGGAACCCATCATAGATTTGAGTCCCTATATAGATATTGAATTTCAATGTCCATATCAATTGTTGTCTGGGTTTTCATTTATGCATGCACGTTCTATTATTATGTTTTAGTTGATTCTTTGAGACAAAATGGTGTTTCTTTTCATAATTCAACTAAATTATTATGATATGTTACATGTACAATAATATACATTGTACATGTACATAGTATATATATATATATATATATATATATATGTTGTTTTCAATTTAGACTGGTTTATATTTTTTCGTTTGGGCTTGTATTATATTTGCCTTCGGGTTTATATGATCCCTTCATCCTATTTTGACTCCTCAAAATTCAAAAGTCTATTATCCTAAATTGAGGTAAATTGTATGGCTTTCCAAATACTGTTTCGATTCCTAACATCACTGAAGAGACATTAATTGTCGAAATCCGGATATGGTGTACAAAAACCTTTGCACCTTTTGTTTGCGGTATACCATCTGTTCCGCAAGTTTATTGTTTTCTGTTTAGTATTAAATTTATAATTAAGATCCATTTATTACATCGGTGATCCATTTATTTGGCAATCGCCAATGGCAGTCAGCAGGGTTTAAGAACATTTGTTGTTCGACCTGTTAGTCAAATGCGTTTTGTTAAAATATACTTTTTCACTTTTTTATTCTTTTGGAAAATGTTGTTTGTGCCGTATTTAGACCCCTCTAACAAGATATTTGTTTTGCTTACACACGTATAAAAATTGCGGTTTTTATCCAACGCAATCATAGGTTTGAACGTTGTTTTCAATTTAGACTTGTTTATATTTTTTCGTTTGGGCTTGTATTATATTTGCCTTCGGGTTTATATGATCCGTTCATCCTATTTTGACTCCTCAAAATTCAAGAGTCTATCCAAAATTGAGGTAAATTATGTGGCCTTCCAATAACCGTTTCGATTCCTAACATCACTGAAGAGACATTAATTGTCGAAATCCGGATATGGTGTACAAAAAATCTTTGCACCTTTGTTTGCGGTATACCATCTTTGCCGCAAGTTAATTGTTTTCTGTTTGGTATTAAATTTATAGTTAAGATCCATTTATTACACCTTGTGATCCGTTTATTTGGCAATCGCCAATGGCAGTCAGCAGGATTTAAGAACATTTGTTGTTCGACCTGTTAGTCAAATGCGTTTTGTTAAAATATACTTTTTCACTTTTTTGGTCTTTTGGAAAATGTTGTTTGTGCTGTATTAAGACCCCTCTAACAAGAAATTTGTTTTGCATGCACACGTATAAAAATTGCGGTTTTTATCCAACGCAATCATAGGTTTGAACGTTGTTTTCAATATAGACTTGTTTATATATATATATATATATATATATATATATCCAACGCAATCATAGGTTTGAACGTTGTTTTTAATTTAGACTTGTTTATATATATATATATATATATATATATATATATGTTTGTGGTGAGCCAAATTGGTCATAAAATACCCTGATTTGTTTTCAACAGTAAGGAGATTTTTTTAACGATATTGATTAATGGCCAATGAACACAAATCAAATCCATCTCTGACTAAAAATTTCAATTTTTCACTGTACATGTGTTTTCTTTTCTAAAAACGATCCTTTGTATAATTTATTTTTTAGCATGCTAAATGCCCTGACATCCAAAATAATATCATAATATTTATGCTGTGATTATGTTTGTTTGTATTTCCCCCTGAACTATGGTTTATTGAAGTTTTTCAACAATTTTGTTTTTGTAAAGCAATGATGTGAAGTAAGTCATTCCTGCCACATAAATCATGACCATATCGTTTATATTTTGATAATTCATTTTCATTATTTCGGTAAGCATTAGCTCTTACTACATTTTATTTCGGTTCCATCTTGCTATTTGCCAATAAGTAATAATCCTTTTTTTAAGAAATGCAAATATTGTTTTACTTAAAATAGAAACGAGCATCTCTCGTGTGAACCGAAAAGATTTGGATGGGCATCATTTTCATTCGGATTTACTTATTGTTTGTTTAAAGTGTTCTTCCTTTGCGATACGAAAAGCTCGTCGCGATATAGCCTTTTGTGCTGATGCGGCGTAAAGCAATCACCAATCAATCAATCGATACGAAAAGCTTCATTGGCAATAAATATTATAAAGCTTTTTAGTATTTTAAAGTACATGCAAAAGTTTGTACTATAGTTATTAAGGTAGCTGAGAAGGCTGCGCGATGGATAATATGGATACTGGTCATATAAAGAAATGGTGAGAGATATAAAAATTGATGATACACAATTCTATTCCCAGGTAAACAATAAAGTGAATAAAACAACAATTTCTAAAGTATAGAAATTAACCTTGAAATTCGTCGATCATCTAACCAAAAATGAGGTAGACTATCTAAGTAAAATCCAGCAATTTTAATGGCTTTCCAAAAATCCATAAAACTCAAGATATCCAAAGTAGCATTACAGATTGGGATTCTTCCTACCTCAAAATACCTAGACCCGAAGATTAAACATTACGCCCAGTAATAGCAAGTTATTCATCTGGTACACAAAGATTAAGCAATCTATGAAACAACACACTAAAACCATTTTTATCAGAAATGACCTGGATTTCTTAAATTACATTCGTCAACATGTAAAACAAGACACTATTTTAGTAAGTTTTGATATCACTAGCTTGTATACGAACATTTCCAATGATTTGGTACATGAAGCAGTTAGATTCTGGTTAGAAAAATATCCAGGTAAATAATTCAAACATTGCAACTAGTGCTCGAAAATGACAATTTTTTCTTTCATAATCAATGTTATTTACAAATCAAAGTGATTGCGCCTACTTACGCAAATTTAGACATGGGATATCTAGAAGACAAGCTATACAATAAATTACAAATTTCAATTGACGAAGAATTCAGTATATACATCAATGAAAACTGGAAGCGCTTCCTTGATGATTGCTTCATCTTTTGGAACAAAAATATGGAGGATCTACACGAATCCATAAAAGTTACTACGGATCTTGATGAGAAACAATTACTTTTTTGTAGACATTTTGATCATACAAAAAGGTGAAACTATCACCACAGACCTTTACTTTGAAGACACCGATACTCATCAATATCTTAATTTCAGATCCTGCTGCCCCTTCCATACAAAAAGAAATATGATACACTATTTAGCCGTGTAAGAGTACATAAAAAACATATAACAAATCCGTTCGTACAAAAAACGCCATGCAGTGAACATTTCGTATATTTTCCGTTTTTGTAATATCTATCGACAATGAAGCTTTTTGTACCACAAAGGAAGAACACTTAATAAACCAAAATGTAAACCGAAAGTGAAAGTTGACCACTGCTTTATTACAATGACGTTCAAAACGTTCTTAGTACAGAAAAATTACATAAAAATTTTGAATGACATTTGTAGTTATAATTGAAAACGAATGTCATGCAAAAATATTGATAAACATTTCCACTGGAACAGAGTATAATACCAAAAATAATGTTGCATACTTCCTACCTCATTGATAAGCAGTAACACATTGGTGCGCTCACGAAATGTTTGGTCTGGAAACAACTTTTTGTAAGAAGGAGTAAAAAAAAGGTAAAATGTGTTTGAAGGTCATGGATGCCAATATTTCAACCTTTAAGAACAAATGTGGTCAAGCCAAATTAAGGTTTGCATTTATTGGAACAACAAAATGAAATTTTTCCATTAATAAATGGGCTTAATTCTGAACCAATACTCAAATTTTACCTCACTTGTGTATTATAGTTCTAAGCATTGTGACATTCGTTTGTGTTTTTTTAAGAAAGATTGTGAAGCCAAGTTTACTTCTTCATTACTATAAATATGCACATAAATTTCAAAATAGTTATAGTGAATTAATGTTTGCACACCTGTGTTCATAAAATTATTATGTTAAGTGACGTATTTTTGCTGTGGTGCAGGTGTTAATATTATTTTAACATAACATCTGAAATGTAGATATAAGTGGTTAATTTAGGATTGAACGCTGTCAAACTCTGCTAGATTCGCTTTCACGTCAGGTCACATAATTGTAGGTTACAAAGTATCCAAGAAATAAACTTTAACATAAAACTTAACAAGGTTCAAGGAAACATAAAAGCAATATTTTTAGAGGGTTGGATGTTGTCGGACTCCTCAAGATGCAAAACGACTTAAATAAATATCTGTTCATTCCCACTACAAGAAAGACGTGCGTATCTAATTACTTACAACATAAAACTGAATGAACTGTATTCAAGAACTATTTCATAGTGTGTATGCTACTGTTCATAAATACTCAGTTTGGTGAGTAGATGGTCAACTGGATTTTAATATTTTACCTGTGGATTATTGGGTACAACATGGGGAAAATGAAAGGAAAATCTTTATAAAAGATCATATTGGGCGTCGTCCCATCGGGCCTCTGCTCCAATATTTCCCTGGAATGGACAGTTATTTTTACTCTCTCTATAACGTAATATAATAATTTCAATAAGTTTAAAATCCTTCTACTTCGCACAGTTCAAAACAAAGAACCTACATATAATGTCAGTGATTCAACAGAAACAACATATAAATAAATATATGCCTAAGTAACAAAACACAATTCCAAATTTAGGCCAAGGTTGGGCTAAAAATCTTTAACGACAAAACCATCAAAGTCAAGTAAAATGTATAACGAAATTCACCGTCTTTTAACATTAATAATTCTGGCAGATGAGTTATTAAACGATAAAAATGACAGGTAAAATTTAAGTTCTTACTAAATTCACAAACCCAAAAGTAAAATGAATCAGTCAGGAGAACGAAAACGGCCGTTCTGTGGGACAGATAAATTTCAAATTACCAAGTTGTTTACGTTAGAACACACAAATGTTGTTAGCACGTTCAACTTCCCTTTCGCAGATCTTGTATATGCCTTCACTACACTGACAAGTATGCATGACAATGAATTATACACAATAACTCGTTTTATTTCATAATTACAATTGTTTTTCAATAAGCAATCCCGTTGTTTAGAAACAACTACTTTTTATGATAAGAACGATAACTCTTGCATAACACATGGAGCTACAGGTTGGCGAAAAAAACGCATCGAAACAGCTGAATTCTACTGAAAAAGTTGATAAATCAATGTGAGCAAGGCTAACATGTGGTTTCTAAGATCCGTCATATCAGCACACAAGTTTGGCAAACTTATATAATACAGTAACTTCATGTTATTTACATCAGAAATCATCATCGTCGTCGTGCAAAAACCGTTTCAGTTTCACCACATTTCCTTCCCTTTGGGTAATACCTTTCTCGTTTATGTAAAGGACGAATGGACAATCTTCGATTAACATAAATATATAACATTAATATCAATAAAATAATATCAAAATTATTCGGAGTTCATATCCGTTCCGTAGATGCTTTGCAATACTGCACTTAATATGAGTGTAGTGTTACGTAATATTGAACGGGACGGATATAATCTCTGCGCCGGAGATTGTGAGGGTTCCTGATGAAACATAATTCAGGAAAAGGGGCCAACAAATTAACGAAGTATTATTTTCATTTTTAAAAAGTAAGTTAATATATGGAAAGCATACTACATTTATTGAACACTATCTACATGCAACGCATTTTGCAGATGATGTCATTTTTATAATGTTTATAATTGCAATCTTGAATCGATTAAATATTGTTCAAATGATAATCTGGTATACCGTTAAGTAGCATACATTATACATTAACTTATATTCATAATGAAATGCATTCATTTTTTTATACAGTGAAACTTAATGTACATTAACTTTATAGCAAGTTTAAGATGAAAATTATTACAATTAAGATAATCCTCACAAAATGATTCCTCGTTTCTGAATATTGCTCAGTAGTTTCACGTTTTACACAGTCGATCTGAAGCAGGTGTTTTCTCATAATCGCTAGCATAGGCTGTTCACATAATTCTTTAATTGCCGCGCACCGACACAGCGACGAGATGGAAACGCCTACTATCTTTGTTGGCGATTGAAGCATATGAAGAGAATATCCACCAGAAGTTTCGCATCTTAGGACTTTAAATTTGCCATAAAAATCTGAAAGTTGGCGGTGAAATTTCTTGTAATCTTCGGTGAATATTATCATAAGCTTTCGATATGCCTCAAGTCTATTTTTGTCAGTTTTTACTTTTTCCATTTTGGCCATTATTTGCTGGTTTCTTATGTTTGCACTGTCCAACTTATTTTTTACTACAGTTTTTGTTTTTCGTGCCCTTTCCAGTGCTGATTTACTCAACAGCATTTCTTTGCGAGCAGAACTAACATTATTTGAACACATATTGACTTCTTTTACAAGGACTGTGACGCCTACTAATTCTGTACCCAGACCGGCTGCCATACCTGCTATACCCAAGGGCGGAACAAACATAGCAAGGAAAGCTGACGCTACTACAGTTGATGCTCCGACAACAACGGTTGCTTTCTGCACACTTTTTGCATCTTCGAGCTTACGTCTTGCATGCGAGAGTGCGTTTTCGGAAGCTGAAAATCTTCTCTTTTTCTCCTGCATTGATCAGTGGCATTGTCTACAGCTTTTTTGTCTCTTCTAACTCTTTCTTCAATTCATTCAAATCGGAGACTGTTTTCTTTAACTTGTCATTTTTACCTTCAAATCAGAAACGCATCGCTCGATGTCGGAATTTATCTGTTGTAATAAACTTTCAGCGTATATCGCCATTTCATCAAATTGAATTTTGCCTTTTCAATCAAAGGAAACAGGACTTTAGCTATGTATTTGTCATCATCCTGACATCTCCCACCAGTTATTTCATTCAAGTGTTGTATAAACGCTGATAAATATTCTAGACCTTTCAACATAAACTCCAGAACTTTTTCAAAATTGTATTTATATTTCTCATGATTTCTGCCCTGCACTACTGACATATTGTCTGTACTTGTAAAGGAACATATTATTAACTAAACCTGGTAAAGTATGATGACTTTAAATAGATATTATCTAACACTTTTTATCGTTTTCCCGAGTGCTTCTATTTTTTTTTGTTCTCAATATTTAACAATGTAGACATTACGTATAGTTCTTGAATCTATGATGTATTGGATAATACTCCTTAAAAAATACTTCGTTTAAGGAATTTGATCGCGATCATTTTGTGTAATACTATTTAAAAATCTGTTTTGTATGTATTTAACTTTCTTTTGAATTGATAATATGATATCATAACGACATAATTTAAAACCATTCGGGAACTGCTATTTTGCGTGTTGCATGTTGCGTGTTGCATGTTGCATGTTGCGTGTTGCATGTTGCGTGTTGCATGTTGCATGTTGCGTGTTGCATGTTGTATGTTGACTTAAAGGATAAAGTTAAATGACATTTTTTTTGTACATTAAGGAAGCCTTATAGTCTTTTCTTTCTTTTTTGTTTGTTGTTGTTTGATTGCTGTTTCAATGACGTCATTCAAAATTATATTACAATACCTTCATTATATGATAGATGAATGGTGGTTTGATTTTTAAGGGTGGTTAATTAATCATCATGAGAACAAATTTATGTTTTTTATGTTTTTACCAGTGTCTGTAAATTTAACTTGTTTATGTTGAATTGACAGAATCTGAAAAATAAAGGCTAAAAATTTTCGATATTCATTTGTTAAACTTACTTGAGGTTCAGTGTTTAGGTTTATGTTATAACTGAATGTATGAGTCAAATTTATTCTGCACTATATTATGCTTGTAGATAAATGGACCAAACATGAAACTATCTGTTGACATAGTGTATCCTTCAATTCATTTGAAATTTATAATTAACCTATCAACAAAAGTCATCAAAACTTGGATTCTGGAGACTGATAGTATTAATTAGATGATATGGGATAATTTGATAGAATTTTATGACCTGTTAATTATTTTCAATGACAGAGATTTTCTCTCAACAAAAAGATTTTTATATTCGGCTAAAATAAATAAACAATTTATCAAGCTAAAGGTGAAATGATCTCTTATAGTGACCCCATAAAACAATTAAAAACAATTAAAATTAAGGAATGCCCATGTGAAACGGTTTATTTTAAAAGAAGAAGAGTGAAAGGAAGACGAAAAGGGTAAGTTTTAATTAACCTGTTAGATTTTTCATGTTTTTCATTATTACAAACAAATGTAGCTAATTAGAGATAATTTTTGAAATAATCAAATATTTTATTGGATAGAGCAAATATAATACAATGCTTCATTCAAGTGTGCAATATACATAATTTGACAAATAGAACAGAACAGAGGGCATAAGGAGCATTCGTGAATACGAAAAAAAATAGTTGATTAGCATATATCATATGAAAACACAATTACCATGCCAACTACACCGGCAAAACTATTAAAAAAAATTGCCCTAGACTATAAAAATAAAGATTAAATAATTCTAAATAATTTTTATTTTCAAGCATTTTTATCATTTTGTTATATATATGAATAATTCATTTTTACAATTTTTTTAATACAGTCACTATCTATTTATTTAATATTTTTGTTTATTCTTCATTTTATCTTTATCTATTATCCTTTTATATTTATTCCATTTTTGTTTTAAAACAAATATTTTAAAATACCTTCTCATGTCTGGCAAAATAAATTATTAAATGCCCATACCGGCGCGGGAGAAATCCGTTTGCGCCACAACTTTTATTTTCCAATGCTACGTTTGCGCCACCTGTTTTAAAATAACATAGTATCATTTGCGCCAAATACAAAGCATACGATTGCGCCAATTGAAAGAAACTGATTTTCCTCCTCCTTTTTCCGGGCTTGGGACCGGCAGTTTACACGGCAAATGTTTCCTTATTGAAACATGTCTACTTCTTACTGCTGCTGCATGAGTACTCCGCTCCGCAATTAAATGTATGTAGTCTCGTATGTAGTAGATTGAAGCTTCACTATATTGTCAAAAAAACAAACATTGAAGGATGGGATGCATAAAACAGTTCACTGTAATTCTTGTGGAATGCATCTGCTCCATTATTGGTGCGTCTTGCGGAAGAAGGGGTTCTTTTCAGATGTTTCGCTTCATGGTGAAATAGCTCCGAACATATAATACTTTATAAGCCAAAATAAGAATAAATACATATTTATTATAAGTTATTTATTTTTACTGTGCGTATTGCTGTGTGTTTGTTTTTTTCTACATTGGCTAGAGGTATAGGGGGAGGATTGAGATCTCAAAAAACATGTTTAACACCGCCGCATTTTTGCGCCTGTCCCAAGTCAGGAGCCTCTGGCCTTTGTTAGTCTTGTATGATTTTTAGTTTTAGTTCATTTATATATTTTGGAGTTTAGTATGACGTCCATCATCAGTGAACTAGTACACATTTGTGTTCAGGGTCCAGCTGAAGCACGCCTCCGGGTGCGGGATTTTCTCGCTGTATTGAAGACCCATTGGTGGCCTTCGGCTGTTTTCTTCTCTTTGGTCGGGTTGTTGTCTCTTTGACCCATTCCCCATTTCCATTCTCAATTTTAATCATTAATGTGTATGATACATGTAAATATGTGTAAAGGTAAATTGGCGCAAATGAGTTCCGAATATTGGCGCAATTGATACATTTGAAGAAAAGAAATTGGCGCAAATGATACCCCTGAAAAATTGTAATTGGCGCAAAAGGACTCCTGCCACAGGCGCAATCCAGGACAGATCATGAAAGGGCTTTAAAGCCAGTCAAGGTTATTTCAGATATAGAGATAATTTAGTAAAATAAAGAATTACTATACATAATGTAAAAAAATTGAATTGTGTTTAACAATTAGGCTTAAATTTTCCTGCCTAGTATTGATTTAAAATGATGTATAGGAGTTCATAAATAAAAAGTCACATACATGCAGTCAGGTTTGAGAGTGTCAATCATTGCCATTATAAAGGTAAAGTATCATGTCCTAAGTGGGTTGTAAAGCCCTTGTTATAATACTTTCAGGTTTTATTAGGTGTCTGTATACAAGTATATATTTAGTAGAAAATAAAGGTATGGAGTAAGTGTACATGGAACAAAATCGCACAAAATACATAGAAAAAATGCAAATTATCAATGAACAGGGCTGTTATTAGTCCCCTAACAACGAAGTTGAAGGGGACTTTAGGTTTGCACTCTGTCCGTCCGTCTGTCCGTCCGTCCGTCAATCTGTCCGTCCGGCAAATTAGCTTTCCACACTTTTTTGTCATGCTTGAAGATATTGGTTTGATATTTGGTATATAGTATAACCATGACAAGTTACAGACCAAGTTCTAATTTTGTTCCGGTCTGATGATTTTTTTGCAGAGTTATGGCCCTTGGACTTCATACAATTCATGCAAGAAATAAATTTCCCACTATTTTTTTCACATACTTAAAGATTTTGATTTGATATTTGGTTTATAGTTTTACAATTACAAGTTACAGATCAAGTTTAAATTTTGTTCTGCTTTGATGATATTTTGCAGAGTTATATGATCCTTAGACCTAGAAAAATTAATCAATTTTCTGCATTTTTTTGTATGCCCCGCCTACGATAGTAGTAGGGGCATTATGTTTTCTGGTCTGTGCGTCCGTTCGTTCGTTCGTCCGTTCGTTCGTTCGTCCGTTCATTCGTTCGTCCATTCGTTCGTTCGTCCGTCTACCCCATCTAAAGTTTTTGGTCAAGGTAGTTTATGATGATGTTATAGTTGCATCAACTTGTAACTTGGAATGCATATTCATTATGATTGGGACTTTCTAATAAGTATAATGGAAAATTTGGGTTTTGGTCCAAATTTAACGGTTGAAAATGGGATTGTGTGAGACAGCTTTTTTTCAGGTTAAAGTTTTTGGTCGAGGTAGTTTATGATGAAGTTATAGTTGCATCAACTTGTAACTATGCATACATATTCATTATGATTGGAAAATTTTACGGTCACTTGGCGTTCTTCGTTTGTCCGTCCGTTAACTTTTACAAAAATCTTCTCTAAAACTACTTGGCCAAATTAAACCAAACTTGGCTTAAATCATCCTTAGGGTATCTAGTTTCAAAAAATATCCGATGACCCAGCCCACAAACCAAGATGGCCGCCATGGCTTAAATGCATTACAAACTAGGATGTTGCCCTCAATTTCATTTGACAAAGAGAATAAAAATGCGAGCTGGGCATGGTGTCTTTTGGACACATATTCTTGTTAGTCATGCTTGACTACCGATATTGATTTGATATTTGGTATCTATAGCTTTAACATGATAATTAACACATCAAGTTCGAATTTTATTTTCAGGAACAATGAATTTTAACTGGTAGGGGACTATGTTTTGCCATGCAATACTCTCAGAATGCTGGATACTATCCATGTTGGTCTGTGTCCACACTTGTTCCTAGCTGTTCTTCATCTTGACAGTTGCTGGGGTCTTCAACAATGAATGAATCATTCATATTCTTGTTCTTCATCTTGACAGTTTCTGGGGTCTTCAACAATGAATGAATCATTCATATTCTTGTTCTTCATCTTGACAGTTGCTGGGGTCTTCAACAATGAATGAATCATTCATATTCTTGTTCTTCATCTTGACAGTTGCTGGGGTCTTCAACAATGAATGAATCATTCATATTCTACAACAAGGTCAAGACGGCCCCTAGCGTCGACTGAAGCGGTACTATTGATAAACATTAACACCACTGCACCTTCTTGCTCCCAACCCATCGCGGAGTGCCAACCTGGGCGAAGCTTTTATACGACGGTATATATTTTCCTATGGCGAATACAATTTGAAGCTTAAAACTTGATCAAACCCGTACAGTTTATCAGAGTTGGTCAAAATCATTATTTATAAAATGAAAAATGTGGCTGCCTGCCAATGCAACAGTATGGCTGTCATGAAGAAAATAGAAAAATATAACAGAGTTCTGATGTTCCCCGCGTTATACATGTATATTTCATCTGTCAAAAGTTATGTAGTCCAAGGGGCATAACTCTTTTAAAAAGGTGATTGGCACCCAATTTACACCTTTAGTATAAATTTTATGTTTTTATAAAATTCTGGCATGAATTGTACCCATGACAGCGCTAACGAGGCCATTTTCCATAAGTTTAATATTTCCAAGGGGCATAACTCTTTTTAAAAAAAGTCGATCGGCACCTATTTCAGAACTTTTTCGAGATATTGCTAATATAAAACTATAGTATAAGTTTTATAAAAATCTGGCAAGAATTGTACCCGTGAGAGCGCTAATGAGCATGACTTTTTTTCAAAAAAGTCGATCGGCACCCATTTTAGAACTTGTCCGAGATATTACTTAATATATTAACCTATATTATAAGTTTTTTTTATAAAATTCTAGCATGAATTGTACCCGTGAGAGTGCTAACGAGGCCGTTTTCCATAAATTTAATATTTCCAAGGGGCATAACTCTTTTTTAAAAAGTCGATCGGCACCCATTTAAGAACTTGTCCGAGATATTGCTGATATTATCAATATAGTATAAGTTTAATAAAAATCTGGCAAGAATTGTACCCGTGAGAGCGCTAACAAGCCCAAACAGACGGGCGGACGGACGCCCGGTATTTCTATGTCCCAAAGGGGTAAATGAAAGTAATGCCTTTTTTTCTAACAAAAAACGTGTATAAAAAAAAAGTTGTATCCAAAATTGTTTCCTTTTGTAATCAATCCCAAATTATGATATTTTTATTATCAACCCCAAAAGACTTTTTGGCACAGTTGATTCATTTCCAGCTCATTGATATTTTTACTCATGTAATCTGTTTTATGACTCCTAATTAAGTTTTCTATCTTTTCAGAAACAATTTGCAGTTGTCTGACAAACAAATTCATTGAAATATACAAATTTACAAGAAAGCAAACAGTAATGGCATCAGAAATGTAAGAATTTATTTTTTACTAAGGTGTTTAGATATCTGTGAATGTTTATCTGACTTTTCAAGTGTCAATCTTTTGATTTGATGGCCCGCCACTAAGTGATGGGGCAATATAGTTTTACCATTTTCTGTCAGTCTGTCAATATTTTATTCCTTTACGTTTTACCCACTTCTAAAATGTTTTTGGTATGTAAGTCGTCTTTGATAAGTTACAGATCAAGTTAACGTTTTTCATTCTGCTTTGCTGATTTTTGCCAAATTACATTCTTTAAACTTTGAAAATTTCTCTAAAATAACAGGTATATACAGACTTTCTCTAAATGCCTTTAGATATAAAGCTGATTTTTGTTATGTGAGTCTACTTTGATGAGTTACAGATTGAGTTTCTGTATCGTACCGATCTGCCAACTCTTACAAAAATAAAGGGCTTTGGACAAAATTTACTTCCATTTCAAAATCATATAAATTTTCTAAACACCTTCAGATAAACAGTTGATTTTTGGTATATAAGTCTACCATGATGAGTTACAGACTGTCGTTTCAATCCTCTGCTGATTTTTTGTCAAAATAATAGGCCTTGATTTTTTTCGGGCGGAGCCAATCATGTCGTGCCAACACAATACGTTTTTTTTTTTACCCCAAATGGTCACTATCATTACTTGGCATCTGTTGTCCATCAGCATCGGTCGGTCTGTCTGTCATGTCTCCTTTAACATTTACAAAAATCGTCTTCTTTGAAACTACTGGGCCAAATCAACCCAGACTATGTTTAAATTGGTCTACACCTTTGTTATAGTATCTAGGATCAAGGTATTTTAGTTTGCTCACCTGCAATTGCATGTGTTCATCTTGCATCAATGATTAGCATATTTTTATACGACTGCAAAAAAATTGCGTTCGTATATTGCTATCACGTCGTCGTCGTCAGCGTCAGCGTCCATAGACAGATTGGCCCCTGGGCCCCGCCTCTGGGTTTCTGAACAATAACTATAGTGTCAGTACATATTGATCTCCATGAAATTCTACCAAAAAGTTAAATAATGTATATATATAAGTGTTTTGATTGCATATAAGTGTTTTGATTGCTCTGAAATTGTACCATAATTAAGGTTCAATACCACAAAGAGAAGGTTGGGATTCATTTTGGGGGTAATTACCCAGACTGTTCAGGAAAAAGGGGCAAAAAAGGGACCAAAAACAAGCATTTTTCTATTTTCTAGACAACAACTTGTGTATAAGTGTATGGATCACTCTTTCACTCTTAAATTGTAAAAAAAAAAAAAAAAAATTTTTTTTGGGGGGGGATTTTTTTTTTCTATTTTGCATTTTTTTTCACAATTTATTGGCTAATTCTCTGTATATAGTCAGAAAACATATTTGCGTAACAGCAATTGGGGAGGGGGAGGGGTAAAAACATTTTTTAAGGGGAGGTAATTTTTTCTCTTCCGGATTTTCTAAAAATTCAATGTTTTAACAAAAGAAAAAAAAACATTTGGGAGGGCTGGGGTGGGATGGGGGGCAAACAATTTTGGGTTTGTTTGTTTTTGTTTTTTTTTTTAATTTTGCGTTGTTTTTTTTTTCTATTTTTTGGGCTACGTCTTTGTATATAGTCTAAAAACAGATTGACTAAGTATTGCCCAACAAAACAGTTATTGCACAACAGCACAGTGTATTGCACGACAGCAAGAAATCTTCAATTGAAAATAAATTCAAATCTTTTTACCAATTTCAAGTTCTTTGAATACATTTATTCTGTGTCCGAAACCTGTATTATGTCAAATATTTATTTACAATCCAAATTCAGACCTGTATCACGCTGAATATTGTGTCCATTATTGCCCCAACTGTTCAGGGTTCAACCTCTACGGTCGTATCAAGCTGCGCTCAGCGAAGAACATTTTTTCTATTTAATGAACGTTGATATACATTTAAACATGCAAAAAAGTGCATTTTTCCCATATGTTCTTTATGGTTTATTTTTTTAAACTTTATATCCTAAAGATCATCCAGCCTATGTGTGTGGTTGTGGAGTGGATTTTTTTAGCTCACCTGACCGAAAGGGTCAAGTGAGTTTTTCCTCATCACTTGGCGTCTGTCGTTGTTTGTTAAGTTTTACAAAAATCTTCTCCCCTGAAAATACTAGGCCAAATTAAACCAAAGTAAGCCTTAATGGTCCTTAGGGTATTTAGTTAAACAATTTAAACAATGACCCGGCCCGCCAGCCAAGATGGCCGCCATTGCAAGAAGGACATAGTGGTAAAATGCAGTTTTTGGCTAATATTTCTGAAACTAAAGCATTACAAGCAAATCTCAATCGGGGTAATAATGTTCATGAGGTCAAGATCTATATGCCCTAAAATTTTCGGACAAATCAGACAACCCGTTGTTGGGTTGCTATGTGTTTTTTATGGAAATTATTTAGTTTTTGGTACTTATCGTGAATAGTATAATAGATAGAGATAAACTGTAAAAAGCAAAAATGTTCAGCAAAGTAATATGTACAACTAAGTCAAGTGACCAAAATTGTCAATTGACCCCTTAAGGAGCTTTTGCCCTTGGAAGTAAATTTTTCAGAATTTTCAGGAAATATTTGTAATCTTTTGCAAAAATCGTCTCCTCATACTCTAGTTGGCCACAAGTATCATTAGAGTATCTTGAATAAAAAAGGTACCCAGTGATCCTGCCCTACAACCATCAAGACAGCCATGGCTGAAAATAGATCATAGGGGGTACTATAGAAGTATATGGGACAGTTGTTAAAAAAAATGGTTAGAACTTGAAAACTATTTTAACCCTTAAAATCAAAGTTTTTTTTTGTTTTAGGGGTTTCCGTCCGTCTGTCCGTCCGTCGTCCGTCATCGGGGTATGGGGAACCCCTTCCTATATTGTTTTGAAGGGTGTTCCAAAAAACGTTTAAAGGCATTTCCATCATTATACAGACCCCGAGTGAAATAGATTTTGAAGAAGTGGACAGTAAAGTTTGCATTTTTTATTATAATAAGATTGAGATATACTGTAATCAAGCAAAGAAAGATCTACAAATAAATCAACATGACCAAACTGACAATTGACATCTTATTGGAGTTATAGTTCATTTACGTATTTTTGTGTTATAACTATTAAAGTTAAACTAATTTTCACTTATAACCGGTTTTCTAACTCTTATCAGTGCATTTAACAATAACATATAGGTGTAAAACACAAAAACAATAATGAAAAGAATAAGAATATGTAATATTGAAAAATCTTTAAGGTAATTTGATTTTGATATTATTTACTTCTTTTTTTAAAAAGGTTATTAATGGATATGTATTTTTTTCAGAGATGATGTTATTTTCATAAAGTTTTATGAAAATGGAAGTCTTTTGGATGGTTCTTACTTCCAAAGACAAACAAGAGCTACTGCCCTATTTGAGTTTATAGGACGACAAGATGTTTATTTAGAGGGACCAACTATATCATTATCGCCTGAATGTTCTCATAAAAAACTAGATGAAATCTTCAAAAATGCATCTGATATAAGCCTTGATATAATTTCTGACACAGAAATTTCAGATAATGACACCAGAAGTAAAGATTTGGATAATGATTTAACAAGATTAACAAACATGTCTAATTGCCATCCTACTAAAAGTTGTCAACAAAGTAGACGAAATTCCTTGCAATCAAAATTTTCAAACGATGGAATTCGTGCTCACGAAGAAGTTATAGTTATCACAGATTCACCAGAAAAATACTACAACAGTAATACAGTGAATAAAAGCCATGATATCAATTCTGACACAGATATTTCAAGTCCTAATGATGATTTACCAACTCTAGAATATAGATTTCGGCACTCTACCAAAAAGCATAAAACAGAGTAGAAAATCTCCATCAATTGAGTCGAATAATGGAATGCCCCCAAAAGAAGAAACCATTGTTATAACGGACTCTCCAGAAAAAGACAAGTATAAATGCATTTCAAGCTTATCTGATGATGAACCAGTGACGAAAAGGCCACGATACCAACCATACTCAGGACACAATTTAGATGATGAGACAGTAACTGAAGTAGTAGATAAACTACCATGGAATATCAATGGTAACTGCATTTTCAAAATAGAGTATAATAAAGCAGATGGCCAAAGAATGAAATGTTCAAAAGATGGGAGGCCATGGGAAAGATATAACAATTCTTACACTTAGAATTTCCAAAAGAAAAGAGGCACTCGTCTTCGCGCCAGATGTAAAGGTTCATACCAGTGCAATAACACTTACTGCCCTTTCATGAAACAATACAATATGCCAAACAGTATGCGCATTATAAAACACGATGATATTAGTCACTGTGAAGAGTGTAACAGCCGAATGACATTTATATCATGTCCTGCAGTAAAGGTATGGGAATTCCCTAAAACCTCACATCTTATGACAGTTTTTCATACTGGTATTCATACATGTTATCCAATTAAAAACCCAGATATTCCAAAATCCGATCTCGTCGATGCAATGCATTTGGCACCAAGCAGTAAACCAAGTGAGATTTCAAACCGACTTATGATGAGAAAAATACAACATTCTTCATCTAGAAAAGAGGTAGAAGACTTGGCAGAAAGTCTAACAGATACAAGAAAAGCACGAAATCTTAAGCAAAAAATCCTTAACTCTGAACCTCTTTCAATAAAATTAGCAAACCTACAGGAAAAGTGTTTGAATCAATACGAAGATCCATATCTATTATTTGAGAATCAAATAAAGGAGCAAAAAGGTGAAAAGTGGGTGATTACAAAGTCAACAATTGAAGACGAGGCAATCATTAGAAAGGTGATTGAGACTTCCCATCCAGAGAACTATCAAACATATATTTTCAAATCATCAAGAGAAAAGGTAAAAATCCTTCTACAAATGATGAATGAAAATCATTTCATTGGTGAGGAATGGGCTTTTATGGATTTCAAGGTAAATCGTGTCAATCTAAAAGGCAAACATTCAAAGACGTTTGGAATAAGCACGTATCATACTCTTCTAAAGAATGTTACTTGGTTAGTGCGGATGGATTGCAAGTTTGAAAATAAAAATACTGTTGATATGGCTTTATCTCTAGTTGATAAAATGGTTAGCTCTCAGAGTGGAAGTGGGCAGACCATTTTTAAACCTAAAGCAGGTTTCATGTTAGATGAAGGTGGTGGAATGCATTCATCTTTAAAAAACAAGTATGATGACAAATATTACAACACAAATGTTGTCACATATCAATTTCACCTAAAACAGTGTGCAATACGTCATGCAAGTAGTGCATACATGGGTCAACAAGATAAAAATGACATGGTTCAAACGTTTTAAAAGAGAATAAACAGTTTGGTATATGCAGAAACTGTTAACAAATACAACAATGCATTTTCAGACATGGAAGAATTTATTTTATGCTCAGGAAAAACGCATTTGACTAAATGGCACAACTTGTGGGATAACAGACGAAATCATGTTATGGAAGCATTTCAACCTGTCTCTGCACCTTCAATAAATCTAGCTGAAGCATCCCATGCCTCATTGAAGCTATCTGGAGGGACTGGTTTGAATATTGTTCAGTCTGCCATATATGATATAAGTGAATGCTTTAAGTTTGAAAAGAGCATAGAAGGAGACTGCCTTGGGTATGTCAAATCCGGAACCGGACCATCCAAAGCATTGAAAACATCTCGAATGGAGAAAAGGACTTTAAAAAATATTGATGAACTAATGACTGAATTAGATGGACAATACCACTCTGGAGAGCAAGGCCCGAGTAGAGTAACAATCATATGATTTCAGCCAAATGAATCCTCCTCACATAGAGCAGACAAGGGAAAAGATCCTGACAAATGACCTGAGGGCCGAAAGAGAACAGGTAAAAGTACTAGTTTCAATAATTCTCTCGAAAAAGCATCAGAATTGGGTCAGTTCAAAATTGTTGACGTTGAGCAATATTCACCTACTGAAGCTTGTGTTACGGTAAAAACAAAAGATGGGGATTTCTACAATGTTAAGTTCAACCAAACAACGACATGTTCCTGTCCATACTCAAAATCGCAGGAAATTATAAGACAAAAGAAATATCCATGCAAACATAGATTATTTGTTCTCCTGGAAATTGGTTTTCTTCATGATGATACAGTTTTACTTCAGTATTCTTACAAATCACACGAAATACAACGGATCATTTCTAAATTTAGAAACCATACAGAAGTTTCCAAGGATAAATCTACAAATCTTTTACCTCATTCTAACTATTGAAGTCATCAACTCTTAACAATGGTGATTTAGAGTTAGCGTTAGCTTTTATGCATTTTCTTATCGGTTATGAAACAATTCAGTACATTTAAGCTCTTAAACTGCAATATTCTGCAAATAATAAATCCGTTTCCAAGGAAAAAATCGGTTGCTATGGTGATAAAACTAAAAAAAGTCCCACACATTTTTCTATTTAATTTGGTAAAGTAGTATCCAAACTTCATAACTACAGTGCTAACTATTCTGTACACATTTGCACTTTTCTGAAAACACCAGAGAAAATTTGATAATTTCATAAAATCCCAATTTCAGAAAAGTTGAAAATATGCATTTTTGGCAAAATTTTTCAAAAAATTTACAAATTTGGTTGACATGCAATCTTCACTAAAATGAAGCTTAAACCAAGTTGTATCGATGTTACATATGAACATTTATGAAAAACTCATATGATTCTATTCATAATCAGGCTCTGAATTGTGGTGATTTAGCTGATTTTTAAAAGATTTTACCACGCTTTACAACCAAAAAATAGAGTGTTTGTTACCATGGCAACCACTCATATTTTCCCACTCAAAATTATTTTTTTAGCAGTATTCACTTACTGCTTCTACTAGGCCAATTATAGATAAAATCTGAATACCCTCATATATCACATGTATATGGCAATTTGCCTGGTTCTTATAAAGAGCTGTACTTAAGTGTATTCAGTGTTCTACAAATACCAATAGCAATTGTATGTTTATATTCAATAATAAGAACCGGAACTTGAATGACTTTTCACATCTTATGTGGCGAGTTACCCCATGGATTTGGGGTAACTCGCCACCATATTTCGAATTGTTTCGTTAGCCTGTTGGTCTTGAGGTACAGTTATTTCAAAGAATATTAAAACAAAAAATATCACAGATATCCAAAGTTCACTGTTCAAAAAAGTCAATTGAATAGGTGGAGGGTTGGCCTTCGAACTACTCTAACCCCGCCACATTCTGTATGTGCCTGTCCCAAGTCAGGAGCCTTTATTTCAGTGGTTGTCGTTTGTTGCTGTGTTACATATGTTTTTTTCGTTCATTATTTTGTACATAAATTAGACCGTTAGTTTTCTCGTTTGAATTGTTTTATTTGTCATTTCGGGGCCTTTTATATAGCTATGCGGTATGGGGTTTGCTAATTGTTGAAGGCCGTACGGTGACCTATAGTTGATAATTTGTAGATCATTTGGTCTCTTGTGGAGAGTTGTCTCATAGGCAATCATACCACATCTTCTTTTTAAAATAATTGAAGGATATTTATAGGTATATTGTAAATGAAATTCTTCTCAATATGTCATTGAAATTTGTATTGTTAAACTGCACTCAATCAAATAAAGCCATGGTATTTTATTATGAAAAACGATTGTAACTCTCGTTTGGTACAGTTTGGTTTAGTGCTTTCTACACTTGAAATGTCTCAAATTACTTCCAAATTTTCCAGTACAGGATTCGTGATACCAGTCTTGGCATTTTGTACATTTGACCCAGTCCTCATCATCACTGTTGTCGTCAAAATAGTAACCGTCACAAAATGCACAATATAAGCTATTATCTTTTTCGTTATCTTTGTCATCTTTGCTTTTTTTTTCAAGAGGTGCCTTTTCAGATTTTTTTGCACTAGTTGTCTTCTTCGTTGTTCGTTCAGAACTTGTTGGCTTTGTTAGCAAATTAATTAGTTTTTCTTTTCTCTTCTCATCTCGATTGCGTCTTTTTTCTTCCTTTTCTGTTTCTTTCTGTTCCTTCATTTTTATTTTCTCTTTCATTTCGGTAAGGTAGTTCTTGTCAGTTAACAGCCTTGCTGTTGTTATTCTTTTAGTTTTTTCTTTGGTTGATTTTTCTAAACTTCGGGAATAACTAAAATTTCATCAAAATTCTCAGGTTCAGATTTAGTATACGTAACTGTATTTACTGTCATTTCTGGTTGGTTTCTAATAGCGTCGATCATCGGATATGCTGGACGATCGGGTACTGCATGAACATCAGCGACGACAGCGATGGTGTTTGTCTGTGTTTCTGCAATTTCATTTGGGGTAGATTGTGGCGTTTCAGCCATGGGTGTACTACGGTCTGTATTTTCGTTTTCTGGTATGTCCTCCGTTTGTGGTGACTTGGTATCTAGTACAGATGTTAAAGACGGTCCATATGCTTCTGCTGGAATGACTCTTTGATTAAAGGGATAAATTCCAGTAGAACGAAAACCGCTAAAAATGTTACCCATATTCATAGAAGACTGAAATGCGGTATTAAATAGTCCACAAAAGTCATACCTTGTTACTTGTCTACTTGGATGGTCTCTCATAAATTTCTGACATTGTTTGTTGTAACTTGTCTTCATTGGTCCGAAAATAGATCTGTCTAAAGGTTGTAGCCAGTGTGTTGTCTGTCTAAAGGCTGTAGCCAATGTGTTGCATGTGGGGAGACTGTCTTCATTGGTCCGAAAATTGATCTGTCTAAAGGCTGTAGCCAGTGTGTTGTATGTGGGGGGAGACTGTCTT
Organism: Mytilus coruscus; assembly: GCA_017311375.1. Taxonomy (NCBI): domain Eukaryota; kingdom Metazoa; phylum Mollusca; class Bivalvia; order Mytilida; family Mytilidae; genus Mytilus; species Mytilus coruscus. The sequence goes on from CM029595.1 coordinate 100,473,509, forward strand.
CATTGGTCCGAAAATAGATCTGTCTAAAGGCTGTAGCCAGTGTGTTGTATGTGGGGGGAGACTGTCTTCATTGGTCCGAAAATAGATCTGTCTAAAGGCTGTAGCCAGTGTGTTGTCTGTCTAAAGGCTGTAGCCAGTGTGTTGTATGTGGGGAGACTGTCTTCATTGGTCCGAAAATAGATCTGTCTAAAGGCTGTAGCCAGTGTGTTGTCTGTCTAAAGGCTGTAGCCAGTGTGTTGTCTGTCTAAAGGCTGTAGCCAGTGTGTTGTATGTGGGGGGAGACTGTCTTCATTGGTACGAAAATAGATCTGTCTAAAGGCTGTAGCCAGTGTGTTGTATGTGGGGGGAGACAAAACATTTCAATCTGGTTCTGTTTTGCTTTCTCTAAAGTATCAAAATTCAGGTGTGATGCATGACCATCAAGTATCAAAAGAACGGGTCTGGTTGGTGGCAATTTTTTCAAGAAGATGTTGGTGAACCACTTGTCAAATAGAGCACTGTCTATAAATGAGGATTTGCTACATCCAAATTCTGAGCCAGGTGGTGCGTTTCCTTTCAGAGCTTCACCTACCCGCTGCCCTTTAAAGATTATCATAGATAATAAAACCCGTGCCTCAGCATTGACACAACAGAGTACTGTTACATTTACACCCCTTTCTCCGCTTGTTTTTGCATATACCCCTCTTTTCCCTCTTTTCCCGAAAATCTTTTCTGGGTTGTGTACGGTGCTTATTCCCGATTCATCTGCAGTAAATAGTTGTTGTGGTTTGTCTTTAACACCTAAAGATTCCATAACGGATCCTAGTTTTTCAAAATAATTAGCAACAACGGATGGGTTTAGCATAGATGATCTCGCTGCACTCAATCCTTCTGGCTTCCTAACAGTCAAAATTGGATGTCTTTCAGAGAAGCTTATCCACCAATCATATCCAGCGGACTTCTTCTCTTCCCTGAAGCCATGTATCCCAAGTTTGTTTGCCATCTGGTATGCTAGTTTCCTAATGTTAATCACTGTCAGCCCAAAACCCCGTTCTTCCATTTTCAAGATATAGCCGACTAAAATATTTTCTTGGTTTCTGTTCAAGATTGGTGGTTTTGTTGGAGGTGCTGTAATGTCTTCCATATTTAGTCTCCCTCTAAGCGTCGACCTTGGAACATTATATAAAACCGATGCTTTCTTTTTTGCCATTCCTCTTCTCACTGCCAAAATTGCATTTTCCATGGCTGCCATGCTCCATTGTCCCTGTTTTGATGTCAAGCCTTTCTTTTTTCTTGCCATATGTATTTTCTGAAAAAAAAAGAATAGATCAATAAAAACCTACAATTTATTTACTAGTAAAGAGTTATTTAATATCTATTGTATATTTTAAAATAATTTACCTGTAAAAGTATTACTGTTCTTTTATTCTTAAGGCTCATTTCTTTTAAAGAGGGTAAAATCAGTAAAATATAACTTTGAGATGACGACACATGCGTCGAGTTCAAGAATTTACAGGTTCTCAAGCAGTGGATAACATGGCAACATTATGAGAAATATTTTAATTCTTCATTTTTTATTACTTACAAGTTATGTCTTTAATATTCCGAAGTTTGTCAGCCAGGTAGTAAATTGATGCAATAATGTCTGTTTTCATGTGCAAATCACCCTGAAAAAAAAAGATGGTTATAAAAATTAATTATATTGAAGAATAACTCAGGAATTTCCAATTACTTGAATTAGTCACTAGTTTTGAAAACAATGTAAATATCGGTACAACTGTGTATAATTTATTAATGTACTGTCTGTTCAATTTAGTTTTTTGTTGATTTTTTATCGTTTTTTTTTTTGTAAAATTATTGTCAAAAGGTAGAGGGCTTTGTTGCAACAGCCCTGTGTGTTTATGTTTTTAATTGGTAACAGGTTCTCGTCGATGTAGATGTCGAAGACTTCGCTTGTCATTGATTTGATCACATAGAAGTTATTTTACTTTTTTACGTACGCAAAACATTTGGTTCTCATTGAAATAATTGATTTCCATTACACCATGACGTCACAAGTCACAAAAATGGCGGAGCTTTCAGCAAATCATGACCACGGTTGCATGAAGTTTACTACATTTTTTCACCACACAGCACTAGAATGTTGCATATTTAAATTTTAAATAAATACAAACCATATCATTATATTTATGCCATTTTTTATGTGTTTAAGTATATATTTTGTTGAAAAAATATGATATTGGTGCCATTCCCCTTTTTGTGGGAATATCTGAGACTGTGATCCATAAGCACGTGAAATTAGATTAAAACTTGTAAGATTTTATTTTCATAGCTTGCCATAAATCTTATTTTTGACATGTGCTTACACTGTTTTTGTATTTTGACACAATTTTCCAAAACTTGGAGTATTAAACTTTCAGTAAAAAATCGGAACTACGCCGTTTCAACATTCTAAGGAGTAAATATGCGGTTTCAAAATATGCTGAAATGTGGCGCATTTTTCTGTCTTACTATTTTTCCAAAGAATAAAATGCACTTACCTGTGAAAGTTTCTATTTCAAATGTCTTGACTCAAATGAGCTTGATGACGACAAAGTAGTCCTATAATATATGAACTCGGGGGCATTATTTTCTATTTCTATTTTCTTTTTACTGATTTTGCTATTTTTCTTTTTTTTTTTTATCATCAATGTGCCACCCGAGGTCATATCGTTTATGCCCAAAAACGCGTAGCATTTAAAAAAAATTAATTCTGATTTGACCATCCACGTAAATGTTTTAAATGTGTTAAGAAGTGATTACTTACCTGAATTATGGTGATTATATTGATTGTTTCTCCTTAAATAATCCAAAAGAAAGGAAAGTTTATCCAGGTCATTGATGTTGACACCGGGGAAATTCAAAAACTGTGGTTAATTAAAAAATCGAAATTGAGAACAAAACGAAATTTTTCCAAATTATATTCCTCCGTTATTGGAGCACCAGTGTCACAGTATACTAAAGTTAAGTAATAAGTAATAATGGATTTAAAAAAAAATCTGTATCTTTATTAATACTCTTTTTTTTAAATAAATATAAAAAAATGATATCTAGATAACAATTTATGTGGTACAATATAATAACACTTTATGTATGTCCTTTACAGAAAATCTGAATATTTGATAGCTTCTGTGAATGATCGTTCTACATTGCAGTTATGAAAACGGATCAGGATAAGACTGCAACAATATACATTGCATTTAATAAATGGATCAGAAATAGACTGCTATACCCGGCGAGTGAGGCAATCCTCATTCACCGTCAATTATATTTCAGTCTGTATTTGTGTTATTTACATTCTAATTTTCATTGGAACAGAAATAGACTGCTATTCTCGGCGAGCGAGGCAATCCTCGTTCACCGTCTACTACATTTCAGTCTGTATTTTTGTTTTATAAATGGATCAGAAATAGTCTGCTATACCCGGCGAGCGAGGCAATCCTCATTCACCGTCTACCATACCATATTTCAGTCTGTATTTGTCTTATTTATATTCTTAGTTTCATTTAAAAATTTCTGTACACTAAAACTACATCTTGTGTGACACTGACATTTAGAGGCACAAATTGAACAACACTTGCACATGCTACATTGACACCAATTCAAATCACAACCTTCACAAGAATATTTTTCAATTTCTTGATTGCTGTCTTCATCAGAAAATACATCTAAAATTTGCTTTCGAATGCATATCCCGTCTTTATTTTTTACAATATGACCAATGTCTTTGTCCGTTGTCTTGAGGGCAAGTGTGAAGTTGTCATACAAAATCAAACTATATCCCTGTCGACCATCCCTAGCACAACGACCCGCTTCCTGCCAATAGGAAAGAACTGTTTTTGGACAGCCAATATGGACAATTAAGTCTATGTCTGAAATATCCAAACCCATGCCTAGCGCCACGGTAGCAATAATGCACCTGATACGACTATTTTCTGTCTTGAATTCGTCGATGATTCGGTCTTTTGAATCTTGGTGTGTGCTTTTGTGATACATCTCCAGCAGTACTTGATTACCATCTACAATTCCATCAACATAAGCCATTTTACCGAGACTATCTTTCAAACAACAGAATATTTCAGATACTGCGTCAATAGATCTGAGGTAAACAATAATTTTTTTTGATTTCTTGCCATTAGTGCGAATGTGATTTATTAACCAGTCTAAGCAAGAATCGTAATCCGTGCTTTCTTTTTTTAAGATTTGAAGATATAGGTTTGGCCTATCTGGTGACTTGTAGACAAAATCAGTGTCTTCGTCTAGGAGTTGCAAGTGCTCCATTATGTCCTTTTTAACCTTTTTTGTTGACGTGCCAGTCAATGCCATCAAAGGAGCTCCAAAGAAGCTTCTTATCTCGTACAACTGTTGGTAATCTTTTCTGAAATCATCCCCCCATTCGGATATACAATGCGCCTCATCAATTGCAATTAATTTCAAGTGAGTTTGCCACGTAGCTGAGAGGAAGACAGTTTTCCAATAAGGCTTTAAAACTGATTCAGGCGATGAGAAGACAATTGAATATTTTCCATTGGTTATTTCTGAAAAATGAATATAATTAAATCAAGTAGCTGAGTGACCATCAATTACAACCGCGTACAATTGTTGCTATAAAAAAGAAGATGTGGTATGAATTCCCATGAGACAACTCCCGACAAGAGACCGAATGACACAGCAATTAACAACTACAGGTCACCATACGGCCTTCAACAATTAGCAAAGTCCATACCGCATAGTCAGCTATAAAAGGCCTTGTATACCTGTTTATATGTGTGTGTGTAAATGCTGTTTTTATCGTTTGATTTTAATAGGTATACTGTAAGTGTTATAAAATTATGATTGACATAAAAAAGATGGAGTGGAATAGGGGCTTAGATCAAAGATGAACGAGATAAATATTTTAAATAAAATACCTAAAAAAAAGGTAAAGAGTGGGGAGATTGACATGGCGGGAATTTGATCGTAACGCGATGTTCATTTCTTTGTATGTGAATATATCATAATAAAAAGCTCTAGGATGGACTCGTATTTTTTTTTGACGGGAGAAAAGGGGGAGCTAGTTTTTTCTTTTCTTTTTACACAAATACTTAATAATTTATAATATTAAAAACATGCGGTTATGTCCACCACCACCCCCCTCCCCCAAATACAGATCCATTTTTCTATGTACCTGTTATTGTCTGCCTTTCCATTTCGCCTATTCCTGTTATTTTAGCACAGCGGACATTTAGTTTATTAAGTCTGCATATTTGGTCATCAATCAACGAAGTCAATGGAGATATGACTATAGTTATACAATCTTTATCTTCTGACAGCATGGTTGGTATGACTACATATAAAGTTTTTCCAAATCCAGTTGGAAGTAAGGCTAATACATTTCGTCCTTTCAGCACAGACAAAACAACTTGAAGCTGCTCCTCCTTAGCTTCATATTCTATATTGTAACTCGCTTTAACTGATTCAAATTTTGCATTGATACTTTTGATGTCCATTTCTTTATTTTTGGCGGATTATGGTTTTGGCGCCCTTTTCGCGTCTGCTTGAAACCACGATGGCTGCATGTGCAAACTGTAACAAAGCGTTTTCAAAAAAAAGGAGATAAGGGTTACTTTAGATTTTCGCTAGAGAATTCTCTTCATGGAGATCAGAGTGCCAGAGATTTGCTAACAGATGTAACGGGTGCAACTTTTACCCCTGTTTCCAGCAAACGTTTAGGACAATTTGTGTGTCCAGAATGTTGGACCAGACTTAATGACACTGCAAAATACCAAAATTCCTTGAATGAATTTTGGGGAAGGACATTTTCTGATTCTTATATTAGTCAGAAAAAAAGACACAGTACTGGAAGTACAAAGACTTCCCCTATCAAGAAAGCTCGATTTACTAGTACACCATGCCAGGTAATTTGCACTTAATATTGAAAGGTCAATAATGGTATTAATGAATGAAAAGTGATTTTTTTCATAAAGTATTCTTTTTTTATATGAAAGATAGGGAGGGGGTATATATTTAGTTCGTATATGTAAATAATTCAGCCCCGAAACGGCGAGTTAATTTGCGTGCGTAATGATACATTTCGTGAAAAGGGGAACACTTCATTAAAGTTGGGGAACATACAGCTTTATGTGTAATTATCAATGTTTAAATTCAATGCTCTAGATCTACTTTTGACCTTAGACATTTTTTTTATAGACTTGCAAATAATACCATGCTTCACTGTTGTTGTTTTCACTTGCGGATCCAGGGTGTGTGGGGTGGGGGGTCACCTTTGGTTGGAAACATCTTGTTGATTATATAGGGAATGTCAGTGGCCCCCCTTTATTAACAGTTTTGGACACGCCACTGGTTTCACTATAAACAATTGTAATATGTACATGACGTCATAGTTTGGTACTTTCAATTAACAATTAAAATGTCAATAATGAAAAAACTTTCAGTATAATAAATTAAATAACACATAGGGTGATGGGGCAGAGTGATACCCCTTCAAAACAACTTGGCTTCGCCTCAGTTAACAATGGTTCCTCGGGGTAACAATCGGTTAATTCACCCTATGTCTTATTTATATGTTGTGGAATTTTCAGAGCATATAAATGTTATCCTTTAATGATATGTTCCACTTGTGAACAGTGCCATGTTCATCTGTGGAACACATATCAAAGTCTACCATTTAACGAGCAATTCTTTGGGAAAAACGAAATGTTCCACGGGGGGAACACATCATAATAATTTTATCATTTAGTGAAATGTTCCAGTGAGGTAAAAGTTATCATGTAGTCAACTGTTCCACAGAGGGAACACATTATAATAAAAGTTATCATTTAGTGAAATGTTCACCTAGGAACAATGAACATTGTAATTGACTTAAGGTTGGTTTGATATTTTGAAGTATTAGGTAGGATTTGTCTTGGCTAACGACATAAGTTACATGTTCTAAACAAGAATACTATGTGTGAGCCTGAAAATCAATTTTAAAAGGATTTGAAACACTTTATGTCAGAATTTTTTGCGAGAAGGCAACATCAAACACTTTAATATTTTTTTTTTGCATGATAATAATTGTTAAATGTGGCCTCCAAAAGAATATTTCATTACATGCTAAATTTTATTTTACTTAGAAGATTCCCCGGGGAACATTCCACCAATGGTTAACTTTTATAATGTGTTCCCATATGGAACATTTCACAAAATGTCAAAATAGTAATGTACTATTAAGCGTGCAAATGCTACTTTTTGTCTATGAACCTTTTCTGCTTAAACATTGTTTTAAAGCATTTCCTAGTTCTTTGAATAGTTAATAAAATTAATAAACGAAAACAAATTAACAACGAACTTTCATATTTAGATATTGATACTCAGCTCAAACTGTTTCATTACAGAAAAAAGGAGTCGCAAAGAATCTTTTCTCAAAAAAAGCTTCAAGGAGTACAAAGTGGGATTCTATTTTCTCAGCAGTAAAAGCAAGACAATATGGTAGGGCAATAAGAGGTATGTACACAGCAACTAAAGGCAGCAAAAAGTCGTTCATCAATATTGTTGTGAACTTGGTCCGACGAGAAGTACTGACATTGTTAGGACAAAAACTATTCCCCTTATTTCAAGATGTAAACATAGTTAATCTGGAACAGTTCTCGTGGACAAGGACTCTGAATGACTTTGAAAAAGCATGTCCATTGCTGTTTAATGTCTTAAGAGGAGCAATTACCAAACGGGCAAATGAAAACAGTCTTATAAGAGGAAAATCTGTAAACTTAAGACTCCAGATTGGAACATCTATCGCCTGCATTCTAAACGCTAGAGCTCCTAAGACTGCTAGTTTTCTTCCGTCTCTATTTTCAGTACAGTTTTGGAGAGGTGGCTTAAAACGTAATGTCATGAAACAACTGGCACATACCGGAATTTGTAAAGGGTATGATACCACCTTATCTATCCTGGACAAAATCAGACAAGGCTTTGATTCTGCTGCAACAACGTGTAAAACAATAATTGAGGAACAACATCAGCAACAAAATGTCAGAAGAATCAATGTAACAAATGAAGATGCAGACTTGTCCGTAGCTATAGCTGTTGTTGTTCCGAACATAGAGGACGAGGTCAACAATTTATCAGCTAGCAGCCAGGATACAGTAATAATAAACATGGACGATACAATTCCGTATGGAATGGATGACACAGATGACGATGATGTACTAGATGACTCCCTTAGTGACCATTCGAATAGCGATGGTATACATTTATCGTCAGATGATGAAGATGATATATCGGACGGCGAGGAACAGCGGGTAATTCCCCATGAATCTGACGAAGAGAAAGAAGAAAATCCGCAAATCGATCTACATCCAGGCTTCTCGATGTGTTGGGATAATGTTGGCAAAAAGGTTACCAGTAGACATCCATCTGAAACCTCAAAAAATAAGTATCTGAATATGGCTCTAGGATACATAGCCATCAACCGTCTTCAAACTACTCATTTGAACTGGAAGTTCGACGAAGATTTGAAGAAGGCAGCTGAACTACCATCAGACATTTTTGTTCCAAATAAAAATGATTTTGAACTTCTTTCAAACAGAATGAACGTTATGGTCGCGCGCATTATAACACGATATTTACCATGGTTTAATGCCAACTTCTCTGACTGTGTCACTTCTCATATGCTTCATGAATATTCACTGGATTCATCAAAGAGAAGTGTTCTAATTAACCTTGGAGTTTTTGATGTCGATCCTTCCTCTACTCAAGGTGCCATTACTATTTATGAAAATTTGCAAAAGTATATACCATCTATACAGGACAAACCTTACACTGCAATAGTATATGGCGATGGACTCAGCTGTGAACGAGGAAATGACGCACACAGGGCACGTGTAAATGGTTTGAATCCATGGGAAAGATTGGAAGGTTGTGAGCCTGCAGTACAAGAGTTTCACAAAGAGATGATTTTATTACAGGACTACTTCGATGAGTTCTTTAAAGGTTCAAGTGCTGCAGACAAAGGAACACTTAATCATCTGAAAAACATTTTCAACTTTCGTCAAGTTAAATCAGACATATCTGACAACTTTAACCACGCATGGGAGTTCATGTGTTTGGTAACAGAAGGATATGTCTGCTTATTAACTATGGAACTTATGGAAATGGCAGACAAGGGTGATAGACCATCAGCAGCCCCTGAATCCATAGAAAACTCGTCTGTTGACGACAGACAAGAGTATTTACAGTCTGTTGTTAGCTCTGTTGTTCAAAATGTTTGGCACCATTTGGAAACAGAATCATTGAAAACGGATGACCAGACAGAGCCTGAGAAATTCTGTTGTGGAGAAGACATCGAAGAGGACGTCATACTGTGTGGGGCTGGTAGGAATTGTACTAAGGGTGAAGTCTTTCACTACTAGTATTCATGTGCTGGGCTGGATACTGACAACCTCCCTAATAATTGGTTTTGCAGTGACACATGCAGAAACGAGAAAGACTCCTACCCTTACTGCACATGTCATCAAGATCTCGGTAATGACGAGCCAATGATTGGGTGTAGTGCTGGTTCCAAGTGCACGGCAGACGAATGGTACCACACTAAATGCTTGGACATGGCAGACGTTCCAGAAGGGAATTGGTACTGTAGATCTGCATGCAAATCGTCAAAAAAGTCTAAGAGCAGAAAGAAATCTAAGTCAAGATCAACTGTTAACAAGTCCGACGATTTCAAATACAATTACAGTAGGGCTATAACATGGGCAGGACTGAATCTGCTTTGCCGACGAGATGCAGTACGTGAGGCGGACGGTGAGGTCATGATGTCGCATTGGAAGTTAGACCTCGTACACTTCTTTTCGACAAAACATCCAAAATATGTCATATTAGCACATAGACTGTTAGTCTCGATAAATGGTTGGCTTCCAGATAAATTGAAACACGATTTAATTTACAACAGAACAGTCAACTACGGGGGTGGAATTGGTCGAAATTTACCTATGGATTTCATGAACGAAATTTTAAACAGATTATTTAAGGATTTACTAGATTCGGCAAAGGGTAGGTACACCAATAATACAATACAAAGATGTAGTCAGATTGTAGGACCACTTGGCGAGGCATTGGACTCTATCTTTGATTCCAAAGTAATTGAAAATGAGCTTTACAGACACAGGCGGCGAAATGTAGACCGGGACTTAAACGTCAGCAGAATGATTACCTTTCTTAGTGATGAGTCTTTGTTTTTACGGACTCCTGGTCGATATCATAGAGCTGTCCCAGAGTATTTTCACAACGAAAATCCAAAATTTCCAGGAAAGTTTCAAGGTAAAATGAAACAGCTCTCCAAAAGATTGGACAAACGCAGGAGAATTATTGTTGACGCTTGAATACATACAAAAATATCATAGGTTTAGAAATGGAAGAATGCATAACATTATTTAAAAAAAATTTAATGTATGAATTGTTTGGAATGAAAACGCTAAATGGTCGACATTTATTTCACTAATATTTTAAAAAATAGGGAAATGTGGTATGTTTGCCAACGAGACAACTATCCATCAAAGTGCAAATGAATAGGATGTAAGCATTTATCGTTTAGCCTTCAACAATGAGTAAAACCCAAACCGCATAGTCTGTTTTAAAAGGTCCCGAAATGACAAATGTAAAAAAAAATCAAACTGGACAAACTAACGGATTCGATGTATTGTTATATTTCCTCGGGTTTTGGACAGTTCAAACAGTAAAAGAGGCGTGTATTATCAGATTAGACAACTTTTTGTATAGAATAATTGCAAATTAAAAATAATCCGAAAATTTTCCCCCGGAGACCGATTTGTAATGAATCCGATAAGTAATTCAATTGTTTTTTGTTGGGGGGTCTGCTCACAATTCGTTTAAATAGTATATTGTACCGTTATCATGATTAACAGCCTTACGACATGAAATTAACGGAAATAAAACGGCCTTTTACAGATATGATTTTTTTTATCTACAGCGGTAAAACTTATTGATTACTTGACGTATGGCTTAGATTTTATTTGGCGGGAAAATACCACGTGGCTTCCTTTTTATCTTTGTAATTTGACAAAATGTCGTATTCAAATTTAAGAAAACAACTTGACCGTTTTGAAACCGAATTTAATTTGGCTAACAGGAATAATCCTCGCAGAAAGGCTATTCTGATGACGGACAGCAAGGGCAAATACTTACAAGATGTTGTTAATCGCGATGAAAATATAATAGAGATATTGTTTAAGAAGGGGCAAAAAGCAATAATAAATCACTGCTTAGAAGAGCAAAGGATTCTGTTCGAGGGTGTGACTCGCCGCTATTAATGGTTTGGACAGGGACCTGTGACTTTACCAACTTCTCGCCGGCGGATAGACATATTTCTATAAATGAAATATCTGTTGCAAACGTATTGGCCGATTTGATTGATGTCAAGAAAAGATTTTGGAGGTTAATCAAAGTACTGAAATAATTTTTTTACACTGTCCACATTTTTCAATTAAATTGTGGAATGACAAACAAGGTCATACAGATTCTGGCTCAAATGAAGATGATCATTTATTAGCTGAAAAAATTGATCAGTTAAATGAAGAATTAATATCTTTAAATGCGGCCGATACAGGACCAAAATTTTCTCTGGACATATTAAAGTCCAGCAGAGTAAGGCGCGGTCGCGACCGGTCTACTATGAGGACGAAATACTCCTACAATTTTAAAGACTTGTATAAAGATGGCATTCACCCTATAAACCTTTTGGCGGAAGTTTGGCTACGAAAACTCCAGCAACTCGTTCTTAAAAAATGTTACTGAACACTTAATTTAATTCAATAATAAAATTTTGAATTTAGGATAAACTGAAGATTTTTTTTCTTCATTTTAAGGTATTTAAATTCTTCCATTTCTAATTTCTCGTTTCGGTGAATGAGGATTGCCTCGCTCGCCGAAATTAATTTATCGTTCGAAATATAATTTCTCTAGTTCAAGCAACCATTGGAAATTCCGGTAGAAATGTATCACAATGAAGAAATATTTTATTTATTTCATCAATAGACTATACATTTTGCTATACAAATGCTTGTGAAAATCGTAAATGTACTACATGTATCATGTGGACAATAACCTTGTATATAACAAAGAACAACATACAGAATTGCCGTTAAACATGGTGAATGAGGATTGCCTCGCTCGCCGACTTTATTGAAAGTGGACAGATGTAAAACATACAGAATTGCCGTTAAACATGGTGAATGAGGATTGTCTCGCTCGCCTACTTTATTGAAAGTGGACAGATGTAAAACATACAGAATTGCCGTTAAACATGGTGAATGAGGATTGCCTCGCTCGCCTACTTTATTGAAAGTGGACAGATGTAAAACATACAGAATTGCCGTTAAACATGGTGAATGAGGTTTAGTTTAAACATATTTTATTGTCTAAATATACAATAGGATTGGATACAAGTTATATCAACTTAAGATAATCCTCTCCAAATAAGTACAATATACAAAATTTCAAGATGACAGCAATTATATAATTCAGTACAATATGAAAAATATATACAATAAATATATTATGTTTAAACAGTTACAGTTGGATACGAGTACACTTTAAGATACTGCAATATTAATCAAAGAATCTTTTTGTATGGCGTATATAAATATGTACATTTCTGAAAAGGATTGTGTTTTGTTCAACAGTAATTTCGTCTGTTCCAAATAAAATATGTTCTATGGAGATAGCAGCTAAGTGTTGAATGGATTCAAAGAGCTGATTTCTAAAATTTATGTAGAGTGGACATTCTAAGAAAAAATTAATCGAATCTTCTAATGGACACCCACATTCACAACTTGGGTCATTTACTAAATTAACTCTGTATAAATCAGCTTTTAAAGGACTACATCTATGTCGTAATTTTGTGTGCAGTATATTTTCCATCCTGTTCCCAATGAAATAATATTTAGGTACCAAAAATGAAATATCATTTCGCCGGATTGTGTTTTTGAAATTTGGAGATGATTGTATGGATCTAATATATCTAACGGTAATAAATTCCATGCACGAATTGAAGAAGGGAAAAAAGATTTAGAAAATATGTCCAATCTACATCTCGGTACTCTATAGTGAGAACGGTTTCTAGTATTATAATAATTATCATCTGTATAATCCGAGATACAATCCATAAGATATTCTGGAACATTATTGCTGTGTATTTTATGAAATAAACATAATTTACGTCTATTTCTTCTAGAACTCAAAGTCTCCCATCCAGTTTCAAAAAGTAGGGACTCTTTACTTGCAAATTGCGGAAGTCCAGTAATAATTCTGGCTGCCTCAAGCTGCAAGCGCTCAATTTTTTACAGAATCTCTAACACAACATCCATCCCATAGCTCGCATGCATATTCTAAAAGTGGAAGTATGTATGCAAGATATATCTTATTAAGATTGTTTCTGTTAAGAATATATTTCAATTTTCTCAGAACAAAAATCTGTTTAGTGGCACTACAGCAAATATTATCTATATGTACTGACCACTTGCAATTATTAGAAAAAGTAACACCCAAATGTTTGTGGTCATCAACTTTTTTAATAAATTGTCCATTGAATTTCAAATTGATAGGCTGGGAATCCTTACGGAAATTAAAACCATATATTCTGTTTTCTGAGGATTAAAATCTACAAGCCATTGTTTTGACCAATCATTTAATGTTTCTAGATCCATATTTAATCTCCTTTCAATATCTATAGCATCATTCGAGGAATACATAAGTGAACTATCATCGGCAAAAAGTCTAATTAAACATTGAATTTCATCTGCTATGTCATTTATAAACATAAGAAATAATAAGGGCCCAAGTACTGAGCCTTGGGGCACACCTGCTTTTAATGTTCCAGATGCAGATTCTGAATTTTTTAGAAGCACTTTCTGTTTCCTATTACATAAATAATTTTCAATCCACACCAATAATTTGCCTTTTATGCCATAAGTTTTGATTTTGCTAATAGACCTTTATGCCAAAGTCGGTCAAAAGCCTTCGAGATATCACAAAAAATCATACACATAATTTCTTTATCTTCCATAGCTAAACAAATTCTGTGATAGATCTCAATCATTTGATGAAATGTTGAATGACCAGGAACGAAACCGGACTGGAATTTATACAATAGCTTGTGTTCAAAAATGAAATTAAAAATATGTTTATAAACTATTCTTTCAAAAACTTTACCCACACAGCTTAACAATGCAATAGGACGATAGTTTGAAACCATCGATTTATCCCCTTTTTTAAAAAAAGCTAAAACATTAGCAACTTTCCAGCAACTTGGAAATTTTGAAGTTCTCATTGAACAATCAAATATATATGATAAAGGTACACACACACTATTAGCAGTATATTTCAGCATTTGATGACTAATACAATCTTCACCGGATGCTTTACCAATTTCTAAAGATTTGAGTATGTCTTTAATCTCATCCTCCGTTATTTTATCAATATCTAAGCTATGTTGGGTACGAAGTGGTAACTCTGGAGGTGTAACTCCATCATCCGAAGATGTAGAAATATTACAAAAATATGAGTTAAGCAAATCTGCTTTTTCTTTTTCACCAACAGAAATTTCATTAGTATTTGGATTTAATAATGGAGGAATCGACGTGGAACGACAATTACCCATAACTTTTTTAACGAGAGACCAGAAAGCTTTCGGGTTTTTGTTTGACTTTTCATCTAAAAGACCATTAGCGTTTAAATAGAACTGTTCCTTTGCATAAATAAAGTTATTTACTTTGTTACGTTGAACTTTAAATTTATTAGTATTTTGCACAGTTCTCAATTTTCGTAATTTTTTATGAAGTCTATCACGTAGTCTAATCTCTTTTCAATTTCCGAGTTAAACCACGGTTTATCTGATGATCGAATAGTCACGGTTTTAGTAGGTATAGAATTTTAGCCATTTCTATATATTTTCTGTGAAAAAACTGCCATTCCGTCTACGTCGTCCTCAAAAGCAGTCAAAGAAGTTTGCCAATCAAAATTCTGAATATCATTATTAAATCTAGTAAAATCTGCATGTTTATATAACCAAATAGTTCGTGTAAAATTTTTTCGCTAAAGTTCGGAATTCTTAAATATACTTTGGTAGCATTATGGTCACTCATTTGTCTATTTATATCAATAACTTCAGTAAAGGTAGCACAACAATCTTCAGAAATTAAAATCGGATCTAATAAAGTAGCTCTTCCAGATCTGTGATCAAATCTGGTCGCTTCTTTTACAACATTTTGTAAACAAAAAATATTCATTAGATCATTTAAAACATGATTGTGTTCAGTAAATAAGTCAACATTTAAATCACCTGTAATTACAATTTTAGTTGTATAATTATATGCTTGTTCTATTGAATGTTTAAAATTTTGCCAGAAGGGATGACTTGAACCTGGTGATCGATAAACAGCACAAAGTAAAATTTTGTGTTGAGGAAAATCAATTTCTAGCCATATTAGTTCACCGTTTTCAAATTCTAAATCCAATCGTCTCTTAGTTTTAGTATTTCAGATACATAAACCAAAACACCTCCGCCAAAGCAGTTCCGATCATTTCTATATAATTCCTGATGGTACCCATCTATATGTATATCTTGACTAAAAATAGTTTCATCAAGATGACTTTCTGTGATACAAACTATGGAAGAGCCTAAGGCTAGAGTTTCAATGTATTCAAGTTTTGTTCGGACACTTCTGGCATTCAAATGAAATATCGAAATTTCGTTTTCATAGGGGCCGGGTTTTCAGCTACATCATTACAAAGCAGTAGCAAAAGTAACATGATAAAGGTAAAACTAATATCTACGCAAAATTACAAAATGCAAACTTATAGAGATAATCTAAGCTTATTTTAACACTATATAAAACAAATTGAACAAACTGTGAAAACAACAAAAATGTTTTCATATAATACAACATTTTCTTTTTCAGAACTGAATAACACTTATAATAAAATGTGCCTATTGAGATCCTGTATTGAATTAAATCATTACCCATTGTCTATGATACACACATCTTCTATTGATTTATATGTAGGATCTCTAATAGGTAATAGCCACATATGATGACATGTAAATGGACAAGTTTGTGTAATAATACACCATAAATACTCGATTCTATAATTAATTAAATTTGTACTCGAAAATGAAAGAAAATAGAACAAAACAAACA
The DNA here is from genome assembly GCA_017311375.1 of Mytilus coruscus. NCBI lineage: Eukaryota > Metazoa > Mollusca > Bivalvia > Mytilida > Mytilidae > Mytilus > Mytilus coruscus. The sequence continues at coordinate 100,489,717 of CM029595.1, forward strand.
AACATGAGCAAAAATTGTATTTACATAAAGACATTGCGAAAACGTATGAGTAAATTGGTATCAGGCGTGTCTTTTGCGAAAAAAAAAAAATTAATAAATTGATCTTATCACATAACAGATGTGTTGTTTCAAAAAATATTAAAAAAAAAAAATATTTTGATCGAAAACATTGGTGGTACTTCAGAAACCAAAACAATTAAATTATCACACCAATCAAGTAGACCCTAACACAAAACCCAATGACCTAGTTATAGGTTAAATAAACATACTGTGTATTAGATACGATTTAAACTGGATTAAGTATTATATTAATATCTCATTTAAGGTAAGTCTATATTTTTACTTCGTGGTATTCTAATATATTCTTTACAAGTATGTTATAATGTTTTAATCTGAAATATGATAACATATGCATATAATTAATAATCTGGATTTCAATTTATAACACAGTCAGTACAAATATAAGTTATTGATAATGAATACTTTATTAGTTAGAAAAAAATAGTTCACTCAAGTCCTCCATTCCTCCAATAAACTTTTTGGTAGCTTCGGGTGTCTTTTTAGCAAATATACGTCCATCCATCGTCCAGAACGAGTCAATTTCGTGTCTTTTCCTGGCATCATTTAGCTTTTTCATCAAGTACTGTCGATATTGTGTCAGATCTTCAGTAATAACTGTTTTATCCGGATTATTCTTAAGCTTTCTCTTCTGTTGAAATATAGAGTTCTTAATTTTCCAATTCCTAAATCGACAGATTAACTGGGCATTACCATATTTGTTTATAGATCCTATTATGTGTGACCTGTCAATATCATCAGCTGTTATATTTACAAATATTTATGAATGAGGGTTCATTTTGCCTCGCTCGCCTACTTTATTGAAAGTGGACAGATGTAAAACATACAGAATTGCCGTTAAACATGGTGAATGAGGATTGCCTCGCTCGCCTACTTTATTGAAAGTGGACAGATGTAAAACATACAGAATTGCCATTAAACATGGTGAATGAGGATTGCCTCGCTCGCCGACTTTATTGAAAGTGGACAGATGTAAAACATACAAATTTGTCGTTAGTCACATGGTGAATGAGGGTTGGCTCGCCGACTTTATTGAAAGTGGACAGATGTAAAACATACAAATTTGCCGTTAGTCACATGGTGAATGAGGGTTGGCTCGCCGACTTTATTGAAAGTGGACAGATGTAAAACATACAGAATTGCCGTTAAACATGGTGAATGAGGATTGCCTGGCTCGACAACTTTATTAAAAGTGGACAGATGTAAAACATAAAGATTTGCCGTTAAACATGGTGAATGAGGATTGCCACGCTCGCCGACTTTATTGAAAGTGGATAGATGTAAAACATACAGAATTGCTGTTAAACATGGTGTCGAAAAAGTTCGTTTTGTACGAATCTGACGTCACGATTAGATTTATACACTCAGCAAAATTTAAAATATGGCGGAACACAACAAACGATCAGTTCGGTATGAACATGCATATATTTATTAAGGAATTTAGTCTTTCCCAACAATGTAAGTACATTTTTTCATTCACTTTTTTTTGTCTTTTATTGGTACATGTCCATTATTGTAGTGTACCGTGTATGCTATTTTAGATTTTCACAATATTCTTTCCGCCGTCAAACCAGGGCGGAAAGTGCTAAAGGAAAATGACCATATTCGATATGACTTCGCATTAAAAAAAAATAAAAAATGAAAATATCAGCATGAAAACGTTAAATAGTGAATATATAATGCGAAGGCATATATTATAGGACTAACGACAAAGACGCGATGACGTAAATGACGGATGTTGTAACGTTCAGACGTAATCAACTTTATACAAAGAGAGACAACTCAATTAATGAATAGCTATTATTTATTTTGAATTTATTGAACCATAAAATTAATTTTTGACTCTTCACATTGAATAATCCGCGAAGCGGATTATGTAAAATGTGAAGAGTCAAAAATTAATTTTATGGTTCAATAAATTCAAAATAAATTTTTGACTCTTCACATTGAATAATCCGCGAAGCGGATTATGTAAATGTGAAGAGTCAAAATAATTTTATGGTTCAATAAATTCAAAATAAATTATTGCCATTCATTATAAATAAATTTCTATAAAAAATAAGGCTCAAAGAAATTTTTATATTATTTATATTAACAATAACAACGTACACACATGTTGGCGTATGAATATACAACGTCAGAGTGGGCATGCGCCATAAAAATTGATAACATTGATAATAAAAGTAATACTTTTGACCAATCAGAAGACAGTAAATACACCAAATTTATTTATATATTAATAAATGACAGAGATGTAAAAGGTGGCGAGATACTCCTTATGGCGAGTTACCCCACTTTCCCCTAACCACAACAATAAAATGCAAGGTTGCGAAAAGAATATAAAATTGTTAAATGTTGTCTTTAAACACACTGCAATATCGGTAGACATTTATCATTTATTATGGATTTTATTATAACAAAATTACTGCTCCATAACAATACGTTCGTAGAGTTTCGTCCGTTCGTAAGATGTTGAGAAACCTCTATTAAGAGCTGGGGTTTAATCGATGTTATTATACCTTACATTATATAGTAATTATTTGATTGGCAAATACGGAATCACGTGCCATAGTTTAATTTCGATGTTTTTCCAAAAATTGGCAGGAGCGATGAATAATGCCAACAAATTGAAGCCCTCGTGGAATAACCCTTACTCGGGTTGACAATTTTGGATATACACCTCCTCAGCGGGCCATAATTGTATATTGTGACTTGATATGTAAAACAATTCAATAATACGTTACCAAGTAAAACCATGAAACAAATGACAAATTGGCGCATAAGAGAAGAGCTTGTTTTGTTGGACGAGTATGGGAAGAAAAAAAAATATTTTTAATCCAAAACTTTCCCCTACCTAATTACCTATTAATCTTCAATTTATCTTTCATGGTTGTTGCTGGATGGAGCGGCCTGTTTATTTTCTGGAGACATCAATATATTTTTAATTCTAACAATACATGATAAAGGTTTCAGTGGCGTAGCACCAGTGTAGCATTGTAAGCATGTGCTTACAAATAATTTTATAAAACATTTTTTTTAATAAGAATTTTACTATAATCGTTCAGCTTCTGGTGGCCTGCCCCCATCCCAGACCCCCTGCTTACAATTTCTTTTCCAGTGGCTATGCTGGAAATTTTACTTTAAAATAAACTTTTAAAACACTTCCCTTATACAACAATAAAAAGGGGGTAGGATAAATTTTCTATGAATTCATATAAAAGCAAGGGCATCTTTCAAAAGTCCTACAATCTTGACTAAAACACACATTATTAGATTCATATGATTACTGTTAGGTATTATCAACATCGTAGTGTGTTTCCGAATATTTAACTGGGAAGTTATTAATGCCTAAAGATGACTCAAAACAGCTTACATTCTTGCTAGAATTTAGACAAATTTGAGAAATTATGCAAAAATGGCGAGAAGGACAATTCTATTGAAAGTGATTACATAAATTTTCTTTCAGATACAATAATTTATTCAGGTTAAAGTCTTCCCTCTATGCGAAATTTGAAAATTACAATATTTTCGTTAACAGCAATATATCACTGAATATATATGGAATAATGAAAAATAATGTTATACGGTTTAGGTATCATAAATACGTTATATACAAATCAAATTCCATGGGGTAGGTCTTAAAACTTTCCGATTTTGTCCCAGAAAGTGAAACAAATTCAGGGGAAATTTGCCCTATATCTTTAGAATAAAACTAAAATAGTTGAAAATTAAACGGATGCCCCCTCCCCAGAAAACAGGATTTTGCATGCCTTAAGATCTTCATCTTTTCCTTCCTTCATACTGTATTTTACTAACGGTTACAATTGATACTAAGCGGTGCATTTTGACAATATAACGTTTAAAGTTATTTGTGTAAACATGCACGAACAGAATAATCAAAAGAAAAATAATAGCATGAATTACATGCGTATAAAAACTGAGTACTTTTCGGTATGCACAATAACGAGATTGAGAAATAGATAAGATAGATTTATTTTATTAAAGTGTCACGTGTTGATCTCACACAACAGTAAATATTTACAAGTACAATCACATAAAAAAGATCAGCACCCAGCCTATAAAGACTTATGAGACACTATTATATACATATAAAACAGCTCAACCACACAAGGTAAAAACATAAAAAAAGATCAGCACCCAGCCTATAAAGACTTATGAGACACTATTATATACATATAAAACAGCTCAAACACACAAGGTAAAAAAAAAAAAAAAATAAAATAAAAAGAAATCTCGTGTATTAATCTTACAACTTAATTAATTGAACGGAATAATATAAATTAAAATTAAAATAAGGGTAGATTGAAGTTATATAACTACCCTGTGTTGTCTCTTGATGTCTTGATTATACGTGATTTTAAGAAAATTACAATGGTCGTTATTAATTATTATTTAGCAATAAACAAACGAAATATTACCGATATAATTATTAATTAATTCAATGGTAGCTAATCTATTAATGTTCTGCAAAAAACGCATAGTTTCGACTGATTTTTAACTATTTTTGAAAATTTAAGGTAGCTCTATAGGTACCTCAGACTTAAGTATAATCTTAGGCGTTTTCTTAGTATAAGGGATTTTATGCATACCACTTTGAGTTTTGTGGGCGTGACTTAAACAACTAAGATTTTTCTAACGAAATACTTAGTTTAAGACTGTTTATGCATACCACATAGGTAAAAAATGGCGGAGTTTCCTTAAATTAAGTGTTTACTAAGGAAAATCTTAACTTAAGTAGCTTTATGCATACGGGCCCTGAAACAATAGGTGATTTAAACTGTGTAACAGAGTGGACTGTATCAAATGAAACTCATGTGTTTGTTTATTTCGCTATCTTCTGCAGACTGGAAAAAATGCACATCAAAATCCAGGTAAGTTTTTTTTATTTTCTGAAACATAAACAACATATTATAACTTTTATATATCTAGGTCCAGCCATGCCTTAAAACTTTCCTAGATGCATCTGTTTGTCAGTACTCAGATTAGACTTTGTGGTATAAACACGGCCATATTTTTCAATTCCTTTTAATGAACCTTGAATGTTGCTATGCAAATAAATTCCTGCAGTATCAACTTCAATTTATTTTTCTGCTGGCTGTATACCTCTCTGGAACATGTCAATTATCCGTATATGTATGTAGCTAGATCAGAGAAGTTAAGGGAAAAATTTCTAAAGGAATCGACTGATATGCAGCAAAGATTAATACTTTTGGAATTAAATTACTAAGCAAATTTAAACCTACCTTATCCCGAAGTAAACACTGAATGTGAAAAGATCGAGAAGAAACAGAAATCGAGACAACCTTTTTTTTTTAACCCTCTTGCAACGGGTAACCTACTTTGTAATAATATTTATCTTCAATTTTTAACCTACAAAGACATAACTTTGAAATTGTTTTATTCATATAGAGACAATATTTCTATATTGAAAGTGCACGTGACAAGAGCAGACCGGTGTACTCGAAAACTTGGATGTGAAAAATAGGTTTATCTTGCGAAATTTTAACATGCTACGGACTATTTCACGCCTGGTAAACCATCAAATCTCAACTAAATGGTTAATCGAGAAAAACGTTTACTGGCACTTCCTGTTGAGCTTATCTGGTATAAAATATCAAAAATATTGATAAGGTAGGTGGCCCGAGAACACAGTTATTTCGTAGTGCATTTCTTTTAGACAGTAAAGTCAAATTAAAAAATCGCACCTGCTCTATCTCAAAAAGATTTTTACAGTGTAGTGTACTACTATTGGAACAAATAATATCAAAATTATAGAAAAGTCTACCAGCTTTAACTCAAAATATTGACAATTCTATGTTAAGGGGGTCTAAAATTCAGTTTGCCAGCTTCAGACATACTAGTTTTTGACCTTTTTTAACTGAACCAAATCACTACTTAGCATAAAGATTCAGCACCCAATTTTTTTCAACATGTAATTTCATTCCCTTACTTAATATTTCTTGCATAAAATATAAAGAAATAAGTTTGGAAAGTGTATGAAAAAATTTTTCAAGTTATACACTGTCCACATTAGGGACTATAGGTCGACTTTTCGTCAATTTATTGTTAATCTGTGAATATTTGGTTAAAAAGGAGAATGTCATATCACAGATAACTGTGTGAGAGCTTGTCTCGTTTATTACTCGGACCAATATAATTCAAAATGACATCGGAATCACTGTTCCCCTGCAGGTAAGTGGTGCCAGCTTAGTGAGTGTTATATAAGCGTTTTGCTTAATCAATATCAACTTATAATAACAGTTTTTCCTATTTTTTTCGAATATGATTTTATTAAGCTGAATTCGTTATAAATCATGCCAGGTTGAGATTGTCTGGTATCGGTTGAGATATTCTGGAACAATGTTGAGAGCTTCTGTAAAATTAACACTTTCAACTAGCAAATTGTTTATCGGATACGACCGTCATAATTCACGGACTTCTGTATAGTTGTCATTTTAACTTGTTTCTAGTTTTGACATAAGTTTTGTATGATCGAGCCCTGTTGGTCTAATACCGATATTTAAGAGTAGTGATTTTTAAAGTCTAGAAAACGAGATGGAAAGTCTAGCACTGAGTAAAGATTTGAAGTCTATAGCTAAAGATTTAATTCCAACATTGGAGAAGTAAAGTCTAGTGCACAAGATGTAATGTCCAGCGCTGGAGAAGTAAAGTCTAGTGCACAAGATGTAAAGGCTAGCGCCCAAGATGTGAAAAAGAAAACAAGATACGGGGTATCTATCCATGACAAAAAATCCGTACATGCACAGCAAAAACACAAAAAGCAAAGGAACAGCACTTTTATTACTGTTCTTCATCTCAAAATCACAGTTAGGCCTTCAACACGAAGCAAAACAACTATCACCTCACTGCAAGTTTAAGACGGCCCCTAGGTAGCACCGGCTTGAGCTAAATTCTGTGGGAAAATAATTCGGATAGACTTTGTAAGATGCAACACCACCTAATCGGGCACGGTCAAATAGAGCATCCTGGGAAGTAGTGCATATTTAAAACAAAACTAGTTCCTACTCAAAGGTGTACATATATTTTGGTAATATAGGTATCAAATGAAAGGTGAAGGACTGATGATCCTTGTAGTACACATTTTAACTGAAAATTTTGAATAATACAAAAACGTATGAAAGAATTCTTAAAATTCAGGGCATATATTGCCTGTTTCTCTGATATGAAGTGCATGGTTTGTTGTAACCAAAGTTTCGGTACCCAGCATACGATCTGATGTGTAAATAACGGTATATTGATCTTGCCCTTCATTAATGTTTGAAAGTGAACAGAAATAACGTGGATAGGATTTGGGGCCAAGAATAGTGCATGGTGTGCGTCTTATTAAAATTTTAGTACACAAACTGGCCTAAAATTGAGAGAAATTGATGTGGCACACATAAGAGAAGATAATCGTCTAGCACTATATATATATATATCAAGTCGAGCGCTGTAGAAATTGGGTGGCAATACACAGTTAGGAGTTAGGTTTCGCATTTTGGTCCTGGATAATTTTTCAACTTTTTACTGATTGTGACTTGGATGGAGAGTTGTCTCATTGGCACTCATACCACATCTTCTTATATCTATGAAAGTTTTTGTGTGATACATTTAATTTTTAGGTAGCTGAAGAATAATAAAGCCTTCAAAGGGGGTTTATTTGAACATCAAGATTGTTTTGCATGTTTTATATGCCATTTTCTGTTTGACAGTCCGTTTTTTCACATCCATACCGGTTTTATGTCCAGAAATTATGGAAGAGTTTTCCAATAAACTTTTTGCGGTCGAACTTTTCAATCCAATTTTATCAAAACATGAGGTGAATTGAATATGTTTTCTATTTGACATCTTGATAAATAAATATCAATGGTTTCAGAAAAAAGTATCACTCAAACAGATTGAAATTTTAATTTGGACCAAATTTTGGGGACATTTGTGAAATTTCTTTCACCCTTTCTGCAATAATTTGTATCAAATAAATGCAGATTGTTGCCATGGTTACACCAAAAAGAGATTACATTTCACTATTTAACCTATTGAAGATGTTCTTTTTATACATATGCATATATATGACATTAACAGTAATTCTTATTTGTTGTAAAGAAAAGGAGTGGTTTAAAGTTATGAGTGTCAATTTTAATTTTTTTTGTCCTAACTGTGTATTGCTACCTAAACTAAAGTCCAGCGCTGGGTATGTAAAGTCCAGCGCAAAAGAAGCAAAGACCGGCGCTGGCGAAGCAAAGTCAAGCGATGGAGATGTGAAGCCTAACTCTGTATTTCTACGGTCCAGCCCTGGAGATGTAAAACCCAGCGATGTAGTCCAGCGGACAGTAATATTGACTTCAATGGAACACCGTAGCTGCCTTATGTGAATATATGTTTACATATGCACATACTTTTTCTATATATGCACAAAGTTTACTTTATATGCACATACTTTTCCTATATATGCACATAGTTTACTTTATATGCAAATAGTTTTTTCTATATATGCACATAATTTTCTATATATGCACATAATTTTCTTACTATATATGCACATAGTTTATTTTATATGCACATACTTTTTCAATATGAGAATTACCATTCATATGATACCTTATCGAAAGTACAATTTATAGAAAAAAAACGAGAAAGTGCAATTTAATAAAAGTCAATGTTTCCAACATTTCGGAGGAAGATTAAGATCTATTAATACAGGAGCTAGTTGACAAATTTCCCTCTTTTTGAATTGCCGCTTTATCTTAATTCATTTCCTATACCAATTAAATTCACGGTCATTTTAAAAAGTATTTCATAACAATAGCTATAAAATTTTCTACTATTGCATTATTATACTGGTATGAATGATTGATTGAACAATTGATTGGTGCTGAACGGCACTTTCAATACTATCGTGCTATTTCGTAGCGGTCAGTTTTTATTGGTGGAGGAAGCCGGAGTGCCTTGAGAGAACTACCGACCTTTGGTAGGAAAACTGACAATTCTAGTCAATTAAGATTGGAGTCGACAGTACCTGCCACGTGTGGGATTTGAACTCACAGCCTTAGTGTTGAAATGCTAGTGATACAGTAGTTCGATTACTTAGACCACTCGGCCACCGAGGCCCCCGGTATGAAGTAAAGGAGATATGGGATGAACTTCAACTCGGTGCATTACATTTGCGCACAGCTATTTATTACGTTTTCGCGCATTTTCTACAGCTTCAAATAGACAGTAACCCGAAACATAAAAGGTTTCGTGGAAAGACGCTCATATACATGTATACACCTCCAGACTAAAGACATCGACTTGTAACAGGTAAAAGGTATCGACCATTCATCTTTTTTTGGAGGGGGAGGATATGGTTTTCTTTTTAAAGTTTGATTCCAAATTTCTTGAAAAAGACATGATTTGTTTCAGAAGGGAAGAAAACAAAATAGTTTCTTTCCATTGAACATGTCTTTCCTAATTAGAGGCAGTTTCTTCTATAAGATACACAAATTTCAAGTATGTTCATTTTTTGTGAATTTAGCCTTGCTGATCATTTGAGTTGTTCAAGTTTCTATTTAGATATTACTTTTCTCAAGATGTTAGTAAAATAAGACGCAAAAATGGACAAAAATCGGACATTAGAAGGATAATAACTAGTAAGGGACCGGTCATCTGTAACATGAAAAGGGAAAATATAAGAAAATTAAGAGGGGGGGGGGGGCTTGAAAATTTTTGGAATAGAAAGGAAGTATCCAATTCTTTAAACGACCTCGCAAATTTGCGGCCGTATGATTGGTCGTCGTCGTCGTCGTCGTCCGGAAACATTTTGTTTCCAGACAATATTTTGAGTATAAGTGTATGGATCTCTATCAAATTGTTCCACAAGGGTTCATACCAAAAAAGAAAAGTTGGGATTGATTTTGGAGGTTATGGTCCTTACCGTTTTGGAATTAGGGTCCAAAAAGGGGTCAAAAACAATACTTTTCTAATACTTTGTATAAAGTGCTTATTTCTTGACCGACTTCAATGGGGTTTGATTCAAAGTCTTGAATTCTTTGGGTTCTTTGATATCTTTGAATCTAACCGTGTATTTAGATTTTGGATTTTAAACACAGTTTTCGTCGGTGGACAAGTGGTCTAAGCAATCGAACTACTGTATCACTAGCATTTCAGCACTAAGGTTGTGAGTTCGAATCCCACACGTGGCAGGTACTGTCGACTCCAATCTTAATTGACTAGAATTGTCAGTTTTCCTACCGAAGGTCGGTAGTTCTCTCAAGGCACTCCGGCTTCCTCCACCAATAAAAACTGACCGCTACGAAATAGCACAATAGTGCTGAAAGTGGCATTAAACACCAATCAATAATTCAATCAATCATTCATACCGGTATGATAATGCATAAGTAGAAATTTTTATAGCTACTAGAACACACCCGTGACATCGCGGGTCCGTGACTGAATTAAAGTATCTACGCCTTATTTTTCAGTTCAACTGAGTTCGACTTAAAAAGTTTTCCAGAACGTTCAACTTACATGTTATTTTGTGATGCGACCGGAAGCTATATGTTACATATACTATTGGTATCGGTGTCGGACTCCACCCGGAACTTCTTAATTATTGGCAATATTAATTACGTGGAAAACAAATGGGCCTGGAGTGGTGTAATTTTTAATCAACACCATTGTACTATATTAGTTATATATAAAGTTGAATTCTTTGATTCATCGTTTTTACGTCATGACGGCTGACAAATTGGACCTCGTTATTTTAGTATTATAGATTGTTATGAAATACTTTTTTAAAATGACTGAATATAATTGGTATAGGAAATGAATTAAGATAAAGCGGCAATTCAAAAAGAGGGAATAAATATACCGGTACAGCTGTCTTTTGCACTAAAAAGTGTTTTATCATATTTTCGACACAACAGGAAAATTCGTCAACTACACGGGTGTCATTCGGTATATCGAGAGAAATGATCGTGAAAGAATAACTAACGGTGGTCAAGCATTGCGATCGGATCGTGAAAGATCTGGTATCGGATCGTGAATTCTAAGTGAATTAAGTGTAATTCTACTTCAAAATCTGCGAAAAAACCTGCTGTATTTTCAAAAGTTGGAACAAATTAGAAAAAAAATGATGTCTGTCAAAATGATTCAACTTCCCTCATAATACTGTGCACTTAGTTTAAGAAAAAATGCAGTACTTTTCAAGAAAACATGAAAGGCGACACAAAATCCTATGAGAATCATTAAGAAAAATCACGTTTTGTATCTGTAATTGTCAAATTCCAATATATCATAATATATTTGAAACTTATTTTTTATTGTGTCAAATAGTCCAGTAAAATAAAAGTATGTTATTACTTGAAAAAGTTCATATTATTTTTGAAAAGTGTATTTTTATTGATTTTTAATCAAAATTGATCGTGAAAGATCATTCAAGGCATTGTTTTGATCGTGAAAGACAAGGTTTGACCAGACTTAATGATCAGAAAATAGCATATGTTTTACCAATTGATATACTTGTAATTGGTTGAAGCATGTCATTACTTTTGAGAATCAATGCTTTAATTTTTTGGTGATATATATATATTTATTTACCAATATTTGGACCTGTTTTCATTTAAGAGGCAATGCTACATATAAATAGGCATCCAATTTATTAGACCCCCAGGATGGTAAATTGTCGAAACGAAAAGTTAATATCTTTGTATATTTAATGCGTAATGCATCCACAAATGAGTGAAGCGGGATGGGGTCTGGTGGTCTTCCCCTGGAAATATCTTAATGTGTATGTTTTTGTTTTCGTAAGGGTTAGATCAAAGAAGCTATATCATTTAATTTTACATGCAGGGCCCGTATGCATAAAACATCTTAACTTAAGTGTTCCTTAAACTTAGATTCCACTAAGAATTCCGTTAGTTAAGTAAAATTCTTAAGTCGTATGCATAACATTACTTAAGTCTTCACTTAACTAAGGAATACTTAAATCGGAACCTTTCTCTAATTACCGTCTGATATATATTAGCTAATCGCATGTACTCATCCGTGTAATAGTTTGTTATGATTATTTACATTGATTTATCAATTCATACTTTTATTAAGAGCTGGGGTTAAATTGATGTTGGTATGTAAAACAACTCAATAATATGTAATAAAGTAAAATGTCGATACAGATGACAAATTGGCGCATAAGAGAAAAGGTTGACGTTTTGATGGATGAGCATGGGAAGAAATAAATATTTGTAATCCAAAACTTTCCCCTACTTTATCTTTAATTGATCTTTCATGAGTGTTGCTGGATGGAGGGGCCTGTTTATTTTCTGGAGACAACAATATATTTTTAACTCTAACAATATATGATAAAGGTTTCAATGGCGTAGCCCAGTGTAGCATTGTAAGCATATGCTTACAAATAGTTTTGTAAACAATTTTTTTCAATAAGAATTTTACTATAATCGTTCAGCTTCTGGTGGGTGGGCTGCCGTCCCCTTTTCCAGACCCCCTGCTTACACAATTTCTTTTTTGGGTTTTAAAAATCTATTTCGATTTGAAATACACTTTTTTATCACCTCCCTTTTAGAACAATAAAAATGGGTAGGATCAAATTTCAATGAATTCATATAAGAACAACGGCATTTTTCCAAAGTCCTACAATCTTTACTAAAACACCCATTATTAGATTCATATGTTTACTGTAAAGGTATTATATATCAACATCTTAGCGTATTTCATTAATATTAATTTATTTCACTGGAAAGTTATCAATGTCTAAAGATGACTCAAAACTGCATGCATTCTTGCTAGATTTTAGACAAATTTGAGCAATAATCCAAAAATGATTAGAAGGACAATTCTATTGGAAGTGATTACTAAGTTTTCTTTCGGATACAATAATTTATTTAGGTTAAAGTTCTCTCTACGCAAAATTTGAAATTTGCAACATTTTCGTTAACAGCAATATATCACTGAATATATAAGAAAATATGAAAAATAATTTAATATGATTTAGGTATCACAAATACGTTATGTAAACTTCGAATCCACGGGGTAGGTCATAAAACTTTCCAATTTCGTCCCAGTAAGTGAAACAAAATTAGGGGAAACTTGCCCTACATCTTTACAATAAAACTAAATAATTGAAAATTCAACCGATGCCCACCCCACTTCCCCACAATCCCCACCACCAACACACACAGAAAACAGGATTTTGCATGCCTAAAGATCCCCTCATCTCTTCCTTCCTTCATACTGTTTTTACTAACGGTTACAATTGATACCACGCGGTGTATTTTAACAATATAACGTTCAAAGTTATTTGTATAAACATGTACGTACATCTAGTAATCAAAAGAAAAATAATAGCATGAATTCCATGCGTGTAAAAACTGAGTACTTTTTGGTATACACAACAAAGAGACTAATAAGGGTAGAATGAAGTTATATAACTACCCTCTGTTATCTCTTGATTTGTTGATTATACGTGATTTTAAGAAAATTACAATGATCGTTAATATTTAGCAATAAACAAACGAAATATTACTGATATAATTATTAATCAATTAAATGGTAGCTAACCTATTAATGTTCTGCAAAAAACGCATACTTTCGACTGATTTTTAACTATTTTTGAAAATTTAAGTTAGCTCTATAGGTACCTTAGACTTAAGTATAATTTTAGACGTTTTCTAAGTATAATGGGTTTTATGCATACCACTTAAGTTTTGTGGGCGTGACTTTAAACAACTAAGATTTTGGTTTAAACAATATTTTATTCGATAAGTCAACTCATGCTATATAATATAATACAGTATAAACAATGGGATCCAGAAACAAGCAACATTGCTTATTTTAATCTGTCTCCAAAAGAATATTGACATACAATATAATGAATACTTGGAGCATGCTCTGTCAATTGGAATATATTAAGAATAGTAAATACAAAATAAGATTGATTATATAGTTTGAGAAAAAAGGGAGAAAAAAAAAAACAAACAAAAAGCAAGTGAATGAAATGAGCTAAATGAAATGCAAGGAAAACATATAAATGAAGTTTTCATATTATGGTGTGAATCTTTTACTTTTCAATATATATTTCTGTACCAATACAAAAAGAGTACAATTTTCTTCATCAGTTAAACAATCTGACCCAAAAAGCAAAATATTTACATCAATACGCTGCGGAAAATCAGCAAGAGAATTCAGTAGCACTTGGCGTATGTTAGTATAGTAAGGACACGTTAATAAAAAATGAGAGTTTGTTTCTATAGCACCACAACGACAATTTGGCGAATCCACTAAACTACGTAAAAATAAATTGGAGTTTAACTAAGATTTTACTAAGGAAATACTTAGTTTAAGATTTTTTATGCATACCACTTAGGTAAAAAGGGCGGAGTTTCCTTAACTTAAGTGTTTACTAAGGAAAATCTTAACTTAAGTAGAGTTTTGCTCATTGTTGAAGGCCGTACAGTGACCTATAGTTGCTTACTTCTATGTCATTTGGTCTCTGGTGGAATGTTGTCTCATTGGCAATTATACCACATCTTCTTATTTCTATATACACAGTTATGCCGTCTGATAACCCTCAAAACTCCTCCTTATAGAGAAATTGATGTTTAAAAAAAAGTTGTTTATGTCATATTTGCCAGACGCGGATTCAGACGGGACCGCATCCGGTTCACGTTCCCTAGAATAAAGAACAAAAAAAAATGTAATAATGGCATATTTACAGGCCATTTTGTGTAAAAAAAAAATGTTCTTTAATTCCTTATTCTTAGACCCCCTCCCTAACATCAAATACTGGATCTGCTCTTGGTTTGGAGAACAAACCACATTCCATGGTTTTAGGTTATCTGTAATATCTTACAGTGTACTTTATGTATCAATATAGAGTTAAATCTGTAGGGATGATGGAACAAAACGCATTCAATGGTTTTAGGTTATCTGTATTATTTTTACTTTATGCATCACTGCGGAATTATATCAGTCATAGTTTGGAAGTATGATAGAAAAAGGGCTTAGGGGTAAACTTATACTTTATTGATCAGTTGATGGGAGAACTGTCAATCGGTGTGGTTATATTTGTTAGGGTGAAAATGTACATCAAAGGAATTTGTTATTATGATTTTCTGTTTTGTCGTTTGATCGTTTTCCCTTTTTGCCATGGCATTGTTCGACTTATGAGTTTGATTATCCCTTTGTTATCGTTCGCCTCTCTTTTATATAATAATATACCTGTTACCTATAGTATACTGTACTTTAGAGTAAATATGTCACTACTCACTAGTACATTTTTGTGGTATCCCACATTTGAATGGTTAAAATCTAAAATCATTTTAATACACATTGATCGTCCTAAACATGCATGAAGTATTTGCCACTGGCCGTTAAGCATCCAACTATCAATCATTATACACATTAGTAAATCGATACACATCACACCGCCACCACAGTAATTCATTAAATATTTTAAAGGAAGGTAGCAACACTAGATTTCTATGATCTCAAATTAATTGATATTCAATATTCATTCAACAATGCAGTCTAGATATATATATGTATATCTAGACGATTGAAATAAATGCAGAAAACACATTAAAAGCTAACAAGTTGTTATTGTTGGCATTTGTTTTTGTATAGACCAATGGAAGCAGGTTCTTTATATTGAAGACTTGATCACTTTGATAGGTCACTAGTCTCAATGCAACATGTTAGGATAGTCGGTAAGATAAATTCGTTACACAGTGTGGTTGTGACCTAATACGATATATATGGGGTCAATAAATTCCATATGGGGTTCGAGTTTCGCTCTCATCGCATATGGAATGTACTGACCCCATATTTATCGTATTAGGTCACAACCACACTATGTAACTAATAGTATGTGTGTATATCACTGTAGAACTGTAAGAAAGATATGCTCAACAAAATATTAGTGTTTAAGTTGTTAAAATTTACTTTCCCAGCATGCATTAACTGTAATATGTAACTTACAGTAGTATTTCACACATGCATGTAGTTAGTCTATTTATGTTTATATATGTACCATTCTCTGTAACTTTGTATTTAGTTTATGAGAATAAAAGATTCATTCATTCATTAAAATATATGTCACTTCTCTAACTGCGAACAGCCATTATATTTTCTTTTTAGTATTGTTTTTCATTGATCACAATCAGAGCTGAGCATGATAATGTATACATAAATGAGATGTATCAAACAATTTCATAGACTCTAAAGCACTCGATTTTCATACTATAGGTTTTCCTTCCTCATTTCTTATGATGAAGACCCTGCAAGGGCGAATCTAGGTTTTTTGAAAGTGGGTGGGTGGGGGCGGGGGCTGTTTTCATCTTTATTTACTTAGACTACTAATTTTCAATAATATATTCAATGGGTGTGTTGGAGACACCCATATTATGAAAGAACCATTTTAATTCGCTCTTTTGTAATAAGTACGTCCCAGATCCACATGAATTTCATGTGACCTGCAGATAGGTATAGGGTGTCTGAAAGTTGGATGACATAGCTGTACTTCATGTAACACTTCAGAAATTTTCAATAACTGATCTAGCGACACATACTTTTAACATTTAAAAAATAACCGAATACATGTACATGTAGGTCAGTTTGATAAAATTTGTAGTTTACATCTTAAAAAGCGACTTTGAACATGTTTGAAATTTATCATGTTGTGTTATTGTTCCTAATATAGAAACTGGAAGACACGACGTCACAATGTTTTTGTGCACACTCTAAACCTACGAAATATGGAAGATATGAACATACAAACGAGTGTCATATAAAATCATATGACACGACAATAATAGCCTACAATCTAGTACGGGCTTCTCCAAATGTGCCTGACAATCTGACTGGCCCGCTTATTGTTGTTTGGCAGACAAATATTGGCAACTCATCAGTCCAGATGTCCGACAAATTAAAAATGTGTGATCATATATTTTGCAGCCAAAATCAATTATATTAAAACGTTTAGATGTGGTTTTTCTCGTCCTCATTACTGCATTAACATCTTAGATAATTTACCCCGGGATTGTTTCTTTATTAATTCACAATTTATTATGTAGAAAAACCGCAAAATATTTGAAAACATTAAGACTTAGAGTTATTTTAACAAATTAAGCATGTGCTAAATACTTGATACATTAATTGTATAAATTAAAACCAGTTTTGGGGAATAACAGAAGCTTGTCCGATTTTACCGATTATTTTTCCTCCATTTTTTGGTCGTGCTGGTTTTTGATTGGTCAGGTGAAGCATTACCATCTGTCTGACTAAATATGCAACAGTCCTTTGAATTTGATGAATTTCGGGAAGGCTGCTTGTAAGGGGCGATAATTTGTTGTCTCAATATTTTATATTTTGCACCCCATTAATTCCTATTCTTTCTTTTTTTAACTTTAGGGTTCTCATTTTTTTTTTCTGGTCCAAATTTTTCTTTTCTAAAAAAACCTTCAAAACCTTCTTAGGCAATATTGGCTCGCAGAAATCTTGCAAATAAATTCCAATGAAAAAGAGATATTCTCGTCTTTCGCACTATCATCAAATACCATACAATAAGGTAGATTGCACATACTTTTGGAAGTTCCGATACGCACGTTTGTTTACCAAAGGAATGTCATTTGATAATACTATATTATTCGTGTAAACTTTGCAAAATTCATTATATAGCCACTTGTCTTACATGATATCACTAAAAAAGATCCTGACATGTAAAACATGTGTTCAAAGTTACACATAAAATCCCATGATAAATATAGATCTGCATCGCATGGTGACCCAGATCATCAGATCTTCTCGGTTCACATGCACATTTCTGTTTACATTTCTTCAAAAGAGGATTAAAAAAAAGTACACTGATTGATGAATGATAGTAAATTCTACAAACATATGATTATATATTTTTTATGCCATGCTTTTATATTTCTATTTTTTTTTCTCTCACGGAAACATGATTTAATGAAGTTCTTCCACAATTTTGTTTTTGTAACGCGATGGTGTAGTAAATCGACCATTTATAAGCGGAGGAAAAACATGCGCATACTTCCGCCTGCGCAAAAATAATAAAAAGTGTTTTAAACAAATATATTAGAAACCAATAAATATTGAAAAATTTTCAACGTTAACCAATGATACTTGCCGTTTTAGTTTTGAATTGCACAAAATACCTATTCATCACTCTGGGGGTATTTAACAATCTACTAGATGTCGCGGGTCCGTGTCTGAATTAAAGTATCTAATTATGTATAGGCCTTATTTTTAGCCTGGATTTTTAGTATTTGTATTGTCATATGATAAAGTCATGTTGATTATAAGATGCACGATTTTCTCTGCTTTCAAAATCTTTCTGTTTGAACCCGTCGACCTGGAACTTATTAATTATTTGAAATATTAATTATTTGGAAAACAAAAGGGCCTGCAGTGGTGGAACTTGTAAGCAACACCATTGTCCTATATTAGTTATATATAAAGTTGAATTCTTTGATTCGCCGTTTTTACGTCATGCCGGCTAACAAATTGGAAACTGTATCTACGCCTTATTTTAAGTCTGGAATTTTAGTATTCGTATTGTCATCTTATAAAGTCAAACTGATTAACCGGAAACAATGTGACAATTATTGAATTGAGTAGTGTCAACCCTGTATAATGACGAAGTTTAGGTGTGATTATGACCCGTGTATATAGCAAATCCAAAGTACACCGTTTGGTGGTGCGCCTGACAGATGCGGAAAGTACAGATTATGTAATATGTAACAGGTGACATATACTATTGGTATCGGTATCGGATTCGACCCGGAACTTGTTACTTATTGGTTATATTTAATTTTGTGGAAAACAAAAGGGCCTGGAATAGTGTAATTTTTAATCAACGCCATTGTCCTATATCAGTTATATATAAAGTTGAATTCTTTGATTCGTCGTTTTTACCCCATGCCGGCTAACAAATTGGATCTCGTTATTTTAGTATTATAGATAGATAAAAGACCTATAGTAACACTTGACGAAGGTTAACTTTATATTTATAATAGAGATGTAATAAGTATAAAGAAATGCCGCCCTCTTAAGTTCAATGAACATAAATTATTTTGCTAGGCTTGAATCCACAAGCTACAAGTGATTTCATAATTGAGATTTACCAAAAAAGTTTGTATACAAACATCTTTTGTTAAGTTTCGTTTAATTATCAAGGATCACAAGCAAAGCTGTATAAATAAGGAACAGAAATAATACTTAAACACTTGAAACAAAGTAACGTTTCTCGTTTTTTATATAGATTAGACAGTTGGTTTTCCTGTTTGAATTGTTTTACACTAGTTATTTTGGGGCCCTTTATAATAGCTTGCTGTTCGGTGTGAGCCAATGGTCCGTGTTGAAGGCCGTACTTTGACCTATAATTGTTTACTTTTTACACGTTGTGACTTGGATGGAGAGTTGTCTCATAGGCACTCATACCATTGCTTCTTATTTCTATAAAAATGTTTTATTGAAGTACATGAATTTCACATTTTATTCTGAACTTTTGAAATTATATGCAATTTGACATTCCTACCTCATACACTTACGAAATTGGTGTGCAAACACTCATTTATGTATTTTTGGATCAAATGAAAAACTGAACAATTTAATAAAAAAAAAAAACACTTTTAATCAAGAGCTTTGAATTTAATGATATATATAGTTATATGTAATAGTAAACAATTTCAACGGTGTCCCCTTGTAACCGACTACCACTGTTATTTACAGATCACTTAATATGGCGTTTTGTATTCCATGTTTTAAACCCTTTTCTTTTCTTAAGAAATGAAATATTCAAGTTATAATCTTTCATCATTTCAGAAGTTAAACAGCAAACAAAATGTTGCAAACTTTGAGAAAACTCTAAAAGGTATATCATTATTAACTATCCAATAACTTGAATGAAGCCATACAGGCAGTATAAAAAAAAAAAAAAAAAAAAACACACACAAAAAATAAAAGTTTTATTTTACAATATTCTTATAAAACAACAATCGCTAAAATGATAAACAAAAATGATAGATTTGCCCAACAATTGAATATACAATATTTTATTTCGATCTATCATCAAAATTATTGCAATAGTATAAGTCATCGTGTTGGCATCAAGGTTAATTAATTATAGAATAACTAATCGAAGAATTCAAATAGAGAAAAATATTCAACGAGTGACCGAACAACACATTAATTCACGAATGCGCGTAGCGCATGAGTTAATTATCAGTGTTGTTCGGTCACGAGTTGAATATTTTTCGATATTTGAATTCTTTGATTAGTTATTCTTTTTATTACATTGGCAAATGGCTTTTTTAAAAGAAATTAATGTAGAAAATGTAAGGAACTATATCTTTTTTCTATGCATTCACAATTTGTTTTGATCCGACGTTATCGACGTCTTGACAGCGCCTATTTCACATGTGAAATTATCGGTTTTTACTTGACTGGGAAATCAATGTAATTCATTGCTACCAATGTAATAAATAAAAATAATCAACATGTCAGGAAAAGAATAAATCCGGTAAGAATTAGAGAAAAAGTCATATATAATCACAGGAATGTAACGTCCCACAACTAAATTTCATTGTAACACTCAACCTTTTCTCAGCGGTTGCAAAGCACTTTTCCAAAATCAGTTTAGTTTTGAATCAGGATGACACAGTCACTATAGTATAGTAAATAGTCTTTTGTATCCTATGACAATGCCATTTACGCTGTTCAAGCGTCTCCACATGTCAAACTTTGTACAACAGAAAAGCTGATTGGACATAAGTGACAATTTGTCACGTCCTCATAAATAGGCGTCCTATCAACGACCTTCAGCAAACTTTCATTAAAATCATTTCAAACACAAGTTACTGTATTTTCTAAACAAAACCAATATTAATTCAATTTGTTTTTGCAATGAACATGTAATGAAGCCACGGATTCATAACCCTCAAAAATGATTCACATACGGTTGATAAAATGTAGTAAGTCTTAATAGAAATAAAAATTATGTCCAATACGCGTTTAAAAACGGGCTCTGTTCGAAA
Organism: Mytilus coruscus; assembly: GCA_017311375.1. Lineage (NCBI taxonomy): Eukaryota > Metazoa > Mollusca > Bivalvia > Mytilida > Mytilidae > Mytilus > Mytilus coruscus. Next base: position 100,510,863 of record CM029595.1, read on the forward strand.
CTTTTGAGATATTTAAGTGATGTACTTGTTTTGTGTGTAAAGAATTCTAAAGGTAAATTGACTTTTAATCAGTAGTTGGATTTCCAATTTTAATCAAAGATGTGTTGGTTTTTTTCTTTTTTTTTTTAAACATTATATCATTATTCATTGATATTTCCCATTATCCTCTGAACTCTTGTTTTGAAGATGACTGATTTAACATGTTTATACCAAACATTAAAATTTTACTCTTGGTTTATAAATACCATTGAAAGTACATAATCTAACAGAAGATAAACATTACTAGAAGAAAATTAGCCACTCGATCTGAGGTTGAGATGGAATATGTCCGTTATTTGATTTCATGAGATAAACAATAGAAACCCCTTAAATATCTTTTCATGACAGGAACGATATGAGTCGAAAACATCCTACTACGAGCGATGATTTCTAATCATATAATACTTTTGCAATGGATTTTTTAAATACAATGTAAAACTTATCAATTTAGACATTTCTTGTCCCGAATTACTTCTTTGTTAAAACCACAATATATTATTTCATGGTACACCGACCCGAGAAGTAAAATGAAATATGGTAACTGTTTCATGATATATTTTGGCCATCATTTGTGATTTTCAACAAGTGGCATTCCCTGTTGATCACTTAAAACACTGCACAATATTCAATTAACATATACGTTTATACATGAGCTTTAGATGATCGAAAATGGAAAAAAAAATTTGCAAAATTTTAACATTTTCTTTTTTATAAGGCTTAATTTTATCTAAATTCTGATTTATATCTTAAAATTGTGGTTTACTTAATTCAGCGTATGATTGAATTAATACTTGTAATTCGAAAAGCAAAGTAAAATTTCAGTTTTAAAATGTCAAAAACTACAGAGTTTAACTTTAAGAGGCTCATCTTTTTGTGTATAAATTGAAAAAAGTTGAATATTCAAATCAAGCAGGCCTAGAATTGTGTCTTTCAGACGAAGAACAGCAATAAAAGCACTGTTCCTATGCCTTTGGTATTGCTAATTGCATGTAGGGATTTTGTGTTGTGGCTTAATTATTCATACAGCATGTTCCTTTTTTCAAGTCGATAATTATTCAGATTTGAGGAATAAGATACATGTAAACTGAAGTCTGTTCGCTTTGTTCTATATCGAATAATTCATGTGCTATGGGAGCAGTTTGGGCCAAATATCATTGATTTATTTAGCCAGTGAAAAATAAATATTTTCTTTCGGTTCTAAGAAGGACATGGGGTCTGTATTTTGATTAAGAATGTTTTAATGCTAAGTAATTAAAGTAATTCGTTCCAATCGAAATTGTCTTCAGAAAGAAAAACTTAGGTTTTGCTTGCTCGTACTTCTTTCTGTCGTACATAGAATACATTTTAAAAAATAATCAAATTTTAGGATATGAATAATTTCATAACTCCGGGCATAGTATTATTTTTCAACTTTCAAGTCGAAAGAAAAGTAAAAAAAAAAGATTTCCAAGAAACTGGAACAAAAAAACAATTTGACTACGTTTTTTTCCAGCGCAAGCTATTTTGTACTTGCGGACATTTTTCTAATCGTTGTTTTATTTTTTAATAATAGGGAATTTAAGATTGAAACAGTCAAATTGTTTTCCATTTATCATGATTTTTTTGTAGCAAACTCTGATCACATTTAAAATGAAAATTGTGTAATTCATTAACAAGTTTTTTTTTATTTGTATTGCTGGTTTACTACATCATTTACATATGTCCTAAATATCTTGATCATATATAGAGAAAGAGAATTTCATCTGAGATCGCATTATGTAATGGACTAATTTTATCAATTTTTACTATCACCCTTAATTTATCGATGGGCATCCCACTCCCTTTTGAAAATACTAAACCGAATGTGAAGTACATGCACGAAGAAGTTACGCCCCTCAACAATTAGTGATATATGCTCTTTTATGCAACGTTTGTAAGTCCACTTACGTACACTTAAAAGGGAGAGTGTGGAGATCTTGAAATTAGATAGTTTAGCCCTGCTTATGAAGCCATTTAAAATTTAAAAAAATCCATGCACAAAGGGTCCTTGTTATTTTATTTCTGTTTCTTTTGAAATGCCAGAAATCCTTTTTCAAATGCTTGTATTCTAGGAGTCTCTAATCGATATTTTGATTTAAATATTGGTTCGATGTCTTCTAACGAACAACGTTAGGTACTAGAATGGCTTGCTCGTAGATGATATCTCTAAATATATTGGAGAGGGAGGCAGAATTGTTTATTGAATTTGAATACACGAATTTGAACAAAGCAAAATAATAAATTAAGTATGCAAACAGTGTTGGTTTTAATTTATTCATATATGATAAACAAAACAAAAATTTTAACAAGCAGGTTTAACAACACTCATTCTTCAGCAAAGCCTTAACTTCATGTGACTAGCAGTTATTGAATTGTATCTATATTCATCTGTTTTGTTTCGATCTGGTGCCATTAAAGCCTATGCAAGGTCTTCCTTTGATTATCATTATTCGGCTTCTGCGTTTTCTTTGCGACGTACCTGTAACCAAATTCTCTTTATGTGTTAGCCACACTTCAATTGCTATTTTAGTTCCTTGTCTTTTCTAGATACTCTTTAAGTGTCATTCACGTTGGCAAAAGTCTTTTGTCAAAAAATTAGGTTTTATCGGCAAACATGTACTTATTAATCTTTGAAATTGTCTAAATAACCAAAATATCGAAATATATTGCGTGTAGTAAATGCCGGTTTTCTTTCTTTTTCCAAAGATATTTGGTATAAAATCCAATTTCAACTGTTTTATGTTTTCGTTTTATTTATCACTATGACTTCATATTCCTGCTAGTTGATTGTCATCAACCTTTTAAAAAGTATAGAAATATTCCTGTCATCATGGAACGGAAATGACCGAAGCAGATCCTCGGTTTATGGAATTTAGCGCAGTTTACAATCAACTTTTTCTCTTCGGTTACAAAGCCCGTTGTCGAAATCAACATTATTTTGAATCAGTAGTCCACAACTCCGACAATAAATATAAAAATAATGAGATGTGGTATGATTGCCAATGAGACAACTAACCACCAAAGTTCAAATAAAGTAGATGTAAGCAATTACAGGCCACCGTACGGCATTCAATAATGAGAAAAACCCATACCGTACGTATAGTCGGCTATAAAAGGTCCCGACATGAAAAATGACAATTCAATTGAGAAAACTAACGGTCTAATTTATAACAAAACAATTTACGAAAAACAAATATGACAGACGTAATCCTACGACAACCACTGAACTACAGGCTCCTGACTTGGGACAGGCACATAACGAATGTGTCTGGGTTAAACATGTTTGTGAGCGCTCAACTCTCCCTAACCTGGGACAGTGGTGTAACAGCACACATAAGAACAAACTATAAAAATCAGTTGAAAAAGGCTTAACTCATCAGATCGATACAAAGAAAAACATCAAACAAAAACACAGTTACATTACTCTTTGATGTTGATGCAGATACATATACAGAAAACAACAGTGTCCTAAAACTATTACAATGTCATTTTATAAATTACATTGTTTCAAGCATTACTGTACGTCAATCTATGTGCGATAATACAGTTGATTTGATACTAGCTGACCATTACTAAGACTTCTGCGTGCCTAAAATTTGTAATTTAACCGATTGTGTCCTATTCTCGATTGTGACATTTTGACCTAGTGTGAATTCGCAGGAGACGCTAACCCTATCGCTCGGAGTTCATGCGATTCCCTCCAGTTTTCGGTTGTTACCTTTTGGTCGATTTACGAGATTTGAACATTGACAAACTACTATCACCTTAATGCGTAGCCATAATGCACTGTGATTCGTAACTTGACTATATAACCAATCAGAGTGACCAAATATCTTATATATATACTTGGACCGCTTCGTGTAACAACCTTTAAAACAAACTTTAAAATCAATTTAAAACGTCCAGACTCATTTGTATGTGTCAATCCCAAGCCATGAGCTTGTAATCCAGTAGTTGTCGTTGTTTGCGGTCTACATCAACTTTTCCTTTTCTTGTTGTAGTTTGATGCGACCGCTGATTTCTATCTTCAACATTTTGTTATCCCGATATTACTATTATGAGTGCATAAGTCAATTTTATCGACGTTCGACTGTACATTAAAATAGTTTACTAACAACAACTACCTAAATGCTGTGGATTCTTTACTTTTGGTGGGGTACTTATATTCATTGAATCGTTTTGAAAACGTTAACTGCTAACACGAATTTAAATGTTTAACGAAATACAAGTTCTCTGTAAGTTGGTATACAGAATTTGTTAAAACCACAAATCAAAAACAAATTTCCGAATCAGCGACATTTGGTGTACTCACAACAATAAATAAATTAACAAAAATATAAGTGTAAAACTTATCGTACAAATTGGTGCACCTCATAACTTGACTTATATCTGTACTGGCAATTGACAGCGATTGTTGGTTAAGAACTAAACTAATCATGTGATTTAGATTAAACCTGTGTACTCTTGATTTCTATGTTGTAACATTTTAGCAGTAACTGCAAATGGAGTTTATATTTCTCATAAACGGTGTGCAAGGGCTTGTGTTTCCCATCATGATACAGACTTTTTGCTAACATGGAACTTGTTAAAGAAAGGCTTTTAATGGTAAAATTAAAGTCTTCTTTCTGATAGATGTGTGATTTTTTCGCAGATGTATTTTTCATTTTACTTGTTGCACGTTCCACTTTGAAAGGCGAAATTTATGTTTAATTTGTAAACAAATGTTTCCTTTATTTTGTGGGCAGAAAGTTAATGTTCATGCTGTATTTGGCAAAATAATTTATTTTAAGTTCTTTTAATGCCATAATATTCCTTTCCAAAATCCTTTTCTCATCAGTCCTCCCTGCACCCAGCGAAATCGAATGGTGTTCCTATTATTTCTTCTGTGTCTATGTAAATTTCATTTACTTGCTTTCTATTTTGATCCATTTATAGTTACAACATTTATCCCTCATACGAACCTGTTTTTTAAAAACAACATGTCTTTTAAAGAAATGATATAGTCAATTGTCAAGTTGCCTTGCATGCATTTTTAATACTGTTTGATATTGTTAAAGGGGCATTAGCTGTTAAATTCATGCTCACTGATTCGATTCAAAATCTCATAATTTATTTATAACATGCTAAAACGTCTATTCAAATTACAGAAAGTCCTATAGAAACAATTTCTCCTGTGTAATTTAGAATATACGCCATCTTAGTCCCTAGATATGATCTCCGAATAATTCGAATGGTCATATGACCTGATGTTAACATAAATAAAAGCACACAGGCAAGCACGTGCAATGATAATGACGATTTATGTCATCGATTCTAAAAATAGGTAAATCATCGTTTTACCTATATTTGAATAACATTTTCTGTGCAAAATCAGTCAACGAAAGGGATCTTCCCGGTGGCTGACTTTTATAGCTGACTATGCGGTATGGGCTTTGCTCATTGTTGAAGGCCGTACGGTGACCTATAGTTGTTAATTTCTATGTCATTTTGGTCTCTTGTGGACAGTTGTCTCATTGGCAATCATACCACATCTTCTTTTTTATATTTTCAATGTTGACTTTTTTCTTTTTAATGACTAAACATGCTTAGGTGTGAGCCAAGGCTCCGTGTTGAAGACCGTACTTTGACCTATAATGGTTTACTTTTACAAATTGTGACTTGGATGGAGAGTTGTCTCATTGGCACTCATACCACATCTTCTTATATCTATTGCCCCATGCTTAGTCCATCCTAGATAAGGGTTAAATTGAAGTTCGCACGAATACGGATTGAAATGAGTTGAATTGTAACCTTGCAAGCCAATAATACATCATCGATGTTGTTTTTTTTTTTTATTTTAACAAAATTGAACCAAAACTGACTGCTAATAGCTAACATTATTTTACAATTCCGCATTTATAAATGTCTGAAACAAACAAAAAATGATTGTTTTGCCATCTACACACTAAAGCCCCTTTAATATACCACGAACTTATACTGAGGCAATAAGTGTTAATGAAAAAACAACTCAACGGTGATATGTTTGGGCTACATTACATTACATTTTTTCGTTTACTTTGGAAGGTTTAAACATAAATTGTTTCTGAGACAGAAAATGTGATTTGCAAACTAAGTCACTAAATCTGTTACATCAAATATAATCGGGGTAATGAATGTGTGTCTCTAATTCTTTTGCAATTTAACCCTTTCCGGAGCCATTATGTAAAAGATTTAATCAACATATGGTTGCCAATGATCTCAGAAGATGATTGGATGAGTTTAAGGGTCATAACCTTCATCAGCTCACTGGATGAATCAAAATGTGCTAACAGGTGTTAATGAAATGGACAACTTTGTGGAATGTGGAAGGCACTCAAAGGGGATTTTCGTTTATTAAAAATGAAAATTTATTTGATAATCATTAGAGAAAGAGATTCTTACACAGTTACTCGTGGATTATTGGATTTATCCAATCTCGATAGTTAAATTATCAATTTTAAAGTCCTCACCGAGGCTCGGACTTTAAAGTTTGATAATTTAACTATATCGATTGGATAAATCCGATATCCACTGGTACGAATGTTAGTATCTATATATTTATAACTTCTAGATTGGTTGCATTTCAAAAGTTGTTCTTCCACTTATATCGGATTGTCTTTGTAAATTTCATTTTAATTTCATTTTAGGACCAATGTCGCACATTTCATGCAGACCAAACATCGACAGTATACTCAATTGTCTGCATGCAGGAGTATGTAGTTTGTCTCAGTTTGTGGAAAATGTAAACGGCATGATCGAGGAGGATAGAAGTAGTATAGATATCATAGAAAAGGTTCTTCGACCTTCCATTGAAAAATCTCAAAGAGATTTTAATGATGCCAAGATTCATACAGAGGCGTTATTAAACCAAATCAATTACGAGATTGAAAATTCTGTAGAGCAAATAAAAATAACAACTGATGAGATCAGGGAAATGAATGGCGATTTAGACAGTCTATTATTACAATTGCAAGGAAAAGAAACGGTATTTCAAAATGCAGACAAACAACATGAAAAAAAGATCGAAGAACTGAAAATTGCTGATGATGCATTCAACGTAGCTGTAAGAGAACTGAACGATTTGAGAATTTCTCAGAAGAATACTTTTGTTACCGGGTCTGCAACGGTTCTTCTATCCCTAGTCGCTTCGTTTGCTTTTCCTCCTGCTGTTGTAGGGGTCGTTGATGGTATTGGTGCATGTGGTGTGAATTTGACTGTCATGGAAGAAGATGTAAAACTCCGGAGTCATCTTTATGATAAAGCTCGTGATGAAGTTGCATCAAGTAAAACATCTCTTGAAAAAGCACAAAATCAGCTGATCGATATAAAAAAGCAACATGATAATCTGAATGAGAAGAAGAAAACGGCAGACATTACATTACTGGAGTTGAAAAAGAAAGAAGAAGACACAAGGAGTTCTCAAAAGAATATAATTGAGATCAATGAAAATACCAAGAGATGTTATAGCAGTTTAAGTCTATTTTATGGGAGGTTTAACGTTTTACACTGCGAAACAGATGGATGTTATTCCCTTTTGTCATTGCAATCCCCTACATCAACCGTCTGTGAGTCTTTGATAACATTTCTACAATGCCCTCCACTGAATTATTTTTGTGACCATTATCGACTTCTTACAATGACTGAAAAGGTACAGAAGATCAAGACAAGATTCTGCTAAGGATGAAATTAATGATTTAATATGATTGTGTGTTTGGTGGAGTTCCTACTTTTAAATTTTAAGTTTTTCCTTGTTTTGGGATTTGACTTCTCTTTTTCTACTTTTGGCCATGTTGTTGACATTCTTTATTAGACTTGTAATTGTTTACTGCACTATGGTATTTTCTTTACTTTTTCATATATTTTCTTATAATTTAACAAGACACGTATATTCTCTAAATAACCCAGAGTTTCAAAAATATACCTATTAAAGTATACTCTTGCTTAACCGAAGTAAAAACATCGGTGCAATTTTTTCTTATGCTAAAATTGAAACAAAATTAACAAAGGACAATAACAAAGTCATCTTCACCCCAAAATGTTTAAAAAATAAGGAAAATATACGAAGGAGACAATACAAACCAATAACTCTTGCAAAATAAACACATGCATTAAGAAGAAAAAACAGTCCAGAACTACACAAAAAGAAAATATTTAGTTTCACAAACCAACTCGACGAAAAAAAATAGATAGAGGCGTTGAACATAGTTACCAACCTTTGATTTATTTTGTATTTTTGCATTTGATGCACCTGTCCTAAGTCAGGATCCTGTTGTTCAGTGGTTGTCATTTGTTGATGTGGTTCATATGTGTTTCTCGTTTCTCGTTTATATATAGATTAGACCGTTGTTTTTCCTGTTTGAATTGTTTTACACTAGTCATTTTGGGGCCCTTAATAGCTTGCTGTTCGGTGTGAGCCAAGGCGCCGTGTTGAAGGCCGTACTTTGACCTATAATAGTTTACTTTTTACACATTGTGACTTGGATAGAGAGTTGTCTCATTTGCACTCATACCACATCTTCTTATTTATATTAAGACTATATATTGTCTATAAAGTCTATATTTTGTATTTAAAAATATTGCAATTCCCATTAAAGGGAAAATTCGCGATTTTTCACTTATCATCTTAATATGTTCATAATACCATAAAAACATATTCACCAAGTTTTATTTTGATATGAAAAGTAATAAAGAAGAAAATTGGGAATTATTAATTTTATTTATCCAAACTTCCTGACTATGTGACGTAGTTTAAGTCTTTTTGCATGCCGGGAGTGAAATTAATCTCATTTAAGTCTTGTTCGTTAACCATCTAATAACGCAATTTAAAGCGCATCGACGACTTTCGGTGTAGCTATTAACCAACTAAAAATAGGTGATAGCCATGCAACTTTTAAAATTAGATTGTAGGATTTATGTTTTAACGATTTTTGATACGAATTTTAGTAATAAAAGTAAATCATACAATAAAACATTTTATGATTTTTTCCCGACAAATACTTTAAACAAACATAGAAACTGACATGATCGATAGTGTATTAAAATACTTGTTTGTATTGACCTTTTTGCTTCAGTCCAGCAAATATTACTTGTACTGTGGAAATAGAATGTGTATTTTTTTTTTATGACACTTAGTGAATGTTGAATTCGTGGTTAAACTCAAGGTAATTAAAAGATTAGCATTCTGTAATTGTAATCTTTTTATCTTCATTCAGTGAATTGTAGCCGTCACGGTTTACCGTTCCAGGTGTGAACAACATTTCGTATGAATGATAAACGGGAGTGCTGGTTTTAGACACAGAAAATATAAAAAAAAGAATTAAAATTAATTTAGTGGAGTAATTAAGTCGCACAATAACTGGATAGTCGTTGTATATTTTTATATTTTGCGTAAGTTCACTTTTAAATGAATTATGACCGCCGATACTTTTGTAACGATGAAATACTGAATTAATTTAATTGAATAAATTTATAAATAATAATAGCCTTCTGAACACGAGTGTATGAACTAAAAATTGTGCTATTTTAAATTAGAATCGATAACCTTGAAACAGATCATTACCAATTGCAATTATAGAATTTAGTCCATCCAAAACGATCTTTATTTACATATTCAGGAATTAATGTTCTCATCAAAATATTTTAAATCTCAAAACGCATAAATACTTCAGCTATTTGAAAAAAAATTGACAAAAAATTTAAGGATCTTCTTGGAATGGAATCGAAAAATTACGAACAAATATTCTTTTCAGGTGTGAAAAACATCAACAAAATTTATACATAATCGGGAATATCCCTATTAAAATAGTCTTCGTCTCACAACGTATAATACTTTAGCTATTTGACCAACGATGTTTAAAGAAAAGGCAGAACCAATTTGATGTTATCTTTCCCTATTTTTGTATATAATTATAAGTCTGTTTTAACTGGCAATAATACCCCTAAAGCGGACAAGCAATTTATTCTTTAAATTTCTGTTATCGAATATCAAGAAAGAAAATAAATCCCGAAATTAATTTGAAACTTTGATACTCAATAGTTTTCCTGGAAAAAAAATCACATCCCTTGGGGATAATCAGTTTACGTCCAGTGAGATATATATAACATACATGTCGGAACAGGAAATTTGGCATAAAACACTTTCAGAACCATGTTCACATTATTATCCATTATACCCAACAATTGTGATGATGACGAATTTCTTCCTTTGTTCCGAGAACAATCTAATTGAAATATAAATCTGTGATTTTACTATGTCCATAACTTCGATGAACCAAAGCAAGTTAGATATCTACCTGTATTTAAATCAAATTGGTTCTCTTCTTCTTCTTTTGGTATACAATAGTCCATCGACATCCGATGATTACATACTGTTGGCATACGTGGACTAGTCTATTTACAAAACTTTTACCCCAATTTAAACAAAATGTATGTTTCTTTCTTATGTTCAATGTATACATGTATATTTTAAATTGCGAATATCTATAGTTCCGTAACTTTCTATCCAGGTGTATAAACGAATGATCGACAAGTGTGTACATTTTTGATAAAACAATACTTCTTGTATGTTTCAAACTGTCCTTCACTATTGACAACAAGTATATACTTACATTTTCCCAAATTTACCCGTGGAAAAAATATGTAAATAGATTTTTATTTTATCATTTTTAAAATTTTTTTTGGGAATTATTAAGATTTTTTTGTAAATAATATTCTTTACACCAGAAATGTTATTTATAAGCAAGCGTATGAGTTAAGTAATGACTAGTATATCACTATCGGACACGCAAGACAGAGATGTATATTATACACCTGATAGTTCAAAATAGAAAGTTACTAGTTATCGGCCGTGTACACTGATCAATACCCTCAGAAGTGAAACGATGCATGAACTTGCAAGCCCAACAGGAAATCGCTTGAATACCTGGACGTGTCACCTCACAATACCTTTGGGAGTAATACCTTTAGCCATGCTGGTGATCAGATAAGGGAAGGTCCAAATTTATTTAAATAAGTTTATTGCATTATAGAATTATGAACAAATTAGATTTTCGAAAATAAGTTTTACGGAACACTTATTCATGATCATTAATGAATTTGAACTTTGACTTTTTAGCTAATTTCCATATAAACAGTTTTAAAACGACAGACCATGGCTATTTAAAAAATAATAGTATTTTCCGTATCAAGTTAGTAAGTCGGATAAAACAACCGTACGATTGAAAAGATATCGACACGCAATTACGACTACATTAGGTTACTGTAGTTTTGGTCCTTTGTGGTTTATAGACCTATCATGGTTTCTAAACGGAGAAGATATCAAAATGGGTGCACGCAGAGAATTGATACTCTAAATTTAAAATCGATGGTGATCTCTTATCTAGCAGAATAAAACTTTAATACTTATGAATTTTTAGCTTTTTTACACAGAATGGACATAATATCAATTTTTGATTTTTTTGCGAAGTTTCCCTTTAATCGTTTAAATTCATTCTGCAATTTGGATACGGCAAGGATTTGTATAGTTAGAAGGATTGGAATCTCGCGGTTTATCGTAATCTCTTCCGCGGCGAGACTTCGCTACTCGCCACTACTACTACTCGTCACTTACGATATCGGAACGTGATTTTTTTGTACACATGTATCGAGTTGTTTTCTTATTTTTGTCACGTATAGACAATGTTGTAATGGTAAAGGACTTTATTCATTCTTAAATGTAATTATTATTGATTAGCACTCAAGTTTCAATTGACGAAAAAGCGTAATTTAAGGGATTTATTTGATGTACATTGTAATGCAATGTGTATAATGACAGTTGACAATGTGTTTGTATGTTAACTTCTGTAAATTTTTATTTTCAGTCAATTGCCAAAGAAATGAAAAAAAATTCTCATTCTTGTAAATGATGTCATTATAGCTATATGCGATTTGCATCTTCGGAAACTATCAATCTCGGGAAACAGGTGCAAAACCATTTTTGTGGCAAGCTCAGCTAATCTTACCACAACAAGCGATATTGTGAGCTGCTCTTTCGCCAATTATTTACATAGTTAAAGAACTGACCACACATTTCAAGACGAATTACTGCATTGCGTTTTATAAACATGTCAGTGGCTGATCATTATCATAAGGTTGGGACAAGTACTGTTAAAGAGGGGGCCCACTGGTAAACCCTATAAAACTGCCTCTGCATGTTACTGTAGCCGGTTTCAATCATTATAAACATGGTAAAGGCATTGAAGAAACGTTAGCCAGTGTGTTATAAATTATCAACTGCAAGCAAATTGTTTTAATTGTACTAATAACATTACATCTTTAAATGCACTTTTCTTTCTTGTCGGAGCACTTAAATCAATTTGTGCATGAATTAATAGGGCAACCTTATAGTGTCAGCTCTCTGTCATAACGGCCTCTCAAGTAGTCAATCATGGAATTATTCATGGTTATGTATTATACATGTAGTATAATACAGAAATTAACTTGAAAAGAGCGACTTGTCATATATCAAAGAAGACTTAAAATAATCTTTCATCTTTTTCTGACTGTACGTTGGTACACTTTCATATGAGGTAAGTAACAGCAGTTTACATCAAGTATTAAAACAAAAGTCTTACTTTTCTGTTTGTAACTTTCATGTTTGCTAGGTCTAAACTCTGTAAACATAACTAAAATGTTTATTGTCAAACAGTAGATACTGTTTGTACAATTTTGCCTTGTATTGACTTTATAGCGCACCCTTACAAATATACATGTAAAATACTGACTTTTGTCTATCAAGATAAGAAATAACGATAGATTGAATAATTGCTTACATCAACATCATTTGAACTTTGGTGAACTGAGCCGTCTCATACGATTGGCAATCATACCGCATCTCTTAACTCTCATGTCTTAACTTCAAATTTGGTATAAAAACTATTTTTTGTATATGGTTTCATGTGATAATATTTATCGACCTGCTATGCTGCATGGGTTTTGATGATCATGGATGACATACATTCATCGATTGTACATGTAGACTACTAGTTTTTAAAATCTTCATTTGATATTGGATGGATAGTTGTCTCATTTCAATCATATCCCATGTCTCCTTGCTTATTTTACTACACATACTCATTGACATTAATCACACAGATTTATATGAAAAACTAGATTAATAAAGGCAGTGACAAGAAAGAGAATCGTCAATATACACTCAACACCAAGCAGATTAGGCGAATATTAAATGAATCTGGCATGTAAAGGAATTTAAAAAAAGATATTCTATGATTTATTTTTACATTAAAATATAAATATAATCCAATTCAGCTGGTATCACATGATCATCTATCAAGTCACTATCAAAGTTCCCTACACACAAAGTGTAGCTCTCAAGTTTTGATATAAGAGATTGAATGTTAATGATCCAATGAAATACTGTTGGTATATCTTTCCATAAATGATATTCGGAGGAACGTTCTGGTCAATAGTCGCATTTAGTTGTACCGATACACTAGTATTTCTATTTGAAGGCATGCCATATGTTAGTCCACATGATTAGTGCATGAATGGGCAACTGCTGTTGGCACACAACTGCTTAGACTTTTTGGGGAACTTTCCTTGTGCCTGGACTTTTCTTCTTAACATTCACCAGTTTGGGCATTTTGGAAAATACTGGAAAAAAAAATGTGTAATAAAGTTACATGTGGCAATATGAATAATAATACAATAGCATATGGCTTAAACAATTCCAATATCAAATCTGTCTTAACAATAGCCATATTACCTCAAGATCTCTGCTCGATCAATTATATTTGCAAGATTTATGTTAGTTTTCTATGGGTTTATGCTACATATATGCCAGCTTATGCAAATTCAGGAATTATTTATACATGTAGCAATGTTTCTATTGTTTTAATATTTTCAATATTGTAGGATCATAAGATGTCGCAAACAAAAAAATCATATATTTTAATTTAATGGTGCTTGCTTAACTACAAAACTATGTATATATACATTTACATATCATAATAGGTAATGCAGGACCTAAATTAATCATTAATTATGTAGCACATTGTCATACCATGCATGTGGGTCTTCAAACGACAAATTGATATTTTCATATCTTCACAGTATTGAAAACAAACAAACAAAAAATATCGCAAAATTTAATATTCAGTGACTTAGAAAAAAGGTGGACCTATATATATTTGGGTCTATCTTGACATGAATATAAATATATATATATATATATATATATATATATATATATAAAATGACTGAATAATAGCCAACGATAAATCTTACGGGGCGATGGATCATAAAATTATGATACAGTACACTACAAAATATAATATATAACCAGTCTAAAAGGGTACAACATCACCAAAAATAACAATAAAAGGAATAAATGTTACATATTTCGGATAACATGCAGATATCCTTCATATATTATATATATAAAACTCTTACTGGACTTGACTGAAGTATATAGTTAATAGCAATTGGGCCTAGAAAAGAAAAAGCTCATGTACATTTGTAATGCACAGGTTTAAACAAAAATTAGACATCTTGGCGTCTTGCTATTTTAATTTTTTGCTTTGACGCCTTTGCAGGAAGACACCTTGCAAGGCTATTTTGATTTTTTGCTTTGACATCGTTGCAGGAAAACATCTTGCAAGGCTATTTTGATTTTTTTCTTTGACGCCGTTGCAGGAAAAAATCTTGCAAGGCTATTTTGATTTTTGCTTTGACAACGTTGCAGGAAAACATCTTGCAAGGCTTTTTTCATTGTTTGATTTGACGCCGTTGCAGGAAAAAAAATAATTTAGCCTTGTAAAACGCCATAATTTAACAGGCATAATTAATTGGACTTGTAATGCATGTGATATGCGGTATAAACAGATAGAGAAGAAGGGAGTCCATACCAATAACATGCATAATAAAGCCGGGTGGCAATGATTTATAATGAAGACAAAAACAGCACTACCTATGCATCATTAAAGTAGATGAGCTGTGTTGGTGTATTAACGTCAGTAAAAAAGTACATTCATTTGTACACAATGTACTTTCACAATACTAGATCATACTTGGAAGGTCAGCTGCCGGGCTGAACTGGTAAACATTGGACTGAACTTTTGAAAAGATTACCATCCATGCATTGTCCCTTTCCACATCGGCAAAGGCAAATCTATGGTGTTTTCTATGGAACATGGCTTGTTAAAATTGATGTAAAACTATTTCAAAACACATGGTTTAACGATTTCACTTCGGTAGAAACAGGAAGAAAGTATCATATGATTGTGACAACTGGATCCCCTCCCAATTTAGGCCTGGTAAATTGCGATTCATCTGAGAACCACATTGATTTTTAAAGACAGAAAAGTATCACAATTCCCTTATTTAGCGATTTGAGCTTTCTTCTATACACTTAATCACCAATGTTTTACGTTTGTAAACATGTTTGAACATTAATCTAGGCCCATTGTAGAACTTTATTGATTTTTCCTAAGCCACCCCCATTTTCGCTCCAGAACGCCATTTTTGTTGTAATCAACTCAAAGAAACAGAAAAATTAGGAAAACTAATGCATAAACCACTACGAAATTTACTCAATACACGAAGAAATCATATATCTATCAGAAAATATAAATTTTATCACTCATCTCCGTTTTTTGAGGAAGAAGTGTCAAAATAAAAATGATGTTAGGACCGCCCAATAGGCGGGATAGGTTAAGTCACTTCGGTCAATATGCAAATTCATTCTATGGAGCCGTGTATTCGTACTGCAATCGTAAAAGTCATTAATTACACCAGAACCATTTTAAACTTCTTATTTCAATTATAACATTTGATAAATATGGATTGTAATACTTACATATCGTATGTCTATTTGTTTAGGTGATGCAAATGTCCGCCATTAATCAAGGCACGTTGAGCATCTTCCAGATGCATCACGGGTAATCACACAAAATCTCGCGCTGCATAAGACATTATATTACAGTCTTTGCAAAAGTCCACGAGATTCCAATCCTTCTAACTATACAAATCCTTGGATACGGACAGTGAATTTTATTTTTTTTTTTTTTTTTTTTTTCATCTAGTTCAGATGTTGTTGCTTGTAAGGTAAAACGTATTTTGATATTATAATTGCATCTCATATGATTCTGTTCGATTTCCCATTTATTTCTTGGAAATATTCAGTAAAATTTAGAACAAAACAATATAGAAATAAATAATTTTCCTAAAAGTTGTAATGTGTTTTAAAAAGTGTGCAATGGTCTCAGTACAACACGTTTTCTGGAAAACACTAAAATTTTCTTGTGACATTTTGTTTTATATATACTATATTTTTAGATATGTCTATAAATAGATAGAAGCATTGATCGACTGAAAGTCTTCTCTTTACTCTGTTTTCTTTTTATTGTATTCCTTAACAAATAGGACACATAATTACATTATTCTACTACAATTTAGACATTTAGAATAATGAAAGATCAAAAGTCAACAAGATGTTTCAGTCGAAAACTAACACATATCAAACTAATACGATATGTATCAAACTTGTTTGTCATTGAAGGAAATATTTCGTTAATGTGTGCTTATCAGAGATGTTAAATATATTTTGATATTTTTGTTATGTTTTACCTGCACTAGTATTTCATTATCAATATACATTATCGCCTGAAAACTGACATGCTCATGCTTTGTACCTTTTGGATGGCTTGCGACTTAAGCTATCAGTTAAAAGTTTTTTTTTATTTCTTAGGGTTTAAGATTTTCGCTTGATATTTCATATTTACAACGGTTTTAATAATTTGAATACTGAATTATTCATACTTTGTTCATGATATTTATCATAACATTTATTTATAGAATACATTTGTGATTGTTCTTTAATACAGTTATTTAGACTACAGGCGATATTTTCAGTCAAAAGTTACCAACACTGCTACTTAAACCAAAACCAATGCGGATAGTATATTGAAAAGAAAGGGAAAAAAGGAGAAAAAGAAAAATTATTAAAAATCAATATTATATTTTAAACCGAAATATCAAAAACGATTAGCCTGTCTTCAAGATGTTCAATATTGAGATGAAATAAATGAAAAGATCAATCAAGACAATAGAAGTTAACCGATGTTTAAATCTTATGAATTGATTAAGAAGACAAATAAATATAATAAACAAAAACCGAGGGAATCGAAAGAACTCTAAAAGAAGCGATATCGGGTGCGTCGACAGGGTAAGCGTCTCCTGCTATGCATGCATCATCACACTCAGTCAAAACGTCACAGTCGGAAATAGGAAACAATCGGTAAAAATACAGATACATTTCTGGTATCTAAAGATCAAAGACTGCTCAAACATATGAGTTGAGACACTGACATACTGAATCGGTCAACCAACTCGTGATGGTGATCGTAAAACGTATGTAGTGTTGATTTCAGTCGTTCTTACTCATAACTCTGTTGGAGCAGATTTTGTGTAAGGAGCTCATTCTCATTTACAATAACATTTACAGTAACATGTTTGAAAGTGTAAAATACCAATAACTAACCACAACTTAGTACTTATTCTAAATTAAAGTGTGGTATACACAGTATGTCAATAAGATAGCACTAATGCAACTAATAAAAAATAAAAAAATAAAAAAGACATCTAGAGGTCTTCAACAATTGACATGTGTCAAGCTGCTACAAATATCATCATGATTCCAGTAAGTTACAAACGCAGAATATCCACAGATATGGTCTGAAGCAGACATGTTAACAGTCCTCAAAAGTTAACATAGGTAGTCTTCTTTATTGTCGATATTTTTGCTTTTTTAAACATTGATCCTGGTGAGTAATTGTAATTTTAAAACCGAAGTAACTTCTTCTTCATCACTGAACAGTGAAATGCAAAGTCCTTGTACATGATGACTTATAAAAAAGAACACCCAAATCTGACAGTACCAATCATGTTAAACATTTTTGTAGGATATATATTGTGTATAATTAAAAGCTGGGTGCGAAATAACACTTTTTATTTCAATCCAGCTCAACATTTTATAAATACAATTAGTCAGTGTTGGCCATTTTATGATATCTTAATTCCTAGTGGCAAAAGATTTTAGTAATGGAAATGCTAAGTTCATTGAAATACCAGACTTCGCTGCCAACTGAAATATATATTTGTCAGTAAAATCTCTTTAAAATAAAACGGAACTTTCTACCAGTTATGCCGGTGCCAGTGGAACTTTATAGTCGGTAAAGGAACACCTTTATTATTACAACGCACAAGGTCATAGTTAAAAAATAAATTCGGGAAAAAGAACGTAATTTTTTGTATTCATTCCACGTGGCTTGTATGTTAATGATTTGTTGATCCAAAGTTTCTCATTGGTATCTTTGACTGCATCGTCTCCGCACATTTTTTTAAGAGCAACTATTTCAATACCATTTACGTGGTGATTCGTTGAATTAAAAAGTTGTGCAACGGGATTCGGTTTTTGTCTACGAATAAGCGATCAATTGCAAAATATATCTTTGATATAGCGTTTCGCCAGTACCCCTTACGTATATAAATTAGAATGAGAAATTAGAATTTTTTTACCTTTTAAATATAATAAAAAATAACATGATAAAAATTATTTGTATACAAAACTTACTGACAAACATTGTTACCTTCATTCCATGTCTTCACATTCCACTTTTATGAAAGCGTCAATACCATATGGTTTAGGGTTCTGGGTAACATAAACTGGCTCTGTAGAATCAGCATACAAAATGCAGAGAAATGAAATTAAGAATAATTTGTGTAAACGTGGTTATACATGTAAAACGGTGGAAAACCAACTAAATAAAGTGGACAAATAAGTCTTAACGTATTCGAAAGGTTTACCAAATGTACGACAAATATTTTAACATTGAAGGCCGTACTTTGAACTATAATGGTTTACTTTTACAAATTGTGACTTGGATGGAGAATTGTCTCATTGGCACTCATACCACATCTTCTTATACATGTTATATCTAAGATGACAGTTTTATTCATGTCGAATAAAATGAAGCAAGTTTAAAAAAAAAGCACCTATTTTAGCATGTAGACGCGATAAAAACATAAAAGAGATTTTAGTTTATAAAAGCATTCCACTATGTATTTCAAACAACCTAGTTAATGTGAACCATGTGGACGGAACTGTGCGCAATACTGAATCTTTTACAAACTTTGAAGGAAAAACTTTTAACGTGTTAAAATTACATTAAATGTTCGACAGCGAATTAAGTGTATATATTATATTGTAAATACTGTCATGAATTTATATACGATGGGGTAATGGCGAAACGATTTATCAAAGACATCTTTAAATTGATCGCTTATTCGTACACAAAACAACGGATCCTGTTGCACAACTTTTTAATTCAACAGATCACTCCGTAAATTATTAAGAAATAGTTGCTCTTGAAAAAATTTGCGGAGACAATAGATACCGAGATACAATTGAGAAAACTTTGGATTTACAAATTTTCAAAACATACATGCCTCATGGAATCAATAAAAAAAACCTTTTTTTCCCGAATTTTATTTTTTAATTATGACTTTGTTTATTGTAATAATAAAGGTGTTACTATACACACAATACAGTTCCATTGGAGAAGATCGGCAAGGCCGGTCGAAAGCTCCAGATTATTTTAAAGAGTATTTATTTACCTCAATTTGAGAGATCTTGGTTATACACACATACCAAGCTGAATTTTTCACGATTGAGAGTAAAATGCATAAATAGTTAGCGAGAAATATTACTGTACCCGGACATATTATTCTAACACAAATCCGGTCAGTTTTTTGTTGCTTTCCCCAGTGCTGCGTGCTAAGCGTAAAGGATTTGATTATCATTGTTTTTTCAATCTAATTTGAAGATAAAAACCATGAAAACAAATTTTGATTGAAACGCAATATCTCTAAAACGGGTAGTGACCAGATGTGATGACATTGTAAATGTCTCTTACAAAAAAGGCATTAAAATCTAAGTGTCAGTCAACATTGTTACCATTTTGATAGAACACAATTGGTAAATTTACAGAACAAGCTTTGGATTAATCATCGACCTACCAATGCACATACGCTAGTAGTTACACCAAATAAGTGATACTTAGACATCTATCATTGTCCGTACGATTCATAACTGATATTAAGGTAAGTAGTCTTAGATTTACAACCGTATGCAAAAATGCAGTTGCAAACACATTATTTTAAAGAGTGTTTACCTCAATTTGAGAGATCTTGATGGTATATTCTACGAGCTTATTTTTTTACGATCGAGCGTAAAAGGCATTAATAGTTCAAGCGAGACATATTACTGTATCCTGTATTATTCTTACACAGACCATACCTTCCCCAATTTTTCCGCATTCGGCAATACATTCAACATTTTACATGAAAACAATTATTATTCGGCTAGGTACGCCCCAAGTAGCCTTACTGTCTTGGATGAATTGCTAAAGCACTGGGATAAAGCGGGTGCGCATAATTTAAGGTATCAGCATCTCAACGAAGAAAACGCGGGAATTGGTGAATATGATAGTTCAACAATTTATTCTGTTTAATATAAATGCTTTCCCAGATCTACAGCAAAGAATATTTCCTATAGCAAAACGTTGTGTTATTTAGCATAAAACTTGATTCGTGAATATGCTATGATGCTGGTAATTGAAATTGACAATTGCTCAAAGATGAGAGTAGCTGCATTTTGAGATGCTCGTACATATACTGGGATGTTTAAAGAAACAAATTGGTGTTTTTCCCTTCGAATATTTTCGATTTTAACTAAGTTAACAGTAAATATCCTAGCAAATAAACTCATCATAGATACCAGGATTAAATTTTGTATTTACGCCAGACGCGCGTTTCGTCTACAAAAGACTCATCAGTGACGCTCGAATCCAAAAAAGTTAAAAAGGCCAAATTAAGTACAAAGTTGAAGAGCATTGAGGACCAAAATTCCTAAACGTTTTGCCAAATACAGCTAAGGTAATCTATTCCTGAGGTAGAAAAGCCTTAGTATTTCAAAAATTCAAAGTTTGGTACACAGTTAATTCATAAATATGACCATATCAATGATAATTCATTGCAGCACAGAAGTGCTGACTACTGGGCTGGTGATACCCTCGGGGAATTAAAACTCCACCAGCAGTGGCATCGACCCAGTGGTTGTAAATAAACTCATCATAGATACCAGGATTAAATTTTGTATTTACGAGACAGGCTTAAACAGCGACGTAGTCCCAAATTAAGTTCTCGTGCTAATTTACTGAATTCATTACGTTTACTGGAGGGAAAGCGGCTACGATGAAAAGATGGAAAGCAAGGCAATAGAATAGTATAATAGTCGATTTTTAGATTACAATCGACTTTAAATATTAAATCATTGATTTTTGCCATGATATCGGTATTTGCAATGAAGATTGTTTTACATAACTAAAAATTGTATGATTTCACACACCCTCACACCACCACCCCATCCACCCCCTCCCCAGCCGATCCTTTTTTCTCCTTCTTACAAAATCCAAAAAAATCGTGAGCAGTCTATGTTGCTTGGTCTATGTTGCTTGTACCGGAATTTTAATATAAATATGATGAAGTGAAGAACTGAATTTCGGAAACGAGCTGCAAGTTATTTTTTAATGATCAGTGTCAGAGATCTTTCCTTTTTTTCATGTCATTAAATTTTGCGGTATTGTTTTTCCGAAACATGATCAAGTCTTGAACGATATTAAGCACCAACATTGTTTTGATGTACATGGGCATATGTATTCGTGGCTAGAGATTTGTTTTCTTGATATTTCATATAAAACCACATTTAACAAAAAAAAATTGATAATTTCTATTCGGATTTAAATCAACTTGGTACTTCTAGAAATAGCATTGTTACATATTTATTTATTTGTTTGGTTAAATTTTTGTTATGGAGGTTTTTTTTTATTATTTTTCAATGATGCAAAAAGTTTTTTTCATTGTTAGGAATTTGGCAATATATTTCAACTGAAATAAATTCTTAAACTATTATCATTGTGCTTATATCTGGAGAAAATAAAAACAACTGAAGACAAAAATATCACCCCAAAAAAAAAAAA
The DNA here is from genome assembly GCA_017311375.1 of Mytilus coruscus. Classification (NCBI taxonomy): domain Eukaryota; kingdom Metazoa; phylum Mollusca; class Bivalvia; order Mytilida; family Mytilidae; genus Mytilus; species Mytilus coruscus. Next base: position 100,533,032 of record CM029595.1, read on the forward strand.
AAAAAAATTCAGACATTTCTGTACTTAATACTTTATATTCGACAAAAACATGTTCGTTAGGTCTTAATTGAATTAAAGGCAAAATATTTTTGTTCGTGCAAGTTAGATATTAGAGTGAAATGGAGTTACTCATTATTTTTCTAATTTTTACTGATGTATTTTTTTTCCTTTCCTCTTATATTGACATTCAAAAATGTATTTGAAACTTGATTGCACTACTTTAAAACCAGTTGAAATATAAAATGTTCACAGAATAACACCATGACATGTTTAAATGGCATAATCAATCCATTCGTGTAAATATAATTTAAAGAAGCATCACTAGTTTTTGCCAGATATTCATTCAATACCACTATTATTACCGGAGTGAAACATCGGAATATATATTTTGAATATTATCTATAAATATTTTCACATAATAGACAGTTTGGCGTTGATCCAGAGCCCGATGAATTTGTTGATTTGAATATTTAATCTGGTTACCAATACACAGTTGAAACATAGACCTCACGTTTAATAATGGGATGGGAACATATTTTTCATATTTTGATGTGAAACCTTAATTTTTGTCCGCTCAAGTCCATGCTTTATAGATATAAGAAGATGTGGTATGAGTGCCAATGAGACAACTCTCCATCCAAGTCAAAATTTATAAATGTAAACCATTATAGGTCAAAGTACGGTCTTCAACACGGAGCCTAGGCTCACACCGAACAGTAAGCTATAAAGGGCCCCAAAAATTACTAGTGTAAAACCATTCAAACGGGAAAACCAACGGTCTAATCTATATAAAAACGAGAAACGAGAAACACTTATGAACCACATCAACAAACGACAACTACTGAACATCAGATTCCTGACTTAGGACAGGTGCAAACAAATGCTTTAACACATTTTCAGAAATCTAAGACTGCAGTAAGGTAAGAATCAATTTATTTATTTATTCAATATAGTCAGTAATTAATCATTGTCTGGGTTGGCAGGGATTACATTTGCATTCAAAATGCATTTAATTTAGCAATATTTTCGGACATATGACGTACTTTTTTAGAAATAATTCGATTTATTGGGAAAATCTTCGTAATATAATGTAAGATTGGGTGACAACAATCAACCAACGACTAAAGCGCAAAGATGTGATCAAGTACAAGTAATCGTATGGTCTTCAACAATGACCAAATTCATACCTTTAAGTAATCTATAAACGTCATGGGATGGCAAAATATAAAACTGTTCAAAAGAAAAAATAGATAAAATAGAGGCAACAATATTTACCCATGTTAAAATCTCATAAATCTATCAAGGAGCTACGAGTCAAGGTTCAGTGGAAACAAATTCGCATACACTCCAAAAAAAGCGAGTCCGGGTTGGTAGACAGGATATGCTATGCATGCGTCTCCCGCCAAAAGTCGTTATATATTATATTTATTATAATTTTAACTTCAGTCCTCTTATATAAAAGACTGTAGGTGAATAAAAAAAAAAAAAAAAAAAACACACACACAATTTCTTTGCAATATTTACAAAAGTAGATTGGATTATGCTTTCATGTGTGTACGTCCATCCGTCTGTTTTTCTGTTCCGTATAGAGTTGAAGTTTTGTAAGGTCTTTTACGATGAAGTTGTATTGACATTTACCTGAAATTTGTTACCTATAATAATTATGATATTAATATTTACATCACTTTGAAAAAATTAGCAATAAAAGCAAAAAAAATTTTAAAGGGAAGCTGGCATTAGGTATAATTCTATGATATGAAATAGTTTTATATGAAATATACGAAAAAAAGTCGCCGAAAAGTAGTATTTATCCTGAATTTGCTTTTGAAGTCTAGAAATCTGTTACACGGAAAAATGAGGCGGGGTGTTTGAGAAAAAGAGAGCACTTTGGACGTCTGCCTCTGCTTGCTGGAGATAGATTATTTGTCGATACCATCCGTGCAATGCATTATTCGGTTTTAACAATTATCAAAAACGAAATTTGATATCTTTATTCACATTGATGATTTTTTCATCGCGTCAACGCCACAAGGCCGTGTCAAACATAGCCAACAACCCGCAGGTGGCGTTCTACACCGTAAAAATACCCGAAATTAAATTGAGATAAGTTTTCCCCGAAAAAGTTCTACACTTATTTTTTAGTAGAATTTTACAAATTTTTTACTATTTCACACATTTAAAGCCAACAAATGTATTAAGAATTGAAATAAAGATGTATGTAGGTATTGGGTACAAATTAGGGCAACAATAGTTTACCGATGTTCAAAGTAAGAAGACAAATCAAGGTTAAAACAAAAACTTGATTTTTTTGTGGATATGCATGGCGGGTGATGCATGCATGACGTAATCTTTCGGCGCACCTAGTTTTGCTTCTTTGGAGTTCATGTTATTTTTTGTAAACGCCAAAGAAGTGGGCAGAACGTATGTTACTGCCAATAAATAAGAAGTTGAAAATTGGAGAGCTAAAATCACTACGTTTGTCATAGATTCTAGTTTGAAGTCGCCCATCTGTGTCAATATCGAGGAAACGATCAAGACATGAACATACCTTCTAGTTTTAGTTGCTCCTTAATCGCAAGTTCATTTGGGATATATGAGATGTAAGCACTCATTCAAATGTTGGTTATGATAGACAGAACATGGTAAATATATCTGAAAATGAATTCTGTCTTTGAGAAGGTTTTTTTTTTGAATTTTGAGTATAAAAACAAGTCTGCCAGTCGGGGTTTACAATTAGTATCCATTGAAATATCGAATGTCTGTTGAAATATAAATCCATAAAAAACTGAAAAAAATCTGTTGTCGATCAAGAGTTCAGTATTGTAATGATATCATTCTCGGTGTATTTGTTTTTTTTTAAATCAGCGCTGTTCTTCACAAAATTTGATTTTTTCCTGAACTAAAACAAGGCATTTGTATCTACGAAAAGCTCTGTTTAACGAGACGACGTACAATTAAGCATGGCGAAAAGTAGTATAAAGCGAAGAAAAAGTTACAGTCAATTTTAAAATATTTTTACTCTACAATCAAACGAAAAAAACATACAAGGTAAGCATGAAAAAAAAACGGCGAAAGATATCAAAGGGACATTCAAACTCATAAGTCGAAAAAAAAACTGACAATGCCAAGACTGAAAAAGAAAAAGACAAAGCAGACAAACAGCAGTACACAAAACACAACACAGAAAACTAAAGACTGATTAACACGAACCCCACAACAAATATCGACGTTGACAGCACCACCTACTTTTATTACCCTACTACTCTAGGGTAAAGAATATAGAATTTGGTTTTTAAAGCTTTTTATTATGACATCTTTCATTTGTCTTCCATTATATTCTCTGCTTTGTTTATTATTAAAACAAACAAACTTATCAACAATACAAGATCTAAACAAATGGCTTTACGACCGAAACACTTGGACGACTCATTTAGCAGTTATTGCCCGTTAATGACAAATTTTGACTAATTTTTTTTTTTTTTTTTTTTTTGCATTTTATCTCAAAAACTATAATAGGTATGAAGAAACCGAAATATTTGGATGAACCCTTAAGGAGTAACAGTCTCCCAACTATGACTTTTCCAAATTTTGTGTCAGTTGTATATGTTTTCAGGTTTTCTCCTCTGAAACTACTAAATAAATTTCAACAATACTTTTGGTGATCGATTCTCATGGTATTTAGTACATTTTTTTTTCTGGTCAAAGAACAACATGGCCGCCATGGCTAGAAATAAACGTAAGGGTAAAATGCAATCAATGTCATATAATAAACAGCAAACAATCTGACGGGGAAAATTGCACAGAATTTCAAGATCTATCTACTTCCTGTTTGCACCAAATTATTCACAAGACACCTTTACATCTGTAAAGCTGTATATAAACTGTACATCTGTTAAGCTGTATATAAACTGTACATATGTAAAACTGTATATAAACTGTACATTTTTAAAGCTGTATATAAACTGCAACAATGTAAAAATGTACATCTTGTCTGTATACCAGCTTTGATTATTTGGAATATCTACTAATTTTCACTTCTTCGTACTACATTTGTATTAACATCAAGATTATTCTCCTTTAATCTGTACAGGGAAGTTTTATTATTGATATTTACCCCTTATGTATCTAGTGTTAAATTAGGTATTTATATGACAGACCTTTCTTGGTATTCCTAATTATTGGAAGATTTTATATAGACAGAAAAAGTATACCTAAAACGACAAAGTTATTTTTCATTTACCTGTATATATTATGAAAACCGGTTTTTTCAAAAGTGATTATTTTCTAAGGGTTTAATATTTCGCGGTAGTGTTTTGCCATGGCTTTATTTGGACTCGTTTGTTTGCTTTTTGGCCTTGAATGTTTGTCCCTAATATTTTATTAACTATGTATTTACTTTCAGGTATCACAGATCAATTTATTCGTTCATAGTGTGTTAATTTACGTTTTGATTGAGTTAAGCCTTCCAATTGATGTTTTATCGTGTGTTTTCTATGTTGTGATGTTATACTATTGTTTCAGAAAAAGGGAGAAGGTTTGGTACCATTAAAACGTTTAATCCCGCTGCAAATGTTTGCACCTGTCCTAAGTCAGGAATCTGATGTACAGTAGTTGTCGTTTGTTTATGTAATTTATACGTGTTTCTCGTTTCTCGTTTTTTATATATACTAGACCGTTGGTTTTACCGTTTGAATGGTTTTACACTAGTACTTTTGGGGCCCTTTATAGCTTGTTGTTCGGTGTGAGCCAAGGCTCCGTGTTGAAGGCCGTACATTGACCTATAATGGTTTACTTTTATAAATTGTTATTTGGATGGAGAGTTGTCTCATTGGCACTCACACCACATCTTCCTATATCTATTAACTGCACATTTTTAAATCTGTGTATAAGCTAAACATATAGATTCTACCACTGCATCTTGTGTGATACGATATATATTCACAGTTTATATACATTTTTTCAGATGTACAGTTTATATACAGCTTAACAGATTTACAGTTTATGTACAGCTTTTCAGCTGTATAGTTTATATACAGCTTAACAGATGTACAGTTTATATACAGCTTTACAATTGTACAGTTTATATACAGCTTTACAGCTGTACAGTTTATATACAGCTTTACAGATGTACATTTGATATGCATCTTTAGAACTGTACATCATGATTACTTGTACTAAAGTAGCTGTGTAGGATTGAATATTGATACCGAAAAGAAACATGAACATAATTATAATGGTCTCGAAAATAGAGGCGAATATACCAAAGGAACATTCAAACTCATAAGGCCGTTATAATTTTCTCGTTTGAATTGTTGTACATTGTCATTTCGGGGCCTTTTATGGCTGACTGTGCGGTATGGGCTTTGCTCATTGTTGAAGGCCATACGGTGACCTATAGTTGTTAATTGCTGTGTCATTTGGTCTCTTGTGGAGAGTTGTCTCATTAGCAATCATACCACATCTTCTTTTTTATAATCATAAGTCGAAAATAAACTATGGCAAGAACGATAAAGACCAAAAGACAAACACCAGTAAACAAAAAACAACACAGAAAACTATAGACTGAGCAATTTGAATCCCACAAAAAACCCGAGGTGATCTCATGAGCTTCGGAAGGTTCAGCAGATCCTTAATTAACATATAATATAAGATTGAACAAAAATTCAGATCACACAAAATTAAGTGATTCATTTAAAATCATGTAAGAAATCCAGATCAACAAAATGTTTAGTAAGGTAAGTCGAATTTTTGAACAGTCAACCTTCATTTTTTACCATTTAACATCATACAAAAACGCGTCGTCACTGGATGAATTTGCAACTAACAATTCATTGGTAGATGTGTCATATTGCAGAGCCTGTGGGCATCTCAGTCCATCTTTACTTGATAAGAGTTGTCTGTAGCGTTGTCCATCAGGAGAGATGATGACCTCATTGTGACTACCACTCCCCACTACAAACACGTTACCATCATTGTCTATAAAGATACCTAGTGGAGACAGCAGAAGACTTTTATCACAGAACGTCCACAGTATGGTACCATGGTATTCACAGCAGGTTACACTGTCATGTTTATAGCTTGTGTAGAACAGTTTGTCACCGAATGTTGTAACGTACGCAAAGATAGAAAGTTTGTTATTAATAACATTTGTAATGGATTCATCACTAAGACTGATCATCTGTAGTCCTTTCTCCCTAGCACAATCAATCAAATGTCCATCTTTGTATACTACCCCATCATTGTTGGAATCAACTTTTATTGATTTCCTCAATGTTCGCTTCTTTAAGTCAATTATATTAATCTGATTTGACTCGCCGGATGTTACAGCAATAGAATCATCACTGATAAATACCACATCAAACGTTTGACCAATTGTCTTTATTTCGAGATCTGTTGATCCGTCAGACTTGAGTACTCTTATTTTATCGTCCTTATAAGAGGAGAATACCATCCTATCACCAGGAAGCAGTGAACAACCAAAGACACCTGACAACTTTGTATTGATACGTTTCTGTAACGTCAGAGTCAGATTTTCTGGTTGGAAGAGCTACCATAATCTGGGCTTGTCTATCCTTCCGTTTATGAATGCAAATATCACATGGCTCAGAACTGACAATAATTTCTCCAAACTTCTTGACGCTGGCAGTGATTTTCTGTAAACACTTGTTAATCTGACATGAAATATTGACTTAATTTGTGGAGTCACTTGTGGTAATCGATTGAATAAATTTTTCTTCGACTGCAATATCTTTTTCTATATCTTTTATGGTTAAAAATGTTTGAAGTTTTGACGCATGCTGTTTAATACTAGCAATATGTTCTTGTAATTCAGTAATCTCTTTTTCTTGAACTCTCATTAATTCTTTAATCAATTCATCCTGAAGTTTATCAAGGTGGTGATTAACGTTTATCCTAGTTTGTTTTATTTCTGCTTCAATTTCTCTTTTCTTGTTTTCTAGCAATGTTAAATTTTCTTTCCGGTTAGTATTGAGTCGTTTAATATTCTCGACGACTTCCAGCAGGGATTGTTCGAATTCGTAAAAGGCGTTTGAGGTTTTGATGTCCTTTATGAGTTCATTTATGTCGGTTTAACTTTCACAATCGTTGTGAGATTTCACACATTTCTTACAGCATGGACAATCGTTTAATATTTCTCATTATGAAGTTTGCAGGTCTGAGCGATTTGTAGGACTTCGGTCGGTAACTTTTTGTATTCGGTGATAGAAACGGTTTCATGGCTTTTGATGCCTTGGAAACCGCATGATGATTCTTACACTCTCCGCATAGTCCTTTGTCACATTCGGAACACCATACTACTGAATGTTTGGTAATCTGAATATTATCACAAACACCACAAATACTCCAATTGGTGGCCATATTCCTACAATATATTGCATGTACTCAAATGAATACTTCATCATATTCAAATCGTCATCTGAAAATGATCACTATACCGAGAGATTCTCGTGTAATTGACAGTTTGACATTTGTCTACTTCCCATCGAGCGGCAAATATAAGTATTTCATGCGTGTTCAGGACGAGCACAAATTAAACAATATAGGAAAAAGTAGGTTCTGTAATGTGGATTGACAGGGATTACCAGCCAATATTTTGATTTTTATTTGAAAAAGAGGGTATGCTACGACGGGGTAAAAATTTAGCCTCTCAACAGGTCCCCTACAGACCTCTCAATAATTGATGCTATAAATAATTGATAGTCAGTTAGAGGCATGAAACTACAGACCTGTTAGCATACTACCGGAAGTGTCAAACTTCTTTGAAAGGGCCATATACCAGCAGCTTAGAGAATATTTTAGCAACGTATTTCATCGTTCTTTGTCAGCTGTTTGACCTGGCTATGGCTGTAATACAGCACTTCTAAAAGTCATTGAGTACTGGAAAAAAGCAGTCGATCAAATCTTATATGTTGCAGCTGTTCTTATGAACCTTTCAAAAGCCTTTGATTGCTTACTCCATAACTCACTTTTATTAAAGTTGAAGGCATATGACCTGGCAAAGGATGCACTAAAACTTAGTGATAACTATCGATCTAACAGGAAACAATGTGTAAAAGTTGGTGCATACTTTAGTACTTGGCAAAATATTTACAAAGGTGTACCGCATGGCTCAATCTTGTGTCCTGTTATTTTCAATATTTTTCTTCGACATTTTCAATTTTGTAAAAGAAAATGAATTGTATAACTCTGCAGATGACAATACATTGTCACACTCAGGACCAGATGTAAACGGATTATTTAAACGTTTGGAAAAGGAAAGTTCAGTTTTAATTGATTGGTTTGCTAATAACAAAATGAAAGCTAATCCGGATAAATTTCAGGCTATTGCCATTGTCAATAAATCCAAAAGTGGGGCTATTAAATTCAATTTGGATGGGAATGAAGTTTTATGTGACACTGAGGTAAAGCTCCTTGGAGTGACAATAGATTATCAACTTAAGTTTAAGACACATATTTCTGATATTTAAAAAAAAAGCATCAAGGCAGTTAAATGTACTAAAAAGAATTGGAAAACATCTATTGAAATTGGGAAGGTTAAGTATTTATCACTCATATATTATGTCTAATTTCAACTATTGTCCTGTGGTTTGGCATTTTTGTGGGGAGGGTAACACTAAAAGAATGGACAAAATACAAGAACGTGCCTTGAGGCTCATTTATGAAGATGTTAGTAGTGACTATGAAACTCTTTTGTTAAAATCTGATTTACCTTCTTTAAAAATAAGACGTCTACGAATGATGGCAATAGAAACTTTTAAAATATAACACAAAGAGTCACCAGTGTATCTCCATGATATTATTAATTTTGAAAATGTACCTTACTCTTTTAGAAAGCAACAAACTGTTGAAGTACCACAGGTGAGAACAACACAATTTGGTCTTCATTCATTGAGGTATGCTGGAGCTACACTCTAGAATGAGCTGCCTGACGCGACCCGTGCGCAGTCGAACCTGAACCAGTTTAAAAGTAAAATCAACAATTGGAATGGCAGCTCATGCAGATGTGGCTCCTACAGATTTTAATGTTTTGATTTTTATGTTGAGTTTTCCATGCAGCTTTTAGAACTAGTTTTGCATTATTTATTTTGTCTGCTTTGCATGTGCTTATAATCTAGTTTAGTGCTTTACTTGTTTGTGCTTTGCTTTTATATATGAACATTTTTGCTTGTGAAATATACATGTCTTACTTTTTATGTCTAATGTGTATGTTTTATATGCCTTAATATTGTATGCGTTGATATTGCTATTAATGTTGGCATGTTTGTATTGTGTTGTATTGTATTGTATTGTATTGTATTGTTGTATTGTATTGTATTGTATTGTATTGTATTGTATTGTATTGTATTGTATTGTATTGTATTGTATTGTATTAACTTAGTATACATGGTAAATATAACGTTAGATTTTCCATGCGCTCTTTTATAGACAATAACTGTTTAGTGTCTTTAAATATCAGCTGTATTTGTACGAGGCTAAGAAACAGGTGTAATGCGAGCTTCAACGAGCTATTACTCCTGTTTCGAGCCGAGTACAAATACAGCTGATATCTAAAGACACTAAACAGTTATTGTCTTTATCCTGCAATTAATTTTGTACATTTTTTTCCCATCCCAATCGTTGAATTTGTTTTGAAAAGAAATCAACATGACTTAAACGCGGACCGCAATGAGGACCCCAAATTGAACTGTGACGTAAACAGTAATTTGACATAACCGTTCGCTCGCAACAGAAGCAGGATACCATGAGACTATATACGTCTGGTATACGTATATCGCTTCGTGTTATCTGTACACCTGTATTAGTATAGTAGAAAGGTCGATTGCAGGATAAAATGATTTACATAGTTACATTCTCGTTAACTAAACAAACAAAATAAACATATTTATAAAACTCCATACAAAATCGAAATGGGACAACAACAAAAAGTTGAAATATGCAACATTGGTTAATAAAGTAAAACATTCAACGTGTTCGAATATATCTCATAAAAGAACTGAAACGAAAGTTGATGAAAATAATATAGAAAAAGTAAAAATTCTACATTATTTAGTCATGTTAGTTAAATTGTGTTTTTGTTTGTGTGGATGTCTGTGTAAATTGTGACTGTATTATACAGAGAAACAATGATACAATTTACATACCTAAATAAGTCTTATAAATAGAACATTTCTTTGGAAAAGGAAGGTAAATGGTCACATGATTTAATGTTTGAAAGCCAGGGGAGATAATTATTTAAATACATTGAATAGAGATCATGTTTCCTCAGAAATTATTGTATGTATTACACAAGTGCATAAACAAACTCTCACACAACTGACTGACCTGGATTCCTTTTACATTCGTATCATGATTTTTATAACTTTATTCATCAGATGATATATTTTTATATACCTATATGGAGTTATTTTCTTTCAGAACGATGGGTCATTTTTCGAAGAATCAACCCTGACGATACCAATTAAGTTTCAATGAAATATGCTTCGAGGCAAAAGCATGGAAAACTCAACATAAAAATCAAAACATTAAGATCTGCAGGAGCCACATCTGCATGAGTTGCCATTCCAATTGTTGATTTTACTTTTAAACTGGTTCAGGTTCAACTGCGCACGGGTCGCGTCAGGCAGCTCATTCTAGAGTGTAGCTCCAGCATACCTTAATGAATGAAGACCAAACTGTGTTGTTCTCACCTGTGGTACTTCAACAGTTTGTTGCTTTCTAAAAGAGTAAGGTACATTTTCAAAATTAATAATATCATGGAGATACACTGGTGAATCTTTGTGTTATATTTTAAGAGTTTCTATTGCTATCATTCGTAGACGTCTTATTTTTAAAGAAGGTAAATCAGATTTTAACAAAAGAGTTTCATAGTCACTACTAACATCTTCATAAATGAGCCTCAAGGCACGTTCTTGTATTTTGTCCATTCTTTTAGTGTTACCCTCCTCATAAAAATGCCAAACCACAGGACAATAGTTGAAATTAGACATAATACATGAGTGATAAATAGTTAACCTTCCCAATTTCAATAGATGTTTTCCAATTCTTTTTAGTACATTTAACTGCCTTGATGCTTTTTTTTTAAATTTCAGAAATATGTGTTTTAAACTTAAGTTGATAATCTATTGTCACTCCAAGGAGCTTTACCTCAGTGTCACATAAAACTTCATTCCCATCCAAATTGAATTTAATAGCCCCACTTTTGGATTTATTGACAATGGCAATAGCCTGAAATTTATCCGGATTAGCTTTCATTTTGTTATTAGCAAACCAATCAATTAAAACTGAACTTTCCTTTTCCAAAGATTTAAATAATCCTTTTAGATTTCCCGCTCGATGGGAAGTAGACAAATGTCAAACTGTCAATTACACGAGAATCTCTCGGTATAGTGATCATTTCCAGATGACGATTTAAATATGATGAAGTATTCATTTGAGTACATGCAATATATTGTAGGAATACGGCCACCAATTGGAGTATTTGTGGTGTTTGTGATAATATTCAGACTACCAAACATTCAGTAGTATGGTGTTCCGAATGTGACAAGGGACTATGCGGAGAGTGTAAGAATCATCATGCGGTTTCCAAGGCACCAAAAAGCCATGAAACCGTTTCTATCACCGAATACAAAAAGTTACCGACCGAAGTCCTGCAAACTTCATAATGATAAATACGAGCTGTTCTGTAGAAAACACGATTGTCCATGCTGTAAGAAATGTGTGAAATCTCAAAACGATTGTAAAAGTTTAACCGACATAAATGAACTCATAAAGGACATCAAAACCTCAAACGCCTTTTACGAATTCGAACAATCCCTGCTGGAAGTCGTCGAGAATATTTAACGACTCAATACTAACCGGAAAGAAAATTTAACATTGCTAGAAAACAAGAAAAGAGAAATTGAAGCAGAAATAAAACAAACTAGGATAAACGTTAATCACCACCTTGATAAACTTCAGGATGACTTGATTAAAGAATTAATGAGAGTTCAAGAACAAGAGATTACTGAATTACAAGAACATATTGCTAGTATTAAACAGCATGCGTCAAAACTTCAAACATTTTTAACCATAAAAGATATAGAAAAAGATATTGCAGTCGAAGAAAAATTTATTCAATCGATTACCACAAGTGACTCCACAAATTAAGTCAATATTTCATGTCAGATTAACAAGTGTTTACAGAAAATCACTGCCAGCGTAAAGAAGTTTGGAGAAATTATTGTCAGTTCTGAGCCATGTGATATTTGCATTCATAAACGGAAGGATAGACAAGCCCAGATTATGGTAGCTCTTCCAACCAGAAAATCTGACTCTGACGTTACAGAAACGTATCAATACAAAGTTGTCAGGTGTCTTTGGTTGTTCACTGCTTCCTGGTGATAGGATGGTATTCTCCTCTTATAGGGACGATAAAATGAGAGTACTCAAGTCTGACGGATCAACAGATTTCGAAATAAAGACAATTGGTCAAACGTTTGATGTGGTATTTATCAGTGATGATTCTATTGCTGTAACATCCGGCGAGTCAAATCAGATTAATATAATTGACTTAAAGAAGCGAAAATTGAGGAAATCAATAAAAGATGATTCCAACAAATTTTTTAAAAATATACAGTTCATATACAGCTTTACAGATGTACAGTTTATATACAGCTTTACAGCTGTACAATTTATATACAGCTTTACAGATGTACATTTGATATGCATCTTTAGAACTGTACATCAAGATTACTTGTACTAAAGTAGCTGTGTACTGCCCCTCTAATCTCATCGAAATAGACATGAAAATAAAATAGGATTTTTTGTATAAATTATATAGTATGAGAAATAAATGTTTGAAACACAATCAAATTCAGATTTTGTTTTTTTCTTTCAAACATTTATAAACGCAGAATCTTGAAATAATAATTCACTTTTAGCAGTCAGTTTGCTTCAAATTGCACACAATAAGCTAACAAAAAGTAGCTAGTGTATTATAGGCTTGCAAGACAGTAATTCAATTAATCCAAAATTGTATTCATATAACCTTTAATTTAACACTTATATGGACTGAGTAACGCATGGGCTAAGTATGTTCAGTCATTAAAAAGAAAAGAATGTTAACTTGAAAAGTAAAACAAGGGAGCCAACAGAAAGAATGATTTCTTTGACTAGTTCGGCCCACAAAAGACATTCTTATACAGGTTAAACGACGATGTACATATTTTCTAATTGTTTACATGAAATCAAACAGATTTAGACAATCGTTATAAGATGATTGTAAGTGATTGTCTGTCTGTTTATATTCAATTTATTTTTATATTAGATGATACGAACATCGCCAATCTTCTGACATCTCGAGGTTTAATTAGATGGAGTCTAGTCTAAAATACGCAGGAATATGATACATTATTGAGAGTCTATGCATTATTAATTGTTTCTCTTTCTTTTTTTTAAACTGGATATACGTTTCAGTTTGGTATAAATTGATTGACAACATATTTGTTACGTTTGAAGGACGTGTTTTTCAACAAACAATCGGCATTCCCATTGGAAACAACTGTGCCCCTCTTCTTGTCGACTTGTTCCTTTATTCATATGACGCTGATTTCATACAGGAACTTCTTAGGAAGAAAGAAAAGAAGTTAGCAGTATCCTTTAACTTTACTTTCCGCTATATAGATGATGTTCTTTCACTAAATAATTCAAAATCTGGTGACTATGTTAAACGCATCTATCCCATCGAACTTGAGATAAAGCATACAACAGATACAGTTTAAGTCTGCCTCATATTTAAAAATTGACAATGAGGGTAGGTTGAAAACAAACAAAGGTAAAAGAGATGATTTCAGCTTCCAAATTGTGAACTTTCCATTTCTATGTAGCAACATTCCAGCAGCGCCTGCATACGGAGTATATATCTCCCAGTGATACAATATTCCAGGGCTTAAATTTCCTATCATTGTTTCCTTGATAAAGGAATGCTGCTCACAAGGAAGCTATTAAATCAAGAGTTCAAAGTGGTGAGGTCGAAATCATTCCTTCGTTAATTTCACGGACGCCATCACGAGTAGGTTGACCGTTATGGAATATCCGTTTCAAAGATGATAGCGGATATGTTCTTATGTCGTAACTAAAATCCCGCCCCCTTTTCCGGAATGTGACCTATCGACTTAGACTTATTACCGAGTTTGTACTAACACGAGCAGCACGACGGGTGCCACATGTGGAGCAGGATCTGCTTACCATTCCGTAACACCTGAGATCACCCCCAGTTTTTGGTGGGGTTCGTGTTGCTCAGTCTTTAGTTTTCTATGTTGTGTTTTGTGTGTACTGTTGTTTGTCTGGTGCTCTTTTTTCTTTTATAGCCATGGCGTTGTTAGTTTATTGTCGACATATGAGTTTGAATGTCCCTTTGGTATCGTTCGCCTCTCTTTTATATATGAGAAACTGAGTCAAATCGGTGAACATGAATTTGACAGCTAATGTGTCTTTAAGTAGGTTTTGTCCTAAGATGACGATTATTGACTGGTTTTTGTCTTTTTTTTCTTAATGACCAAAAATTAATGTAAAAATTGCATATCCTTACCAGGTAAGCGAATCAGGCTATTATGAGCCTTTTGTTCTTGCTTTAAACAGTTTGCCGTGCTAGATTTGCAATAGTACATCTTTTTAAAAAATGCTCTTAGACTTTTAAAAGTTTTATTTGTACTCAATAAACCAAAAATACCATGAATCATGACAACGGATATACGAAGATATAAAAAATACCATATTACGTTTAAAACCTTTTTGCAACAATCGTTTTTTTTATCAAATTGAATCATCGACTTCATTTAAAATTCTCAAAAAATAATAAATTAACCAAAATAAACGGTCAGTTCAAATATAACTTTATAGAATATTATTGTCAAAGTAACCAAACACTGCTAGATCTATGGAAAATTCTATAAAAATTGTTAAAAGTGCTCTACCTTTGAACCTCTTTAAGCAATATAGATACTACACCAGAAAATCAATGGGATAATGTGAAAGTGTTGAAATCACATATTCGGTTGAATGGTTGTCAGTGTTTGACGACTCTCCCAGTGCTCTTGACTTAATCCTGAATATCCAGAAAGAACTGGCGACCTTCGGCACAAAAACTGGCAGTCCTAGTCAATAAAGATAAGAGTCGATCGCACCTTGCCGCGAGCGGGGTTCGAACTCACAGCATCAGTGTTGGCAGGCTAGTGATTAATGTGGGTAAATATGTAAGACCATTCGTACGCAGAGGCCCTCATATTCGGTTGAGTACAAAAGGAGTTGACTGTAAAACACAATTTTATTTTTTTGTCAGCATTAACAAAAAAAAAAACTTTATGAGTGCTCACCAATTTTGTCGCATGTTTATTCCATTTATGTTTTTTTCTGTTATTTAAAACAAATGCCATCATTTTTTTTATTTACAGTGGTTGCAATAAAAAAATCAACACGGAAAATAAGGATGGAAATTACGAAAGAAAGGCATGCTCAATTAGGGCTCTATGTCCTTAAACTTTTTCCAACGATAATGCAATTGATTTTAAAATATAATATTGCACCAGTTAGACTTAACAGAGAGTTTTTGCTAAAGACATTAAATACAGTGCTCACGGATAATGAAATTGATTTGTTGAAAACACTTCCAAAAGTTGATAATTTTTCGATAGAAATTTGCTATAAAATACTACGGTTTGGAAGTTTAATCGAAGAACCACAGTGTAAATGGGGTAATATCCCAAATGAAACAGGAATTGAAATCGCAGATGACATCCAGAGGATTCTTAATTTCTCGAATGACGTAATTAGTAAAACTTCAGAGGAGATAACTGAGGTTTACTCCAATGCATTTGAGGACAATGTAAAAAGAAAATCAAAAGAGTTGATGTACAACTAAATGGTGACGATTGTCAAGACGTGTACTAAAATCTACATAAGCTACAAATAGATCTCTCTGTGGTGCTGAGGCAGATAACAGAAAACAATCAATAAAAGGTAAGGTAAAAGTAAACACCTGTGTAATGTTGAATGATGTACCGTTCATTGTCTTATAATGTCTCATATATACATGTTGAGGTACATATTCCCAGTTTACTTTGTCCTATAGATATAAAAGTATAAAAATGGTTGTGAGTAAAAAAGACAGAAATCTAACAAATACAAATTTCTAATACTAGAAAATATTGAAGAAACATTTTACTAAAAGCATTCTAGTATAAAGGAGAAAACCGAGGCCGCAGAGGACCCCCCTCCTTTCATGTATGACCAAAGAAATCATGATACATGAAATACGGCGTCCTCCGTTATGTTGTACTTCTAACTAAATATACTTCAAAAATAGAGCAAAAAAAAAAAACTGCAGCAGAAAATAAAATGAAAATTTGTTATACGATTTTATCAGTCAGAAAGCTGACCCCGTTTTTCCGCATTTAAAAAAGCAACAATAAAGATCACGTAATCGCCATTTTTGGACCGTATTTGTTCATCTGAGACATGTAGGATTGTTTTACATAGTTGCCTCATATCAATTCAAAGTATATTGTACGTTATGAATTACATAGTTTATGCGTTATGATCAAAACATAACATACAGTTCCGTAAATACAAAGTACGGAAACATCAGGATAAGGGTCATCATTAATATCCATACATAAATTCATGATTTGATAATGATTGCGCTTCTGTTTGTAAAGGTGTTTTTGTGTGTAAATGATAAAAAATTTATGAAAAAAGGTACAACTATCCTTATGGCCAAGAAAATACTACTCTTCCGTATAACGTAAACAATATATAGTTATTGTTTAGACTATTATATTAGACATACATTAGTCATGCATATCGTTTTTACCAAAATAAATAAATTTAGTGAATAACTTGATTTTTCTTATACTAGAGCACAGAAAAATAAGTTTTGTCAGGTTTTATTGTATCGCCTCGATGAATTCGAAAAAAGCGAGTATCAAGTTTAGTGTTTCCGGCCGACACCACCGTCAACAATGAATTAGTTTGTGATTAGGTCAGTTTAGGTGGAAACACTGGTGGAAAGTTCATAATATTCGGCATCCAGTTGTATCCGAATAGATAAGTCTTATTTCCATGAATATCATTTGGCCCATCCCCCTTCAATCATGTTCTATTGACTTTGATTTTTTTCTTAGTTCACATGTAATAGTTTGTGATTAGGTCAGATCAAGATGAACCGCAAGTGTTAGATTAACTATATTTGGTATGCATATATATGAACATTAGCAATTTTTATTTCCATGGAGGTTATTTGGTTCTGCACCTTCAGTGATGGTTCATTGGCTTTGAATATTTGTCAAAGTTAACAAGTTGAAATATTGACATTTTAATTTCAACACTCTCGGCTTTCTTTTGTTCACTCTACTCAAATCAATAAATTTAAACACTGTGATTGGTACTGCTTCGAGTGAAAGTTTTTCTGTTTTGGCTTTAATTTTTGTCCTTTTTTGTTTTGTTTTATTGGTTCTTCTGCTTTTAAATTAGGTTTTGGCAGCGAGCATCAATAAAGACAAGTTAATTATCGAAATGCGCATCTGGGGCAGTAAAATTGGTAACATTAACGTATTAAAGAAAGAAAAGAAATATAGGAAAAAAAGAGGAAAAAATATTAAATAATGTCGCATACAGATGAATGAATATCGGAAATATGGTATTCGTCTAGAGGTCTTTGTTATACGTTTAAATTGAAATGTGTTGTTATGTTGCATCATTTCACTACACATAATCCCTGCATGTATTAACGAAATTGGGGAAAGGGATTTATGGGGGTTTTATTCTTTATTCAACTCAACGCCACAGTGGGGTTTTCAATACTGCTAACGCCTCATACTTCAGTCCAAGATGGCAACTATCATCTGTCTGAGTAGAGTTCTTGTCTAGGTATCGATACTGCTTCGTATTTGCTTCAAAGCGGATTGATGCGATGCAACATAAAAAAAAATATACAAGGAATGT
Organism: Mytilus coruscus; assembly: GCA_017311375.1. Taxonomy (NCBI): domain Eukaryota; kingdom Metazoa; phylum Mollusca; class Bivalvia; order Mytilida; family Mytilidae; genus Mytilus; species Mytilus coruscus. Next base: position 100,551,029 of record CM029595.1, read on the forward strand.
ATTTAAATTTATCTTTCTTTCGAACAACGACAACATTAAAAAAAGAAAAACATGTATCGATTTTGATGTACATTTTGTTGTTCAACTATAAGAGTTGAAGAGCAATTGACAATTTTAACACCTGAAAATTGCTAATGTTGTGTCCTTATGAGTCATTACAGAACGTTATATTTTTAAAAAAGAGAAGCTAAAGATACACAAAGGACATTCAAACTCATAAGACTAAAAAAAAAAACTGATAACGCCATGGCAAAATAAGAAAAAAACAAAAAACAAAAAACAAAGACAAACAACGGTATACAAATACAACATAGTAATCAAGACTGAGCAACACGAACCCCACTAAAAACCGATTAAAATATATTAATTAAAGTTATTGGTCACATGATGTAGTTAGGGTCAAATGATTGTTTACTTTAAACATGTGTGTGTGTCTATACATACCAAATATTTGGTGTAAGTTAGTTATGATTGCACATCATATACCGCAAATACGGCTTTACGGGTAAAATTCGTGTTTGAAAAATATATGTTGTAATAAATATATTAAATTCTGCTACACATGTATGCATGTTTAATCATCCCATTCATGTGTTGTTTTATTTATTAGAAAATAATATTCGTTTGAACTGGGCTAATTAGATTGTGAAATGCTGATATTGTTTCAATTCAACGACATATCTTTTATATAAGGTTATACTGTATATCGTCCTAATTAGTGCCTTTTATTATAGTTACACAGACGATATATATTTTCCCAGAAAACACATTTTTAGAAATGGCAAAGAAAGAGACAAATACCGTGTGTGTAGTTAAAATTAATTTGAATGTTGATGCTAGCTGATGACAAAAAAGAAACAACACCGAAGGGGATAGATAAAAACCTTCACAAGAAATCAAACGGTAGCAGAATAAAAGGCGATATCACCGCAACGGTTATGCCTTTACAATTCGGTAAACAATATAACTATAAATGGTTGGTTTTGTCTAAGATAAAGCACATACAGGACTACTGCTAAATTGGACAAAATATCAAAATAATAAAAGGATGACCATATATTTACTAAAGAATCAATGCTAAAGATTAGAGTAGTTGGATAATAATCGTTATAAAAACCTCAGTACAGTCTATGGATTCAAGTATGTAAATTCCACAATTTCCTATGTATTATTTGTTTTCCATGTATTGTTTTAGAATCCCACTAATGAAAGTGACGTCGAAGTCTTGTTTACACATGAATTACAAAAACAGAAAAATATGACATGTTTCATGAGGTCAATCACCGCTCGATGGTGTCGTATTCGCCTCGATTGCTGGAGGTCGTTGGTGCGAACCCTGACCGGGTCAAACCAAGGATTAAATCAATGGTATTTGCTGCTTCTCCGCTAAAGACGCGGCAATAAGGAGTAAGAGTAATTTTATAGAGTATATTACATTAACATGTTCTCGTCCTGTATATGCATTGCCACTGGATGTTAAGCAGCCATCCATCATCATCATCATCATTAGGTCAATCGATGAATATAATGTATACAATAAGTAAATTAAATTTTTTAATTTCCTTTTCACATTTCATTTGTTTCATTTCCGTTTTTTGTTGAAATTACGGATCTATTTACTAAAAAGAAATTGTTTCTGAAGTAGAAGAAGAAGGTGAATCTACCAAGGTGAATATTATATTTTTCAGACTAATGGTTTCTTAACGTTTAGAGCTTTAGAGGACGTAAAATGCTAACTGCGTTAAACTACAACTTCAAAAAGTAAAGCCAATTACAAATATGTCTAAATTGTTTAAATATGGACATTTGTTATTAAATTTACTAATAAATACGCTAAAAGAACAATAGCAGCTTTTTCTTCTATAAAGAGCAAACATGAAAAAAATAACCCCAGTACTTTGAAGATGAATCCATACCGATAGAGATTTAGGATAATAGTCAACACATGAGTACTTAAACAGCAAATATGTACCAGTCGTCTTGTGATACAACCCCAGTTTCCGTTGCATGTCATAATATGGAGTGAAATAAAATCGTCCAAAATTTATTTTAGCATTCTATGTTCTCTGTTTGATTTAATGTTGATAAATTAAAACATATATCAGGATGTTAATAAACCATTGAATTTTTTAGAGAGTTTAAACTGAGAAAGTAGAAGGATATAATGTTTACTGAAAGTTGTGTGATCTGGTGAGATTTAAATAATCTAGAAATTTCTGAAATAAAGTAAAGAAAATACTTTTAGAAAATTCTGCAGCCTTTCATTGATCCATAATTAAACATAGTCCTACATGTACTACCTAAAATCTGAAATGTATGAAATCGATGGAACGTGACCAATTAATTGAAAAACAAATCAATCAAACGATCAATGAAACCAATAATATATCTTTTAAAACATAAACAGGTATATCACAACAAACAACAATAACAATTCACTACACTGAAAGCTCCAACAGTGGCATAGGTCGTGTTTATTTATTGTAAGTAAGAATATGATAAAACCGATACCCCAATTATTATATTAAAAATTTGTTAAAGCGATTCGCTACTTGAGAATTTAGGGTATTTTAGATGCAAAACTTTAGAATGACTTCTAAATGAAAAACTCTGTTTTAAATGAAGACGTTTAAATACAGTCCCAAATGGTGTTTAATCACAGCTGATTTTTATAAATCGTTACCCAATGGTCCACGTTTTGTATATCATAGCCTTATAGCTGGCAAATAACTTCAAAGGTTATAAGATTCCTCAAGAAATATGTTAGAAATGGTTGAAACGAAGGGTGGTATCAGATATTCGTCTGTCTCATATAAGCTGATTGTTCATTATTTGACGGTTCTATAAATTATGTACACATGTTTTAATTATTTCTGTGACCTTCATTTAAGGTGATTGCATAACCAAGATAAAGAATAAGAATTCCAATCATATATCTTAAAAACTAAAATCGATTTTTCTTAACTTATTTTTTTTTTTTTAAATCAAACGAGAAATATTATTCGTATGTCTAAACATTTAAGATTAACTTACTTCCATTTTACGTCTTTAGCGATGTTTTTTAAAGAGCCACTACCTGACTTTTATCTAACTAAATGTTTTACCTGGATCATAATGTGAATCATGCAGTCAGATAGATCGAAAACGCAAAATCGATGTTGTTGTTATGTGCCAGCACAAATCTTGGTTCTCAATTTTTTAATGAATTTCATTGCAACAATAAATATACATCTGATGAAACTTATATAAAAGTTTTGACTGCTGCAATATATGAATAAATGGGATGCATGGCCTTCGTCTCTAAGACACCATTCCAAGACGTATGTTAAAATATGTAATTTAGAATTATCAAAGTATTTGAGGCATATTTTCTATCTAAATCATTCCGTTTTTACTCATTCTATATACTTAATCATTCCGATTTTAATCATTCAATATACTGATAAAAATCTTGTCCTCTTCTTACCTACTTAACTTTCAAAAAAGGACATTTGTGATGTTCTGGCCTGTCTATATAAGGAAAAATTTTATTGTTACAAATAAAAATCTCTGATAATTTGATTTACTTCGTTTAAAGGTGACTAAAAAGGGATAAAAGATCAAATTTAAATGTGTACAATGAATGTTTCTGAGTTTACGAAGTACATCTGTCTTCTGTTCATTTTTAAGGAAGATATTTGATTGATCTCTCAGATTTACAGAAGATTGATGATTCGTCCCTTCATTTATGTGCTTGTCGTGTGATTTTTTTCTACGGTTTCTTTTGAAAATTAGTTCTATAATATTAATGGGTGAGGTTTTAAACATATTTCTCTATCTCGTGATGTTATCATTCAGACCAAATGTATATGCAGTTGGGAATTTTTTCAATCAAGGGAAAGTTGATAAGGCCTAATATCTATGATGAGTAAATTTAAAACCATAACCATATACCTCTTTTGCTGTATTAAATAACACGTGCTTAAATTAGTCATGTGATTCATGAAGACAAAGCCATTTTCTTTTTTTTTTTTGAATCAATGTTAAGATATTCTTTTAACAAAATTTCATTTCAAATTGAGACGTCTTCAAGACAATGGCATATAAATGCGATCCTGTTCTTGTCGCATTGTTCCTTTATTCGTATCACACACACTTCGCTATGATCTTTTTAAGGTAAAAGGATATTTCAGAGCTTGTTTCAGAATTGCCTTGTAATACGGGTTATGTGTATAAAAAAATTGGAAAACAAATTTATTCATGAGACCGAATCCCAGCATGCACTTGAAAACAAAACTAACGGACACAGCTTTTATTTCTCTCTCCGTCTGAAAGTCATAGTTTTTTTTTTTAGAGACTATTGAATTTTGAAGAGTCGTAATAGAATGAACGGATCATATAAACCCGAAGGCAAATATAATACAAGCCCAAACGAAAAAATATAAAAGAGTCTAAATTGAAAACAACGCTCAAACCTATGATTGCGTTGGATAAAAACCGCAATTTTTATACGTGTGCATGCAAAACAAATTTCTTGGTACAGGGGTCTAAATACAGCACAAACAGCATTTTCCAAAAGACCAAAAAAGTGAAAAAGTATATTTTAACAAAACGCATTTGACTAGCAGGTCGAACAACGGATGTTCTTAAACCCTGCTGACTGCCATTGTTGATTGCTAATTAAACGGATCACCAGATGTAATAAAATTGATCTTACCTTTTAATTTAATACCAGACAGAAAACAATAAACTTGCGGAAAAGATGGTATACCGCAAACAAAAGGTGCAAAAATTAGTACACCATATCCTGATTTCGACAATTATTGTCTCTTCAGTGATGTTAGGAATCGAAACGGTATTTGGAAGGCCATATAATTTACCTCAATTTAGGATAGACTCTTGAATTTTGAAGAGTCGTAATAGGATGAATGGATCATATAAACCCGAAGGCAAATATAATACAAGCCCAAACGAAAAAATATAAACAAGTCTAAATTGAAAACAACGTTCAAACCTATGATTGCGTTGGATAAAAACCGCAATTTTTATACGTGTGCATGTAAAACAAATTTCTTAGTTTGGTAGAGGGATCTAAATACAGCACAAACAACATTTTCTAAAAGACCAAAAAAGTGAAAAAGTATATTTTAACAAAACGCATTTGACTAGCAGGTCGAACAACGGATGTTCTTAAACCCAGCTGACTGCCATTGACGATTGCCAAATAAACGGATCACCAGATGTAACAAAATTGATCTTAACTATTAATTTAATACCAAACAGAAAACAATAAACTTGCGGGAAAGATGGTTTACCGCAAACAAAAGGTGCAAACATTAGTACACTATATCCTGATTTCGACAATTAATGTCTCTTCAGTGATGTTAGGAATCGAAACGGTATTTGGAAGGCCATATAATTTACCTCAATTTAGGATAGATTCTTGAATTTTGAAGAGTCGTAATAGGATGAACGGATCATATAAACCCGAAGTCAAATATAGTACGTACAACCCCAAACGAAAAAATATAAACAAATCTAAATTGAAAACAACTTTCAAACCTATGATTGCGTTTGAAAAAAAAAACGCAATTTCTATACGTGTGCATGCAAAACAAATTTCTTAGTAGAGAGGTATAAATACAGCACAAACAACATTTTCCAAAGACCAAAAAAGTGAAAAAGTATATTTCAACAAAACGCATTTGACTAGCAGGTCGAACAACTGATGTTCGTAAACCCTGCTGACTGCCATTGGCGATTGCCAAATAAACGGATCACCAGATGTAACAAAATGGATCTAAACTATTAATTTAATACCAAACAGAAAACAATAAACTTCCGGAAAAGATGGTATACCGCAAACAAAAGGTGCAAACATTAGTACACCATATCCGGATTTCGACAATTAATGTCACTTCAGTGATGTTAAAAAATCGAAACGGTATTTGGAAGGCCATATAATTTACCTCAATTTAGGATAGATTCTTGAATTTTGAAGAGTCGTAATAGGATGAACGGATCATATAAACCCAAAAGCAAATATAATACAAGCCCAAACGAAAAAATATAAACAAGTCTAAATTGAAAACAACGTTCAAACCTATGATTGCGTTGGATAAAAACCGCAATTTTTATACGTGTGCATCCAAACCAAATTTCTTGGTTTGGTAGAAGGCTCTAGATACAACACGAACAACATTTTCCAAAAGACCAAAAAAGTGAAAAAGTATATTTTAACAAAACACATTTGACTAGCAGGTCGAACAACGGATGTTCTTAAACCCTGCTGACTGCCATTGGTGATTGCTAAATAAACGGATCACCAGATGTAACAAAATGGATCTCAACTTTTAATTTAATACCAAACAGAAAACAATAAACTTGCGGAAAAGATGATATACCGCAAACAAAGGGTGCAAAAATTAGTACACCATATCCTGATTTCGACAATTAATGTCTCTTCAGTGATGTTAGGAATCGAAACGGTATTTGGAAGGCCATTTATTTACCTTAATTTAGGATAGATTCTTGAATTTTGAAGAGTCGTAATAGGATAAACGGATCATATAAACCCGAAGGCAAATATAATACAAGCCCAAACGAAAAAATATAAACAAGTCAAAATTGAAAACAACGTTCAAACCTATGATTGCGTTGGATAAAAACCGCAATTTTTACACGTGTGCATGCAAAACAAATTTCTTGGTAGAGCTAGGGGTCTAAATACAGCACAAACAACATTTTCCAAAAGACCAAAAAAGTGAAAAAGTATATTTTAACAAAACGCATTTGACTAGCAGGTCGAACAACGGATGTTCCTAAACCCTGCTGACTGCCATTGGTGATTGCTAATTAAACGGATCACCAGATGTAACAAAATGGATCTCAACTTTTAATTTAATACCAAACAGAAAACAATAAACTTGCGGAAAAGATGGTATACCGCAAACAAAAGGTGCAAAAATTAGTACACCATATCCTGATTTCGACAATTATTGTCTCTTCAGTGATGTTAGGAATCGAAACGGTATTTGGAAGGCCATATAATTTACCTCAATTTAGGATAGACTCTTGAATTTTGAAGAGTCGTAATAGAATGAATGGATCATATAAACCCGAAGGCAAATATAATACAAGCCCAAACGAAAAAATATAAACAAGTCTAAATTGAAAACAACGTTCAAACCTATGATTGCGTTGGATAAAAACCACAATTTTTATACGTGTGCATGCAAAACAAATTTCTTGGTTTGGTAGAGGGATCTAAGTACAGCACAAACAACATTTTCCAAAAGACCAAAAAAGTGAAAAAGTATATTTTAACAAAACGCATTTGATAAGCAGGTCGAACAACGGATGTTCTTAAACCCAGCTGACTGCCATTGACGATTGCCAAATAAACGGATCACCAGATGTAACAAAATTGATCTTAACTTTTAATTTAATACCAAACAGAAAACAATAAACTTGCGGAAAAGATGGTTTACCGCAAACAAAAGGTGCAAACATTAGTACACCATATCCTGATTTCGACAATTAATGTCTCTTCAGTGATGTTAGGAATCGAAACGGTATTTGGAAGGCCATATAATTTACCTCAATTTAGGATAGATTCTTGAATTTTGAAGAGTCGTAATAGGATGAACGGATCATATAAACCCGAAGGCAAATATAATACAAGCCCAAACGAAAAAATATAAACAAGCCTAAATTGAAAACAACGTTCAAACCTATGATTGCGTTGGATAAAAACCCAATTTTTATACGTGTGCATGCAAAACAAATTTCTTGGTAGAGGGATCTAAATACAGCACAAACAACATTTTCCAAAAGACCACAAAAGTTAAAAAAGGTTATTTTAACAAAACGCATTTGACTAGCAGGTCGAACAACGGATGTTCTTAAACCCTGCTGACTGTCATTGGTGATTGTCAAATAAACGGATCACCAGATGTAACAAAATGGATCTTAACTTTTAATTTAATACCAAACAGAAAACAATAAACTTGCGGAAAAGATGGTATACCGCAAACAAAAGGTGCAAACATTAGTACACCATATCCGGATTTCGACAATTAATGTTACTTCAGTGATGTTAAAAAATCGAAACGGTATTTGGAAGGCCATATAATTTACCTCAATTTAGGATAGATTCTTGAATTTTGAAGAGTCGTAATAGGATGAACGGATCATATAAACCCAAAAGCAAATATAATACAAGCCCAAACGAAAAAATATAAACAAGTCTAAATTGAAAACAACGTTCAAACCTATGATTGCGTTGGATAAAAAACCGCAATTTTTATACGTGTGCATGCAAAACAAATGTCTTGGTAGAGGGGTTTAAATACAGCACAAACAACATTTTCCAAAAGACCAAAAAAATGAAAAGGTATATATATATAAGAACGTCTGAACCAGTGACGACTCTACAACAGATTTTGTCCATCGGATCACCAGCAGTAATGTTGATACAAGGCTGAAAATACATTCTGTATATATAATTCGTCTAAATATCAGCCTAACAATGTTAGATCTGTAAATTTGCGTAATCAAATTTTTTGTTCTTCCCTCGTCGGGATTCGAACTCATGCTACTGGGATATCGTGGCACCAAATCGCCTTGAACTATGCCCGACGCGCTAGACCACACGACCACCTATGCTCTACAATAATAAAGCTTTCGGTGGCCGTGTGTTACCTTTCCTCGTCAGTTTTAATCTAGCGTCGTAACACAGTACATGATATATAAGGCATGAAGATGGAATTTTTACAGATCAGCTCAGTTATCTATTGTAAAGGATCCTACAAATTAATGCAAGATGTAGTCACTGAAATAATTATATTATAAGTACGTCTGAACCAGTGACGACTCTACAACAGATTTTGTCCATCGGATCACCAGCAGTGATGGTGATACAAGGCTGAAAATACATTCTGTATATATAATTCGTCTAAATATCAGCTTACAATGTTAGATCTGTAAATTTGCGTTAGCAAATTTTTTGTTCTTCCCTCGCCGGGATTCGAACTCATAGTACTGGGATATCGTGGCACCAAATCGTCTTGCACTATGCCCGACACGCTAGACCACACGACCACCTAGGCTCTACAATAATAAATCTTTCGGTGGCCGTATGTTACCTTTCCTCGTCAGTTTTAATCTAGCGTCGTAACACAGTACACACATATATATATATATATATATATATATATATATACAAGCAAAAATAATAAGAGTCCCCTGTCCTCAGCTCTAAAGACTGTTTTATAAAGGAACCTTTTTTTTTTCTCACTTGGTTTATATTTGAAGGATTTAGGAGGATTACTACTTTTTTAGTATCAGACAGATTTGGAAATATAGGATTATCTATTGCGATGTCATTTAAAAGTTTTATACGTATTACTAATATATTATTAATTTGACAGTAGAGGAGAAAGTGGTTTTCATCTTCTAAGGTTTTACTAGTTAGACATGTTCTTTGGCCTCGAGGTATTTTCAGATATCTGCCCTTTTCTATGCTTAAATATGTTCACTGATTCTAATTTTTGTAAATAAACGTCTAGTTTTCAAAATTTGGATATCTAAGATAAAATTCTTGGTCTTGTTTGACTTTAATGCTTTTATAAAAAATAATTTTGTTATTTTCGTTTAAACTCTTTATTTTATTTTCCAGTAATTCTGAATAAAAGTTGCTTGAAATATTCTTAATCCATGTCTTTAGTTTTTTTACTTGTTACATATTTTGACAGGAAACTATTGTATATCAATATTCATTTCTTGTGTAGAATCTTTGATGAAAGTGGACCAAGTATAAACTCCTTGTGAATCAAGGTGTTTACCTAATGTATAACTTTCATTTAGTAATGGGTTTTTTGTTTTCAGTATTTAATCTAGCCAAGTAAAGGATTGCTTGTGTTTTATATATTTTGCGTTTTTATACATTTTTCTATTTGTTGTCTACCAAGTTCAGCTTTAACTCCTAATTTAGAAGACGTTTTTTACGGTACCTAAAATATATTTACTGAAATTAACATGAACCTTTTCAAAAGGAGTCTTATCCAAATATTGGAAATTATCTATATCTTTGTTTTGGGATTGTAATCTGCATTTTTGTTTATAATAAGAATGATATGTATCCTTGTATGATATTTCTGCATTATATGTAAAAATTGGCTTAATAAGAGAATCAAAGAGATTACAGGATACATTAACAGGGAAATTTACCAAAAAGGCTGCATGTGATTTTATTGAAAAAAAGAGCTTTCCTAGTTTTTTTGGATAAATCTGTTAAACTTGCATTTAGATTTCCATTTTTTTTTTTGTATTAGTGTGCCCAGAAATTTATATTCTTTAACATTATCATTTTTTACTATGTATGGTTCCAGTTTTGTAGTTCTTTGTTGAATGATCATTGTTTTTGTTTTTTTTAACTGCCATTTTTCACAGTAATTTTATAAGTTATTTAAACTAGTCTGAAGACCTACTTTACTTTCAGATAGTATGATAGTCATCAGTAAACAAAAGACTTCCTATATCAGAAGTTAGTATTCTCAGGGGTTTTGAATCTTTATGGTCAAAGTTTTCAACTATGTCATTTATAAATAAGTTGAAGGGTGTAGGACTAATACTTTCTCCTTGTTTTACTCCTCGGTCAATGGAAAAGAATCTATGAATAAACTGTTGTTTTATTATTTCAAACATATGTTTTCCCATACCTATTTTAGCTAATTTATAAAGCATTCCAATTCTCCAAAGTGATTCAAAAGCCTTTTTAAGATCTACAAAACAGACATAGAGTTTTCTTTTATTTTTATGAATATATTTATTAATTAAAGATTTAAGGATAAATACACTGTCTGCAGTTCTATGATTAACTCTAAATTCAAACCGGGAATTAGTTATTTTTCTTTCCCATAGTTTTAATCATTCTTTGATTTAAGATACTACTAAATAGTTTGGATATACAGTTGATTAAAGAAATTCCTCGGTATTTGCTTGGATTACATTTGTCACCGGATTTATGTAATAAAGTTATGTATGCAGAATTCCATGAAGTTGGATAGTATCCTGTTTTTAACATTAGATTAAATAATTTAACATATGCTTTGGTAGTTACTGGACTACTAAATTTAATAACCTCATTCAACACGCTATCTGGACCGCTTGCTTTTCCTTCTTTTAAGTTTTTTATTATACATTTAATTTCAGAGCAAGTAATAGGGCCGTCAGTGTCCGGGTTAAAAGAAATAGTATCTTCAATATTTTTTAAATTTTGCTCAATTTTAGTTTGAAAATCATTATTTATTTTTGAAACTTCCCTTGATTTTGGAAATGTTTTATTGTGTTTTCACTGTACTTTAACATTTCTTTTAAATCTTCATCTCCATCTATATTTTTTTTCTAGTGATTTTAGTATTTTCCAGTATTCTTGTGGATTTTTATTCATTGAATCTGAATGTTTGTCAAAAGATTTTCTTTTTATATTCTATTTTTTTTTTTTTCGTTAACTTTCTAAAAGATTTGGGTAAAGAAAAATATTTATGTTTCAGTGAACAGTTAAAGGGATTTAGTGTTAATTCTTTTCCAACTGCATTTATTGACTTTTTATATTCATATACTTCATTATCTGACCATTTTTGCTTCTTTTTTATATTTCTTTTGAAGTTTGGTATACCTTTTACATGTCTTAGTGGACAAGATTTTTCTGTTAAGTTGTATAAAATTAAATCGAGCTCACTAGCCGCCTGATCTTTCCATTTATCTTCTGGAAACAAATACTGTTTTTCACTTATATTACATTTAGGAAATATTTTAATTTGTGCATGATCTGAAAGGTAGTTGTTTTCATTAGTTTTAAAGTATATTACTGAGGTCAGGAGACTCTTACTTACAATAGATAATCGATTGTACTCATACCATTGGGCGTAAAACATGTAAAATATCCCAAAGAATCAACAATGTATTTGCCGTTAAGTATACGTAGTCTTGATGACAGTCATAATTCTAAATGATTGTTACCTTGTGCATTTAGTATTATATCTTGGTTATTTCTTTTCAAATATTGATCCACATCATAATTTTGTGGTAATATATTTTGAGAATGTATGTTAAATAAATCTGCGTCATCATTTTCTATAAAATCTGGATGACTCCTGGTGCGGGAATTGAAATCTTCTATTAAGGCAATGTTTCCTTTATTTTAAAATGCACTTATTTCCTTTTCTAGCTGAGTATAGTCATTTTCATAATGAGTGGAATTTACAGTGGGAATATAAACAGCACACAAGTATAAGTCATATGTAAAGCCAAAGAAACTTTTGTCCAATTTAAGCCATAGATATAGGTAGATGTGGTATGAGTGCCAATGAGACAACTCTCCATCTAGGTAACAATTTATAAAAGTAAACCATTATAGGTCAAGGTACGGCCTTCAACACGGAGCATTGGCTCACACCGAACAGCAAGCTATAAAGGGCCCCAAAAATTACTAGTGCAAAACCATTCAAACGGGAATACCAACGGTCTAATCTATATAAAAACGAGAAACGAGATAGTCTGTTTTGTGAATTAGTACCTACTTGAATATGGGAAATCCCTTTGGAATATGTTTTTTATAGTACACGAGTATCACACCATTATGTCTTTTTGCTTTCTTCTTAGAAAAGGTATTAAAGCCAGGGATATTATATTCTTTACATTCTCCTTTCCAGGTTTCAAATAAGATATTTATGTCACTTTTTAAACTATTAAAAAATAATCATCATTTGATTTGTCAACAAGACAATGTGTATTCCATGCATATATAGTAAGTTGTTTAATTAATGAGTTTTGATTCATTATAAAGTGAAATGAATGGCTGAAAACCAGCTTTATAGCCTAGTAATATATCTATAACATTATTATTATCATTTATCAGAATACATGTATAAACATATAGTAGTATCATACATCTGTATGAAAATATACATATATAGCATTAATATGAAAAGGCCTTTAACTTATTTAAGCAAAGTACCATTAAAAGATGAACAACTCTATCTAAATCTTCTACACTCCAGAACTTTGAAAGAGATAATACTTTGTAACAGATCAACCCTTTTCTTTCTTGTTCTTTTTTTACTGTGTCTATTTAATAATGTATTTAAAAAATAAAAATAAAAAGTCTCCATTTTAAATCGTGCATAAAGCATTACCTTTGCTGGTTGTTTTTTGTTGTTTTTTTTTTTTAACATATCAAAAAGGACTTGTTATAATTGTTTGTGTATAGAATAAACCCTTTATTTAGAACATCTGTTAAAATCTATATTTTGATCAAATAATAAGACAAAATTTGTGTATACAATATTCATGATATAGGTTTTAGTTTACTATGTAAGTCATGATTTATAGATGCATAAATATAATACACAATGATGCACAACATAAATTCATAAATACAAAATTGTTATTACTGTTGAATGGGAGAAAATTTTAGATAAATATAAGAGAACATTTCTTGTCAAGAAAGTTTTAATTTAGAATTTAATATATATCCTTTTTATTGAGGTATATGGAAGATAATTTATCGTTATTTCTAATTTGAGCAGGTTGTACTGTGTACTATGTAAAGATTTTACTGTTTTACAGTATTGCAAAAGTTGTATTCTAGCTCAGAATAATCTATAATGCACCACATTCTTTTATGGTATACTTCTATCAAACAAAAGATAATTTATAAAAAAATTTCAAATAATCAAGTATATACAGACTGATTTCTGTTTTCTGTAAACATATTGTTTCGACACTTTTTTTGTTTTTTTTTTTTTTTTAAGAACAAAAATTCTAAAATTGTGGGTTTTTCAATTTTTTTTCTTTGCTAGTCAAACTTTGAAAGAATTTTAAATCTAGATTAAGAGTGGGGTAAAGAAAAAAATAAAATTTAGCCAAGATGTACATGTACAATGTATAAAAAACCAACTTAATCAGTCATTAAGTAATTTCTTTCTTTTATTTAAACTGTATTAAACAAACACAAGATTTATCTAAATTCTTAAGGAATAAGATACACTTAATTTCTAACATTTTTCATTTCTTGCAGCATTAATTCTAAAACTGGAAGTAAGCTGTCGTGACTGTGACTGTAACAGTGGACGGTTTACGTTTTGGTACTGATTCTGTAAATTTTGATTGTTATAACTCATATTTCTGTTTTGAGTATTGTTGTAACCTACTCTTTGATTATCATTTGTATTTCTATTATTGAAACTATGTTTGTACCCTACATTTTCTGTTGTGTTTTGATATTGTCTGTTTCGATAGTTTCTATGTTGGTTATTTGGACTTCTCTGCAATATATCTGTTGTAGTAATACCAAGTAACGGGATGGTAATTTTCTTGATACATTTCACCAAGATTCATACTCCTACTTCATTAAGATGAATTCCATCAGTATAGTCTGTCGTTCTCATATTACTGTATTCTACTAGGTGTATGTGTTTGTCAAAACAGTAATCCTTTAGTAAGGTATTAAACTGAAGTCGTTTCTGTTCAAATTCTTTGGACTGATTTCGGTCTCTTAAAAAACGAGGTAGAATTTCTGCTAGGATAATCTTAGTTTCTGGTAGTATTTTTTGTGTTATATCTACCAGATGTTCTACTTCCTGTAATACCTCATCGGGTCCTTTTGTTTCAAGATCATTTGAGCCTTTCTGAAAAAGTACATTTTTAGCACTTACTTTTCCAAATTTGATAAATTGTGAAGCACTATACACAGTTTTGTCTCTCAGTGTATTAATTCTTGTAATTTTGTTTCTATAAATTCTTCTGCCATTCAAGTCATTTACTATTGATGAACCTATTATCCAAAGATTAGTTTTTGGAATATTGTCATTTGTTGGATTGTGTGTATTTCTAACATTTTCTACTTTTTCATGAGAATTTCCATATCTGTTATATTCATTTACATTTTGATCATTCCTATCACCTCTAAAATCTCCTGATTGATCATTTAGTGACACTGATGTGTCATGCGACTTCAACATTTGGTTTTTCCTTAAATCTGAATCAATTTTGTCTATTTTTTTATTAGTTTCTCTTGTTTGTGCCTGACTTACTCTTAACTCTTCAATAACATGGTTCATATTTACAGCATTCACAGTATGTGCTAATACTTTGTGAGTTACTTCTATTCTATAGAGAACAATCATTGAATCTTGATGCACTTTCTGTGAATTTTCACATCTGTCTAAAATCCATCTTCATATTCTCACCTAATTACTTAACTACTGTTGACATCATTTCACTATTTATGTTGGTATCTAAATTCTAAACAACTTTTTCAAATTTTTCTATATCAGATTTAAGTTTTGTAATTTCTGACAATTTTTCATTCATTTTATTACACACTTTAAGGACCTCATTTGTTTTAGCATCGTTCTCTATCAATTTACGTTCGATTGAGTGCAAAACTTGTTTTATATCACTTAGCTCTTTTTCTCTAAATTCATGTTGAACTTGGACATTTATTTTTTGTTGGTTATCAGACATTGTTTCTGTGGTTTTATCTGTGTTAATAGCTCGTCAACATTTGGGTTACCTCCCTTTGTCCGTTGGCTAACCAAGTTGTCAATCACCAACAACATTTCTTTATATTCATTTTCTAACCATGTGCCTATAGTTTTACCTTGGATCATTGCATTTGTTGTTGTGTAAAAGAGGGTTACTACTAACAACTTTTTATTATTTAATGATATATCAACTGCTGATTTGTACAGCAAATCTGTTGGAATTTCCAATGGAAGGGCTTTTGTTCATCGTTAATTGTAATTGAATTTGATTTAATGTCAAAATCTTTCCATTTTACTTCGTCATTTGGATCATCTCCTAATAATTTAAAGTATCGGATAAGCAAGGCTCGTCGCCAAAGTAGTATAGTGTCCTTGTTGAGCTTAAAATTTGCTAGTGTTTTCCCTTACTGTTTGATGTATGGGGCTTTTACTGGACCTCGGTGCTTCAGGTGAATTTGAGGCCATTGTTACGACTAGGATTTAGAAGAAACATATAAAAAACGTGTTTGTGTTAGTTCATTGGGTTAACTTTCTATGTGTTTTCAGCCATATTTCTCATTATTTAAGCCTTTTTTGTCTTCTGGCACGTTTAAGACATGGGGATTGCCATGTTACCGGAAGTTCATATATAGCTGACTCGCAATCATTTATCCCAGCCATATAATCAATACTGTTGAACATCTGTGATGATTCTGACGTGGGAATTGATAACATATCAACAGGGCTAGCTGGTATAAAATCGCCATCGATAGTAGGTCCGAAGCCACTATTTATATTGTAATAACCATCTGAATATGCCTTTAGTAGATTGCTAGCTGGCACTGTTCTCCATGTTATCAGTATTGTACGATTTTCAAATATCCTGTGTACAAATAACAACAGAAATCAAAGACCTCACTGGTTTAGTATAAATATTATATAATAAATCATGATTTTTACGAGTTAGAAATCGTTCTTATTTAAGTTAAGGAACGCGTAGATGATTTTTATTTTTTGTTTTCCGATACAGTCTTTTGCATTCAGTTTTTTTCCAGGGCATTACAACGACGTGTCAGCAGTTCTTATAAATTAATGCGTCCAACTACTACTTACTTAAACCTTCCCTTTTTCCGACTATTAACTGGGTATGAAGCTAACGTCACACTGGGTATTTCGTACACACACATCACGGATAGATGTCTTAAAATTCTCTTGAATATATTGTTATCGCATGATAAATTGTTGTGCATAGTACTTTCCCTGATGAAAGTAACGGCTCCGTGTTATTGAAGTCATAAACAAAGTGTTAGTTTAAAAAAAATCGTCGAGTCGTCCGTTAACCAAAATAGGGGCTGAAGATACCGAAGGGATACCTAAACTCGAAAACCATCTGACAATGCCATTGGAGAAAACAAAAAACGACAAATAAAAATCTAGAAAACTAAATACTGATCAACACGAATTCCACTAAAAACCGGGGGTGATCTCAAATGGTGATCTAAGATTCTCCGGAAGTGTAAGCAGATCCTGTTCATCATGTTTCACCCGTCGTGTTAAAAAGCATTTTCGGTCACAGCCCAAATACTAGAATTATCAAATCAATTTGTAAAATTTTAAAGGAAAAATCAGCATTCAGATTTAAAGGAGTACCAAACACTTTGACTAAAATAGAGTTGGCTCGTTTAATTTTCATATAATTTTGACAAATATTTACTTTGAATTGTTGACAAAAATATAAACATTTCAAGAAATTTGAACCACACAATAAACAAGAATATTTTCATTGGATATTTAGCAGTTTGACAAAAACTAAGTTTGATCATTGAGAAGCTTCTTTTTTCTTTTGTTACTAATAGTATGTGAATAAAACGTTCAGCTGTTTTTTAAAGAGTTAACTCCCTTAGGTGTTCTGTACCCCATTAATGAAGTACGAATATATATAATCTGTCATTATCTGACCATTTTACAAGAACATGATATTCTTATTATGAATTACATTTTAACGGTTTATTTCATTTTTTTGTGGCGTCACTTTACAAAAACAAGACTGTCGAATCATACTATGATACACTAATGAATAAATGCAGTAGAATTTGCTCGGAATCTTCATTGACATTTATGTGTAGAATTGTTTCAAAGAATACTGAGTTTGACATTGACCTTGGCCATTCTTTTTAGGTAAAATTGGCGATGAATGAACTCAATATAACGACAATGCTTACACATTTACAAACATCTGATAAAATTGAAAAAAATAAATAAAAATTGTCATTACATTTTAGAAAATGATACCGTGGTGTGTTAGGAACTACTAATAAGTCGACCAGAAATATGTATAAATGTTGCGTCAGTATCGGACAAAGACACCTTTTGTGACATTCCTTGAATGTATGACTATATATAAATTGTTGAATCACGAAAAAGTGAGAGGTTCTAAATTTTACTCAAGATGTTATCACTTAATCACGAAGAAGCTTCTCTAAACGGCTTCCTTAAATTCCGGGACAGTTTGAAAAAGGTAATTGATGTTTAAAAAAACTTTAACTGTAGACTTAAGACTGTATATAAATTTTAACTTAGGAAAAAAGCACTACATTAAAAGATAACAAAAATCTCTAAATTAACTGGGTTTTTTTTTTCAAAAGATACAAACGAAATATTCTGCACCGGTTTTATTTATTAAAGATATGTAAGCAAAAAATCAGTTATGATCTACACTAAAAAAACAAAGTAATTAAAGATCAACGCCGTAAAGTTTTTTTTTTTAAATCACTCAAAGCTAGAAAAGTCTCTAATGTTCTTTTTGCACATCTGTTTGTAACATTATCCCTTTTTAGCGGCCTTCAATTCCCATCGAGGAAGTAGAAATGTTGACATGTTGAAAAAATCTATAAACACTCTGTACTTGTCGCTGAAAATTAGATTAAAAATGATAATTATATTGTATTAGCAAAGCTGCGTTACCACGACAAATACATTTAGGGAAACGAAAAGTAAGACGATACAAACAGGACATAAAAAAACGTTGTTTTAAGAAATATTCAGACAGTATGATAACAAAAATGAAAACAAAATAAACCAAAAGAAACGCTTGCCCTACAAGAATAATTGGTAAAACCCCATATTTTTCAGTCGTAGAGTTACGTATGATTAAACTTCATGACAAGTAACAAGGAAAACATTATGCAAAACAGAATTTCTTTTAAACAGGTTAACCAGAAATATTTTAGAATTTTAATTTAATATTGGTCAAAAAAGTCTTTCTATTGTATAACAACTGTCAAGATTGTCTCGCTTTGATATCATCTCAAATTTTATTTCATAGTAAGATCATCCCAACAGAGAGAAAACATGTGCTTAAAGATGTCATTTACTAATTAACTGATATGATTCAAATATGTCTCTGATATAGTATTTTCAAATCTGTATGCATGGTGATGTTTAAAAGATATTTTTTGTCTGTTCCCATAGAAACAAATGTGTGGGTAAATATTTTATCCACGAAATTTTCAGAGTGCGTGGATGATGATTCCCTTTCACGATAGATAGAAGGAAGAACAAAGTTCAATTTGATTGAAATACAGATCTTCTGTCCACACTTCGCTTACAATAATCTGACAACGCCTCCTTTTATTTTCTGTTTAAGTGACCTTTCGAAATCCTCTGGTTTTGTCGTTATGATACACACCTTCAAAATTTGAAGGCTGAAATTTCATTGGCTTATGTAATAATTACCAGAACAGAAAAGTACAACGGACTGTTGTCAGATCCTTGTACGCGTATTCATTCATACCGCACAGTTTAACTTATGTCCCACTTTACAAGGGTTTCACCACCGAATAGATGAAATCCAGGGATAACAATATTTCTATACCCAAGTAGATCCCAATTATTGTAGGGTTTAATTTATATGTTTCCTTCCTGTAAATCATGATTCGCTTCATTGATTAACAACACAGAGAATACAATCTTTGCTCGACAAAGAACGGAGGATAATCCTATCAATACAGATACGTATTGATTTAATGTTGAATTTTGTTGATATATATACATTAATTATTTCATTTATTCATGTCTTCTTATTGATATACACTATATTAAATGGTTCTGTTTCTTGGTATTTGTAACATTTAAACAATATTCTAAATTACTTCACTGTAGATATCAGGTATTGGTAGCCTGATTTTTCCCGGATACAGCTGTTGACCCTGTTCCAGTTTTGCTTCCAATCATTCTATGCACCATTAGCACATGATTGTCTAAAATTAAATGATGAGGAATAAAAATGTATTTTCATTGAAATGAAAGATATAAAAATAAAAATTGTAAAAACATGATTCCAATGCAATAAATTACCAATTGCCAGTTACTATACGGCTTTGATTGTTCTTTTTAAAATAGTTTATTTTATTTTTTATTTTATTTTTTGTGCTCCGCAATATTTTTTGTTTTAGGCTTCCCAAACTTTTCTCTCAATCGTTTAACAGGGTTGTTGAAATAAATATAGAGTAATGATGAAGTCAGTATTAAAAAATAAAATGCCATTATTCTTTTAATTGGCAATTTGTCTTAACTACATGTTTTTTTTTTGGTTGAGAATATGAAATAAAACGAAATAGTTTGCGCATTTCATTGATAAATTGGCGCGGATGGACATGAACACGTGACGTTGCTGCACTGATACATGACGTCATTGCCTAATATCGCCCTTGCGGACTCGCTTGATATTCTTGCTGATAAAGATAGTATCTAAACAAAAATGCCATTATTCTATATATATATCAGGTGCTGTCCTTGATTTAAAAAATATAAGCCTTATGATATAAAAGAAATTTACAAATTGTCGATATTGAAATATCCTGATAGAATACCTGTAAGTTGTTTAAAAAAAACGTGTTGTTCTCTCGGAAATCATACCACACGATTTACAACCATTTGTTAGGTGTCTTTCCACTAAATAATCCCTTTTCGAGATATTAAAACTAGGATCTATATAGACCCATGTGCTTTTTTTCATTTATCTATTATCAACTTCATTCTTCAGTAGGAACACATCCCACGCAATGCCCATTGCGTCTCAAATTTCAAGTCGAAATGATTTACAAGTATGAGCTTTATTATGATGGCTTTATATTCTTACCGTAAAATATCATTAGTAGTTTATGATTCCGATTGTGTTCACTTTTATGACAGTGAATTTATACCTGGACTTATGATACCTGAACTAAATATCGGTATACTACATGTATCTTGATATTCTTTCACTTTTTTCGGTGTATTCCTTTTTAGATGCCAATAAAGTGATTAAAACATTGTTGCTCAATTGTGTTTACTATCCGTTAAACATCTTTAGAATATTTTATTTCCTTTATCCATTATGAAAAAACTCACATCTCCACTTCATCATCAATTCATCCACATCAGTTAGAAGGGTCAGGACTTTATAGGGCAGACAATAACCAGGTTCGTCTCTCAAAAGAGAGATCCTTAGTGCACCCTTAAAGGCTTTATGGCTCATACGTCGTATACCTTCTTCGTGATCACCTGTCAATGATAGATCATAAAATGGCTGTATCAATAAAACAAATATGTTTTAGTATAGTTCAGAATTTATCTTTTCTCAAGGTATTTTACGTTTCTCTCATGTTGGAAACTAGATGTAGATGTGTAAATTAAATAGAAAAATACACCAAAAAGTATTTAAAATTTTTAATGACGACAATCAACGACTACGTTTAGGTTTTCAAAGGATAAATTTGTAGATGCTTGCAGGTATAAAAATGAAAAGGTGTCAGAATTATGTCTCGTAAGCAGCATCGCGTACGATATTACAGACAAGCAAATGGTTGAAGATTATAGTGTCGTCAAGACCTACAGGATAAAATGGAAAACAAAGTTATAAATGTCAATCTTACTGTCATACTTGGCTTTGTCTACAACACCTTGAAATGAAGCCTGCAATATTAAAAGAGGTAATATAATATTAATATAAATTTCGAAAGACAAAATAAAAGTATCTTACTGATAATATTTCAAAGATTTTACTCATTAATGAAAATGAATTAAAAGAAAATCAAACAAGTTAATTTGTTGATGTGCACACAGAATTCATATAATTTGTTGTTTTAAAGACCAAATACAAAGTTATGTTGACTTCAGAAGGTTTTGGCTTTTCTCTTTCGGACAATTTTTTTTTTTTTTTGTAAAACATTTGATTTTTTTGTCTATCAAAATATTTAGAGCCTACCTAATTAAAAAAAAAAAGACTTTATAAATTTGGTGCGTCCGAAGCGCCTTTTCTCGATTTATCTTCATCTATAACACTCAAACTCCAAAAATTCTAAAGGGCCAAGAATGTATATATATATAACGTTATTTGAATAATTGAGGAGCTATATGTCTAAAAGGGACATGAACAGAATAACCAAATCCGCATAAGGTCAACTTTGCCCAAAGGAGTTGAAAGTAAACGTAGATTCTTAATACTTTCTAGTTTTAGCAAAGGATAATTTATAAAAGGTATTTTATCAGTACCGAAACACTGACTAGCTGGTGATGTTTATTGAAGAAATGCTCAGAAAAAGGATGTATTTTATTTTATTTTGCTTTTGGAAATAACTTACTTTGTCTTCACTGTTTTCGACTGCCATTTTATAGCTTTCCCAGAATTCAGTATCTTTTCGTCCATTCCTTCAAGCCATGTCTGGAAAATTGTAATGACGAGGTGATTATTTCAGAGAACAATATACATTTACAATATTTCTTTATTATTTTACATGCAACCTGTTTTTTTCTGTTCTCAAATTCTTTCCTAAATTCAAATGATCATTAAACAAAATCTTTGTCGTAGAAAATTAATAGTCTATGTCAACGACATCAGGCTGCTTTGAATCGATCTTTTTAAGAGATCTGAAATTAAGATTTAACGGGAAAATTTTATCTATTTTTTCAACCTTGTCTCAATAGTAATAAAGGTATTTTGTGGACTTGGTAGACTTAATTACAACCCGATTAAAGTCGAACTGACTTTAGTTTTTGAGTAAAGACTGAGTTTACACATCAACAAACTCCGTACAAATAACCTGTATTAATTATAATTCCAATAAAATATGATAAAATAATATGTCAAGATAAACAAAAATCGTTAATACTTTCGGAACTATTTCGCTTCTATCTTAGTTCATAATCATCACATCATATATATATTTATATAGTTAATCGAATATTTTTAAGGATATGTGATTCGTTAAAACTTAATCACATGTACATTTGTATTTACTCAGTTTGCACGCCAATACTGTTGTGTTTAGCTTTTCGTAGGTCAAAAACAGCATATTGCACAGGGCGTACAACATGTTACTTAAAATATATTCTAGAAATCCCAAATTTTACATTGTTCATGCAATAGTAATTTTACATTGTTCATGTAATAGTTGTTGATTCATAATATAACAATTGTAGCCTTTGGTTGATGTCAATACGTTGTTATATTATTAATCGAATATTTTTAAGGATTTGTGATTCGTTAAAACTTGATCACATGTACATTTGTATTTACTCAGTTTGCACGCCAATACTCACTGTTGTGTTTAGCCTTTCGTAGGTTAAAAACAGCATATTGCACAGGGCATACAGCATGTTACTAAAAATACATTCTAGAAATCCCCAATTTTACATTGTTCATGCAATAGTTGTTGATTAATGAACGTGTTACAAAAAGGTATATGCTCGACGCTGAGGTTGACAAATTAGACTTTAAATGTGGGTATCGTATTAAAACAGAAAATTGATTTGATTTAAATTACCTGTGTACAAATTGAATCTTGTGTTTTAAATACAAAGTACTGATATCAACGTATAGTTGTTATAACAGATGTCCCCATGGAAATATTATTATGGACAACTTCATTATAAATATTTTTTATGGAAAGATTAATCCATGACATTTATTTCTTGAGGATGCATATTATAAATTTCATAATATTTTTTTTTTTCCATTTGGAACACTGACAGTGGGAAAGCGGATTGTAGAAAAGAAATGGGTCCTTAAGAAAGGAGAGAAGGGACGCCGAGGAAAAGGAGTCAGTGAAGAGAGAAACAAATCCTGCCCACCCTTGTAAATAATGGAAACTATATATACATTGTACTTGGTATTTTTAATTTATGCGTTTTCCAAATCAGTTTCGGCGTGCTTTTTCATTTTAAGAGGGGTAAACTTGCGGAAAAAATTTTGTACATTTTGAAAAAATGCAAAACTTATTATATGTTATTATGAAAGAAGATCTTGCGGTCGGGCCCGATAGACATTGAAGCGAGCGGTAAAGGAGGGTATCCATTTTGTGTAATAAACTCCTTCCACAGTTTTTAACCTAACGGCTTTCAAACTTTGCACAACATATGTACTATATTCACATGCAGAACATGCCCACCCGTCTTTATTTGATTCATTTCGGAAATATTTTGCGAAGAGGTTGAAACTTCGTGATTTTTCGGTTAAAATGAACATATGACCAATATGACAACTCTGAAGCCCGCGAGTCCTTATTAGAACTTGAAAATGATCTAATATAACTTATTTTAAAAGTATAAAAACCTGTTTAATACCCACTCGGGAATATATGTGCAATGTTTGTTTCCATTAACTACATATGTTAATAACAAGAAAGAAATGAGTATATGTAAATTATATCTCTGCTAGCATCTATATTCATTTTGGTATAAGGACCTATTATACATATTTTTTATCCAGTTTAAACGTGAAATATGGAGCATTGCAGAGAGTATTTTAGAACGTCCATTCCAGGTTTTGCGGGATCCGTGTTCTCAAACTTGGTGCATTGCAGTTTCTGAGAATATCTGAAAATGTCTGTTCCAGTTTTTACGAAGTCAGTTTTTCTCATGTATCTCTCGTTTCAGTGTGGAATTGTCAGTTTATATGTCTTGGTTTGTCTTGGTTTGTCTTTGTTTATTAATTTCCCTTCTTCTTGGTCGATACTTGTCTTTGGCCTTTTTCTCTAAATCTGTTTGACCCGGTTTGACCATCCTGAGCCCAGACGTAAGCGTGAAAAAAGTGGAAGAAACCATATCCTGTCATTTTCATCTTCTTTTATATAGAATGAGAGGTGTGGTATGATTGTCAATGAGACAATTGTCCAACAGAATCCAAATGAAGCTTATTTAAGCAATTAAAGGTCACCGTTCAACCTTCAACAAGTTATAAAGGCAAAAAATACGAAAAAAAAAAACAAACGGCCTGATTTATGACAAAACAATAAACAAAAAACAAATATCAGACACCAACACACGTCTACGACAGAAGAACAGTTTGTTGCTGGGTTAAACATGGTAGTGAGCGTTCAACCCTCAACTAAACTCAGAAAGTGGCGTGACAGCACAACGTAAGAACAAACTGTAAAAATTCATAAGATCGGCACGAAGCATAAAACTAACATAAATACTAAAAGACACATACCATTTTCATGTAAAATTTAAAAACTTAGAGCCAAACCAAGAGCAGAAAGATTAAACGAAAAAAGAAATGAACTTTCGATTATCGGAGTGTCGGGTATATGTAGGCCCTTAAAGATTTTAAAAGTCATTGGAAGCCTATAGAGAAATATGAGAGCAAAAAAACATTTACCAGACTCCAGTGCTATGTGCGGGTTTAGTGGAGGGACACATTTAACTTTTCAAAAAACTGCAATAAAACATTTCAAACTGACTTACTATGTAAATTTTATCAATTTAGAAGTAAATATTTGCATTACCAATACCCCCCATTTCCCGGCCACACGCACGCACACGTACATCTCTGCCGTCATATAATCACAAGCAATGCTATCATTAAAAAAATTAACATGTTCGAAGTAAAACAAGATGTTCTAAATTAATGTAATTTAAGTGTAGAATAGCTGGTCAACATCACGCATTGGATTTAAATTTTGTCGGTTTAAATCGATAATAAATGTTTTGACACTGTCCCCATATTTAAAGTCTAATTTGTCAACCTCAGAGTCGAGTATATACCTTTTCGTAACACGTCTAATAATATAACAATTGTAGCCTTTGGTTGAGGTCAATACGATGTTATATCGACCTCATACAAAGGCTATAATTGTATAATAACATGTGTTAAATGGATGAACGATTTGACTGCCGCGATGGTTACATCAAGGCATTTTTTCTATATTTATTTAATCCGTATAATTTTACTTTATACATACCTGAACAACGCTAAACAAAGTTTTTTCGTTCGCTGATTTTCGCACCGCATCTCTTGAACTCTCTAAATCGAGCTTTTCATAATATGGCTTATTGTCATAATCAATTCTGTCTTTCTAATAACGAAAGCATGGAATACCAAATCATGATACAGACTAATGATTTTCTTGCAACGTTCATAACTTGCTTATCAATGTTTTTTTTTTTTTAACTATTCTAATATTATACTTGTTCTAACATAAATACTTGAGGAACAAAATATAAAGAGGACAAATCTTTCAAATCATAGTGGAAGGTAAGTTATATTGAAAATATCAGTTGCAAGTACTCTTTTTAATATTAGTACAAAAACAGAAGTCTAAACCCTTTACAAAATAGTAAAAAGCATATTTACTTATAGAAGTAACGGATCATTACTATAACTCCTGCCTTAGCACAAACACTTTCCTAATCTTTTCCCGGGTTAACATTTCAAGGTTCCATTTGGTGATCAACAGCACGTCAAAAGAACCAAGTAAAGACAGACAAAATAATTTCGTTGAAAGATTAAATTAAACACAAGTACATTTCGATTGTTTTAATAATTTCTATGTTGCTGTTTAAGACATTTTGGTACAAAATTGCAAATGTTAACATGGTTTTTGTCAAGTTTTGCATCGAAGTACGTCGCTAACCAAAATGTTCTAATTTGTATTCGAAAGACAATACATAGCTTTACTTCAAACATAATTTTGGATTTGACTTGTGTTTTTTTTTCTTTAATAAATACTCCAAATTTGCCAAAATCTGTAACAATTGGGGTTAGTTGCTTTCCTCTCGCGTTTATAATTAGGTGATCTTTTTAGAAATCAGCCATAATATTTTTTAAGACTTTTAAGTACACACATTGGGCTTTGATACAGTGAATTTAAGTAAAGATTGAAAGACGTTTGGAAAATGGCTCTGGTGTTAAATTTAAAATGTAATCTGACAAAAATTAATAGGATACAGAAAAAAACATCGGTTTTGAGCGGGAAGTACCATATTTGCACTTTTTGTATTTAAAAGTGTACAATTAAAGCCGGTTTATAATAATCAATTACCAAATAAACTCATTTTCTATAATTAACATACTTCACGAATTCCAAATTTATTTTCAAGCAATCTAAACTGCAAGCTCTGAAATCCAGATGCTGATCCAAGGTGATGTCTTCAGAAAATACAAGACCATTTTAGAATTAATTATTAAAATACCAGTTATTACAACATAAATGAGTACTGTGATCTTCCTTGTGTGTATTTATTTACAAATCTATTTATAGTTTTAAATTATCCTCTCACTTCCCCCTAAAATATTACTCTTGATCTATGCTATGTTCCTAAGTACTAGCAAATATGCTTTATGAACCACTTTACTGACATCATAATTACACTGTCATAAACCCAAGCTATTTTGTATACTCTTTATTTGTAGTTATTTTTAGGACCAAGTGAACCCTAACGCATACTTTCTTACAAAAAGGCTTTTTTAGAAATACCATGAAGAAATATTTATTACCAAGACTCATACAAATCGTGAAAGAACGACGACTCGGTACATATCACTGCCGTTTGACTAACATGCATGGAATTATTGTCCCATCATTCAGTGTTGTCATGATAAAATTATACATGTTGCTTGATCGAATGTGCTGAAACAGGCTACTTTGTAACTGATGATGTTTTGTTTTGGGGGAAAGTAATATGTCAGTCACTAATTATCTAGGGAAGAAGGTTTGTAATACATCAGTATAGCGATATATGGAAAATAATTTAAAATCAGCATCTCTATTTACCTCGTTTTTTTTATTCAAAAGACTGGTGTCTGTACTATTACGTAGACACGTCATTAACGTCTGATTACATTGTGGATAAATGAAATGGCCAATGGTGATGTTTGTCCTATGTACGAGAATGACAAATTTGTTTTGTTCACACATTGTTGTCAATATAATGGAATTTCATGCGACTGTCATACAAGTGAGAGGTTTAGCTAGCTATAAAACCAGAATTATTCCACCATTGTGTACATAAAGAAATGCCTGTACTAATTCAGGAATATGACAGTTGTTTTCCATTCGTTTGATGTGTTTGAGCTTTTCATTTTGCCATTTGAAAAAGGACTTTCCGTTTTGAATTTTCCTTTGAGTTCGGTATTTTTGTTATTTTACTTTTTGCTATCTGTCCTTAGATTGTTCCTAGCTACCTCTTTCTACGACAAGTATATGCCATTTTCTTTACAATTCCGATGTACGGTTACATTATTTTATTGTCTTCTTCTAAGTCTCTATCAAATAACAGTTACTACTTTTTGTATTACAAAATACATTCAAATCGCAAATATGCTCCAGAAGAAGCAAAGTGAAAATATGTTTAAGGCGAAATTTATTTAAACCTTCATTTTATTTTGGTCGTATATTGAATAAGTTCTTGACAAACACAAGCTAAAATATATAAGATATCGTTTGATTGGATCATGGAAAATACTTATTCTTTGTAAAACTATAATGAAGTACCTAAATTCTAAGAAATTCAATGGTGGCATTGTCTCAAGTATGAAAAACTGGTCGATCAATAACTACAAAACAGAAAGAAAAATGCATTTACAACGACAATGAAAAAATGTCACACTAAGTATTTTAGCTAAAATATTTATTTCTTTAAACAATACGTGTTCATTCAAGTAGTATTATTTTGAAAGCCTAAATAATAATAATCTAATGGGTTTTGTAATTTATGATATCTTAGAATTTTTAAATAAAACTTTGTTATACATCCTAAAGTATTTTTCTTGAATCCAATTATCACGTTGAATGTTGATTTCAAATAGTTTAACAAAAGACCTATCAAAACAAACTGTAACAGATTAGAGGGAGGGTTTGGTGCCATCTAAAATGTTTAACCCGCCACACTCTTTATGTGCCTGTCCCAAGTCGGCCTGTAGTTCAGTTATTGTTGTTGGTTCATGTCTGTCATATTTGTTTTACGTAAATTGTTTTTTTTTATAAATTCATTTTTCTCAAATGAACTGTTTCATATTTTTATGTCTGGGCCTATTATAGACCACTATACAGTACGGGTTTTTCTCATTGTAAAATACCGTACGGTTGCCTATAATTGCTTACATCCGCTTCAATTGAACTTTGGTCGATAGCTGTCTCATTGTCAATCACACCTGATCTCCTGATTTTTATATTACAGGTGGGTAGTTGTCTCATTGGCAATCATATCACATCTCCTTGATTTTATAATGAAATAAAATAGTAAATAACTTGAATTGTCCAGTATTTAAACTTTTGAAACATTTAATTAAATTTTTTTTAGGAAAGAGTGTTAAGGCTGATATAATACGATCGGTATACCCATCTTTAAAAATCTACCAATGCAATTTTCTCTTATTACAATCAACAAAGTTTGTTTTGAATTGTTTTTGTGCGACCTTTTAAACATTAACACTACTTTTTACTAATTGTTTGCCAAAAGTATTTAACTCTTTTCTTCAACATTCGACTTGAGAAAATTAATTTCTCAGCTTGGGAATGGGATTTACATCATTTCTACACCTGAAATCCTTTTATCTTATAATACACAAGGGTCTCCCATGAGTATATATATATATATATATAACCACTTTGACTTCCCTCTGGTGGTAGGAACCTAGTTCATAAAGGTCATCTAGACAGGTTTGACTCCTCTCTGTATAGATGTAATAATACGCGATGTAAGCCCCAACGTCCTGCCAGAAAAGGACTTAAGATGCTCTCTGTATGTTAATACCATTGCAATAACAATAAGAGAATCTTAATCTGTCATATATGTTCTGCCCTTTCCTAAAACAAATTCTGTTTTCCTATGAAACACTCTAACAACATCCTTCATCCAGGTAGGCCCATTATTTCGTTAGATTTCGTCTTGAATATGCGTGAAATAATACCTAACAGACGTTAAACAACAATTTGTCTTTTAAATTAAAATGGATCTGGTTTTTTTGTTTATATTTTATTGGTGTTTTATACGTTTCATATTATCTCAACACGTTCTTTATAGATAACATTGCTGTTTAAAAAAATGCATAACTTCTGCATGCCTTTGCAAGCGCTAGTAATAACTCTGTTTCTTGGATATTTGTCTTGCGTCTACTTAAAAGTAAGGAAATACATTGTATGTTAGTATTGGTTGGAATAGTCACACATTACAGAAAATATTCATTTTTGTTATCATCATAATTTTCGGCGGAATAGAGGATTTTGGAAATTAATATTTTTGGGCAAGACAAGAAGAAAATCAGAAAACAATTTTATACAAAATTGAAAAAAAATAAGCCGGCCTAGCAGCAAGTGAAAATCAAAATTCAATCTGCAAAAAATCGTATCCCCCCTATTCTGTAGGAATCACAAATGGTCGTTCCATACCTGGTAATGTAATAACCATTTAATTGTATTCAAACACGTAGGCATTGACACAAATATCTGCCAACGCTGACATATGTATTATAGACAAGTAGTGTCGAAATCTTGCTTAGTTTTTCTTGCATTGGAAAACTTTCTTACTTCACGACAAAGGACAAATGCAAGGTCTTTGTTACTTTAATTGCACATTACAGATAGTCGAATTGATTTATTCATAGTGTTTTATATATATTCTCTTTTGATTCAGTTTTCCCATATTGATATATGATATATACATGAACGTATAAATTTCTGAACGCCAAATACAATTAACTAAATTGTTATTGATATTTTTGTCAATTGTCATCAAATTGTTTTTTTAAGTGTTGTTTTTTTTTAAATAATCGATGTACTAGCTAATTTCACTTTACTTGGTCACTTCTATATGGATATTCTAAAGGAAAATTTACATTTCGTAAAATACTTGGTCCGTAGATAATACAGATTGAGTAACAGGGGAGTAATTGAGAGAGAGAGAGAGAGAGAGAGAGAGAGAGAGAGAGAGAGAGAGAGAGAGAGAATGCGTCCTTGAAGAAGACGTTTTGAAATTTATGGAAACATAATATTTAAGCACATAATTATTTGTAGGCTGGAAAGTTAGAACATCACAAATTCATGCACAAGTCTCATTATTCGCAGTTAAATCTATAACCTTCCATATAAGAACAATTCTTTCCAATCTCTGAGTTATGGTCAACATGTGCTTCTCCTCACGTGCCTGAAACAAAATGAAACATATTTATGGGAAATCATTGCAAAATGAAATTATTTTTTAAACTCAAGTTTATAGGCAGTTTCCTTTTAATTTCCAAAAAAATAAACATTTACCAAAAAGATATTCTTTAAAAATTTCAATTTCAAAAAGAATTTCGTCAATAAAAATATAAAAGTACAATTTTGGAATGTTTGTAATACTGATAATTTAATCCGAATATTTATTTAACAAACTAGTGGTTTACTTACCGGATTACTGTCAAAAATTTCCATTACAGATTCCATATCAAATAACATTTGCTTGAACCATAACTCAAACGCTTAAAATACACGAAATAATTAGATGACAATTTATAAACGCAAACACCTTTATTGTTAAAATATGAAATTAGCAAACAGATGGTAGTGTAAATGTTTATTTATTGGGCCACTTACGGATAGAAACCACTTTTGTCGAATCTACATCTTAAACATACATTAAGCCATTCCTAGCTATTACCGATAGGACATCCCAGAACATGTCTTTACTGGTTATGATGTAACATGGGCAATATTGGACAATTAAAATATACAATGTATAAATACATTTATAGAAAGCTTCGAAACTGACCATTTCAATGACCAACCTGTTCATGGTGATATACGTACAAATTCTGATATGATAATTTTAATAGTTCTATTTTATTATCTTGCTAGAGGAGCGATTATAAACATTTTAGAGAAGTCTCCACAATGATAACATCCTCAGTCATATTGTATCAACTGTGTAATAATTTCCAGGTACCTGCATTATGAACATATGTTGCATACATATCATACTTGCAACATTGTTTGTTCCTCAAGAGCAAGAGCATGTGTTCACTATGACGAAATCTACGAGAAATCACCATATCGAAATCACTATCTGAAAAATTGCAAATTCAAGGTGATTTTTAGCCCCAATTTGATGTCACCTACATAAACTTACTGCTAACGATCATAATCACGGATTAATCAGATTTAACATTCCCATTCAAACTGGACGTGGATATAATATATTACAAATGCACTTATTTCATTTTCCCTACTGTCAACATTTCTTTGTTTTGAATCTCATTAATTTCAAGGCCATTTGTCACTGTTATATATTTGATACTAAGTCCGGAAAATGACAGTTGTTTCCTTTCGTTTGATGTGTCTGAGCTTTTAATTTTGCCATTTGATAAAGGACTTTCCGTTTTGAATTTTCCTTGGAGTCCGGTATTTTTGCTATTTTACCTTTTTTGACAAATGTAATGCTAGTATTCTCTTAAATAACGTTAATTAGAGATTTCCAATAAAAAGACATTACTCGACATAACCAACCTATCTGACCGTATATCGGCCTATTGCATTGAAGGATGACGGAGGGGAGCATATATTTATTTCTCAAAAGGGTGAATTCTATTCTTAAAGCTACTAAATCAAAATAAAGTGTGAAAAAATAAAATTAATGAAATCTGGAGTGAGATGATATTCTCATTTTTTATTTATAAGTTAAAAGATTAGAACAAGAGTTTCAAACACACCGGAATGTAAAAGGTGTACACGACTTATTTCTTTTTTAGCACACTTCTACCATTTATTTCAAGATACTTTTGTCAGAGGTAAAAATTCAGATCTCTTATAGTACTTTGTCACCTTTCCGTAAAATTTTATCAAATGGGATTTATGGGGATGCATCTTCAAGAAAAAATATGATTACACTTGACTAAATCAGTTTTTTTTTACTTCTTGTCTATAATTATAAAGATGCATGGATTCTCTAGGAAAAGTCTATGCAAATGTATGCGTGATTTGAATGTCCCTTTGGTATCTTTCTCCTCACTTTTTTAACGTCATTGCTCACAAATTGTTTTTATGAGATGTTTGGCGTTTAACTTATGCAAATACGCATGAAAAACGGACATGTACGGACTAATTAATTGCAGTTTTGTTATGTAGGATGATCATTTTAGTTTTATGACCAACTTATGATAGCAAGGGAATATAATATTTACTGGTCTGAGCGTCCGCCAGTTCTTCCTTTCCATTCAAAAAATAACACGTTTAAAATTATATACCAAATTAGAGTTTGACTCGGATTAAGTGGTGCACTGAACATGGAAATGTGGGGCACGTATCTTAGTGCCACATATTCTTGATTTTGATTATACATGTAGATGTCTATGTATCTTCCGTATTCATAACCGCCTCTTTGGTCTTGTGGTAGCGTGCTCGCCTCGACAGAAGGCCACAAAAGTGATCAGGGAATAGAAATATGGTCACTCTTAAATTAATCTATTTTCAACCGGCAATAAAACCATTGCCAAAGTGGGGCGTCCGTTTGGCTGTGCTGGATGTGTAAGTACGCATTCACGTCTGATCACATTGGAGACGTTGAATCCGACATCTCTTGTAGAGAGACTGCCACGCTCTCAGTACGTTAAGAACCCTTGCAACAACTATTTGAGGTGTCCGTAGGTGGCCTGTTTCAAGTCCAAATTTCTGTCCCTATCCAATATACCCTCATTTTCCAGTGGCCGTCCAAATTTCCCTGATCTTCATCTCGGACGGCCTCTATTACAGGACCTACCTATTACTTTTATTGATAATTTATTCTCTTGATGAATATGCATGAATTATTTGACACTGGACGTTAAGCAACTAACTATCTACCAATTGACAGTAGTGTAGCTTGAATTTTTTTTCTAGTGAAGCAAATGATTTGAATCAAGGCAGTCAAAGCATTAACTTGGTTAAAAGACGTCAATGCCAATGAGGGCTATATAGAGTTTAATAAATGGTTAATGCATATAATTTTACATTTTTCACTCCTAACGTTGCCTAGCCCCTTTTAAAATCCTGGATCCGCATCTGGCATCGAAATCTTATTATCTTATGTTGTGCTATGTTTCTTTCCTAATACATTCCTTTCAGTGATTTATGCAGTACAACTAATTCGGTGACCCCCTTTAAATAGTTTATAAGTAAAATGGATAAAATACTATAAGTTAATGTACTTACATATATCAGGCCATTACTTTCTCGTTTGAATTGTTTTACATTTGTGATTGTCGGGCCTTTTATAGCTGACTATGCGGTATGGGTTTTGCTCATTGTTGAAATGGTGACCTATAGTAGTAAATTTCTGTGTCATTTCGTCTCTTGTGGACAGTTGTCTCATTGGCAATCATACCACATCTTCTTATTTTTATATTCAAGGGATACAAAATCTTTTTCCTGGAAATGTCTTTTGTATTTGGACTAGGATAGCATTCCTGTTAAATAAAACAACCCAGAACAGTCCTTTATCGAGCACACCTTCTAAAATAATACCTATATAGGGAAATGTTTAATAAATAAAAAATATTTTTGAAAGAAATTAAATGGAAGCGATAATTTAATCTCAATTTTCAACTTTTTATAAAGAGACAAATTCTAACAAACACTGATTTCGACATTTCTGAAATTGTCATAAAAACATCCCTCTAAAAAATATTTCCCAAAAAATAAATAGATAGACAAAAAAAGAAAGAATGAAAGAATATCGAATAACGAAAAAATAAGCATGCAAAATATAGAATAATGGGGCGTTCATCTGCAAAGTATATTGAAAATAATTGTTATAATCAAAACCATGAACAATAACTCAAATCGATCGTACGATAGGTAAGGGATACGTGTGTTTATACGTGATCTTATGTCAGTGAAAATGTAGGCGGGAATCTTAAGAACCACGTCATAAATAAAAATACAAGAATTTATGTTAAAACTATTTTATATGGACGAAAATTCCAGTGTATGATTTTAAAAGTCTTGGAATAATTTGTTTTAACTTCAGCGACGTATTTAATCAAATTCAATGGTTGAAAATAACCAGTCCCATAAGTTCCGTACGTCGAGTTACGTCATTTTATTGGAAATCTCTATTAAGAGAAGGGATATAATCATGATATCTTAAAGTTGAATAACAAGATATTCCTAAAAAAAATTCTTTAAGACGTTTTTGTAGAGCTATATACTATTCGGGTGAGTAAAAGAGCTAGTCAACTTGCGGAGGTGCATAATTACTTCATATTGAACAAATTGTCGTAAAAGCGACACCAAACGTAACAAATACGTTTTAGATTAAAATAATGTCCATTTTTTAATAAAATAGGGAATGTGTCAAAGAGACAACAACCCGACCAGAGAGAAGAAAACAGCCCAAGGCCACCAATGTGTATTCAACACAGCGAGAAAATCCCGCACCCGGAGGCGGGCTTCAGCTGGCCTCTAAACAAAAATGTGTACTAGTTCAGCGAAAATTGGGCGTCACACAAAACTTCGAAACATATAAATAAACCAAAATTCAAAAAAAAAAATACAAGATTAACAAAGGCCAGATGCTCAACACATGATACAGGTGCATAAATGCGGTGGGGTTAAACATGTTTTTTTGAGATCTCTACCTTCCCCCTATACCTCTAGCCAATGTAGAATAAACAAACATACAGCAATACGTGCAGTAAAACTCAGTTTAAAAGAAGTCCGAGTCCGATGTTAGAATAGGTAACAGAAAAAACTAAGGACAATGATACATAAATCAACAAAGGAAAACTAGCAGTTACTGACATGCAAGCTCCAAACACCAATTAAACTGATTGAAAGATTATGTCTCCATCATATGAAAATCAAGCACAATCTCTCCCGTTAGGGGTTTAGTATCATACCATCCAAAAATATACGAGAAGAACATAACCCGTATCATGCCAACAACTGTTTTTAGAATAAATTTGTCTTTTTTCCGATGCAAAGACCCTATGAGTGAATCAATATTATTTCCAAAAATGCCATCTTTAATGACCTGACAATAGTATCGTAACTATATCCGTTCCGGATAAGTCTGTTTAAAGGTATGGTTATCTTTTTAGGTTAATGACGACATTTTTGTGCTTTGTACAGAATATAACCATAACAGTTTGGATGTGAAATACTGGAACGTATAAGATGTCTGCACGTCGATTTATATTTACGAATGATGTCCTTGTACCGATGATAAAATATAGTGAATTTTTTGAGAAGTTTGTGATATCAAAAACCCTGGTGTAATAATTTTTAGTAATATAGAGATTTCTTTCGTTAAAATCAAATACGTTGTTACATACACGAGCGAATCGAACAAGTTGAGATTTATAAACACCATAATAAGGTGACAAAGGAACGTCACCATCCAAAAATGGAGAATTAACAATAGGATATGAAAAATCATCTCTTTTATCGTAAATTTTGGTATAAAGCTTCCCGTTAAAGATATAGATATAACCATTTTGGATAATTTGTTTTATTTCAGTGTTCTGTTTAGTATAGTTCTAATCAAGGAAGGGTTTTCTCGACATCAATCAATAAATTTGTATTGGCGTTTATCATTCTTATCTGTAAAAAATAAGGATGGCGCTCTATCAGTTTATATTGAGTAGTAGTATTGTTTCGTCAAGGTAGTAGTTTGTGCGTATTGAAGCGAACCATATTTACTATTTACTTGTATACAAGGATATAAACTTGCCAGGAGATAATTAAAATTAACATTTGCCAATAACAATTACAGAAGCAAGTGTCACAAAAAAATCAAAACTTCAAAATTACTATAAATATAAAATTGGACCAAATATATGGGATTTTTTGCCCCTTTGGTGTCGTTTTGCGATATTTCTTTGTTTTTTTTTATGTAAAAAGTTTGAATTGTTGTTAAAATGTTTAGCTTCTAGCATAACTAGTGAAAAATTGATTCAGCAATGGTCACACAATGCATAAAATAAAGCGAGAGCCTTCATCCAGCATAAATCTTATGAAATTAATTGCTGAATGGCTTTGTTAGTCCTAAATGACCATGAATGAATACATGTTTTATGTTACAAGGTGTGGAGGATAGCAAAAGAGCAATCAAAATTCATGAGTTGAAAAGAAACTGAAAACTCAATAACCAGAAAAATACGACAAATAGACAAACACAAAACATTACTTAGAAAACTAAAAGCTGAGGAACACGAACCCAACCAACACCGGTAGCGATCTCAGTTGCTCCGGAAGGGTAAGCATATCCTGCTCCACATGTAAAACCATTCATGTCGCTCATGGTGAATAACGATTCGTTTATACTAGTAGGTTTCATTATGAGATGTCATAATCGAGGAAAAGAAGGCACGACCGTACTTTGACCTATAATGGTTTACATTTATAAATTTTGAGTTGGATGGAGAGTTGTCTCATTGGCACTCATACCACATCTTCTTATATCTACAAATGTAGTTACGACTATTGGAACATATCAGTTGTCATCTAGGAAACAAATATTTCATATTTATATTTCAATCAACAATTGATGGCGTGCTTAAAATTAAAATCCTTTTCTCCTGCTTAAATACAAATGTCGGTTAGTATTCTCTGGATTATTTTGGGTTATTATTTCCTTTATTACTGGACTTCCGATATTTCACGTTGACTTCGTAATACATTCATATTAAATAATAGAATTGAGAATGGAAACGGGGAATGTGTCAAAGAGACAACAACCCGACCAAAGAGCAGAAAACAGCCCAAGGCCACCAATGGGTCTTCAACGCAGCGGAAAAGTTGGTTCGACTTCTTCAACCAATTATCGAGTTGTCTCATGAAAATCAAATTAGCTGGTACTATAAATACAGTATAAAGAGACATGCCTAATTTTCCTATATTTGTTTAACTGACATGGACAAAATTTGTAAGTTGGTAAAAACCTAGTGGAATTTCATTGGTAAAGAGTGCGTATGATATATGTGTAAGGTTTCCTTCAATATTACATTTATTTGTCACTAGCCCCTAGTTATATGAGTCAAATTGAATGACTAATATGACATTGTTTGAAGAGACAGAAAAGATGACAAGAGTGAAAGTATAAATTAAACAGACTTTATAGTAAAAGAAAATTAGGGGAAGGCACCAAAGAGCAAATCAAAACTCATAAGTCAAAGACAGACCGACAAAACCATGTAAAAAAATGATCCAATTGTCCTAACCACAATCCCGTCCTCTTTTCCTAGAATGTGACATATCGAATTAGACTTATTACCAGGTTTTGACTTAAATGAGCAACACAACTGGTGTTAAATGTGGAGCAGGATCTGTTTACCTATCGGGACTTATGAGTGTAAATATTCCTTTCGCATGAATATCTTAAAGACTGAGCACCACGAACCCAACCACAAACTGGGATGATATCAAGTGGCACTCGGCGAGTTGATCATTGTTAGTACAAACTCGTATAGTAAGTGAACAGTTATCGACTAGTGACAATGAATATTATTTTCTATACAAAGTGATTGTTTATCTTTCTAAGGGTAAAATAAAGTAATGACTAAAGACAATGAAAAGCAACATTTCTGTGAGCATAGTTTGTTTTCGAATTGCCATGAGAATATTTGTAAAAAATATAGACGGTCATGACAACATCACTGACAATTTAGATCAAGAAACTGAACCATATTTGCAGCACTCAAAAGAATATGATGCATTCCAAATATTTTCTTTTGTTGTTATTTCTACAGGGTCTCAAGTTCCCTAATACACATCAGATGATAATACAAAGTTTCAATCAGTTGGAGATATTAAGGCAAAAATTTTGAACCCCTTTAAACAGTAAATCAGTTAAGGATAATGTTGTAGTAGACATTAAAACAACAATTACTAATTTACCCACACGTTATTACTTAATTTATTTCACTTGACTGGGCGGGGGTTAACCGGTTCGCTTATCATAGATCAGTCCATCTATAGAGAGGTGTTTTGTGATAAACTCAGCAATGAAGTGGCCAGTTATGTACATTGATCCGGTTAAAATATGTAAACACTATATGTATTTTTCATTCG
Source organism: Mytilus coruscus (assembly GCA_017311375.1). Taxonomy (NCBI): domain Eukaryota; kingdom Metazoa; phylum Mollusca; class Bivalvia; order Mytilida; family Mytilidae; genus Mytilus; species Mytilus coruscus. The sequence goes on from CM029595.1 coordinate 100,589,823, forward strand.
TCATATCACACACTCAGTTCTTTTTGATGACATTGATAGGTGATTAGAAATCAGTAATAAAAACTATAACGGTAATCATCCTTATCAAACGGGGCATCGGTTGCCGAGTTGTGTAAGTAGTCGAACTACTGTATCACTAGCCAGTCAACACTGAGGTTGTGAGTTCGAATCCCGTACGGGGCAGGTGCACTCGACTACAATCTTTATTGACTAGGATTGTCAGTTTTCCTACCGAAGGTCGATGGTTCTCTCCGGCCACTCCGGTTCCCTCCACCAATAAAAACTGACCGCCACAAAATAGCACAATAGTGTTAAAAGTGGCGTTAAACACCAATCAAACAATTAATTTTTATCACACACATTTTCAAATAGACTGTCCTTATGCAAATTAAAAAGTAAGCTCCGCCCGATCAGTTGAAAAAATCCATTTGTAATACAAAAACTACAAGGATAATCTAACCGAAGAACTTAACAATTAAGGACATCAGTAAGTCAATCCCCTTCTCACTTACACACAAAAAAAGTATCAAAACATTTAAGATATGTCCAAAATGCTTGAAACACAATGCTATAAATGAAAATAGCATTATGAATGTCGTGCGTTCGAAGCGCTTTTCTGGATTTACCTTCATCCGGAATGCTCAAACCCAAACATCAGAAAGCCCCGGATGTATAAGACAAATTGAAAATTTAACAAACATAAGATGTACCAATCAGTTACAATGAAAAAATAGTTTTTGACATAAATATAAGATATTGATAGAAAACTGAATTGAAAAAAAGAATTTGAGTAAAAAAGACAAAATGATAACTGATCTATAGAATCAGTATCCAGAACTGTTTGTACGAATAAAGTGTCGGTCCATGGTGCAAGAAAGTAACAAGTTTGATGACAAAATTGAGAAAAATAGTGAAATTGAGACAGGAAAATACAAGGACAATAGGCATGATGTCGAAACAATAATACAAAAGACTTTCTTTGTAGATGACGTTTATCTAAGTAGTGATGATCATGATAACAAATCTATTACTTCATTTGTAATCATCTAGAAAGGACGAAGTTGGTAGCAGGAACCAACAGAAAAGAACACCACGCATTCATACTATTGAGGAGACAAGTTTATTCATAGCAGAGATCAGTTATGCACAAATTTTACTTTAACATGCTGGAATTAACAAATTGAAATTTCAGCCCGCTAAAGATGTTTTTATTCCATTCTCACAACAAGTGAATAATGCACGTCAAAAGTCTGATAGGATAGTTAAATCATTTCAAAATGTATAACGAACAAGATATTTAAACAGCCGAGTCTAAAGTCGAAAATAACCGGATAAGGTCCAACTTGAAGGATCATAAACGATAACTTTGTGATATAGCAGTCATTTCTACATGAATGGTGAAGTAATTAAACAGTTATTCTGCAACAACACAAAATTTTCTAGGGAACATAGTAATCGTTTACCTGCATGGAACATACGAAGATCGTTATTCTCCAAGTTGAAGTTAAGAAAATATTTATTTCTCGCCTTCCTTATGAGAGACATCACAAATTCATATAAACAATCAATGCGATCTAAACGCCGTAACCTTACAAATTATATCAGGTAATTAGGCATCACGCAATAGCATATACTTAATTGAATCTTCCTTAGACATTACCAAATTCGTAAACCATCAATCGTATAAATTTTTCAACCTGACCAAATGAGAAATTTTGAAATTGAAGAACGTTTTTCAGGGCAAAGGATTGACTGTACTGTTACCGGTAGAGACAACACTGACTGAAAATTAGAAAGCACAACGTCAACACTGAAAAATTAAGTAAGAGCAACACGAACCCCTTTCAGACAAACCTATGTTGATCTAAGGCGCCCGGTAATTGTAGGCAGAGAGGGGTACTTAGATTTTAGATATATTGTATATGTCACATATATTTTATTGGGTTGCATATCTAATTTAGTTAATGTATAAAGATGTTGTCAATTTTCATTTTCATTGATGCTTAAAAGGTAAAAGTGGGAGTCTTGCAACATTTTTTTCAAGGAATGCCATACATTGTATCTTATCGGTTGATGAATTAGAGGTAACGGTAAATTTCCGATATTCAAATCTCATAAATCCATTTAGAAGATACATTCAAGGTAAAAAAAAACACACACACAAAAAAACTGTGGAAATCCGATAAACTTCAGTCATAGATTTGCTGTGGTTCAAATTAGACAACTGTTTTTTTCAAATTTTCTAAAGATTTACTATACATTTTTTGTTTCAATGTGCGAAAAATAATTCTTATGACACATTTAAGACAACTTTTGATAGGACATTTTTTTCTAGAAACGAGAGGAATGTTTCAAATTTAGTCGATTGTTAATGGAGAATTAAAAATACAATCATTAACCAATATGAACAAGATTATATAGCCAAGACTCAGAACATGTTCTTGATAATTTTTTGCCGCTTAATAAAGCGCCAGATAACATGCAAACATTTCGAAATACTCAATTACAACAAAATACAAATAAATATTGTAACGTTGACTAATGCACTGATTGAAGCCCCACTATAGTAATTATATGTTATTCTCCCTACAGAGTCACTAATGGTTTTACTATTTACCATTTTACCATTTAAAGTGTGTATCAGTGCATTAGTCAACGTTACAATATTTATTTGTATTTTGTTGTAATTGAGTATTTCGAAATGTTTGCATGTTATCTGGCGCTTTATTAACACATGAATTTTAAATATGAATACATTCATATTTCAAATTCAGATGTTACGAAAAAAGTATAAGAACAATACCAAACTCCAAGGAAAGTTTAAAAAAGGGAAGTCCATAAAAATTGACAAAATCAAATGTAATCAATCAAAAGAACGAGAGAAAAACAACTTTCCTGAATTCCTGATTTAGCACAGGCAGTTTCGAAGAAAATGGTAAGTTGAATAAGTTGAATCTGGTTTTAAAGCTAACTAAACCGACCACTCGTAGGATAGTTGTTTATAGTTCCATTATATTGACACAATTGAACTAGCAACCCAAATAACAGAATAGGTTCATGTGACAATAATTGGGATCCAGCAGCCAAAACTTAATTCACAACTGACTAAAAAAAATTTTTAAAAATATACACATAAATCTTACAAAGACATCAACAAAAAATGTGCTGTAGTTGATAGTAAATTGACAAAGACGCCGATAAAAAAGTTTTTTGTAGTTGATAGTTCATACCGTATATAGTATGAATTTTCTCGATAAAGTACAAATTAAGTAAAATATATATTTACAAGGGTAAACAAAATGGAAATAACACTGTAAAAACTAGTTTTGTCTGAATCGCACCTCAAGACCCTCCTTCACCAGGAATGCTCAAATTCAAAAACCCGATATCGGGATGCATAAATACCGAGCCACGTCAAAAGTCATACGACCAAAAGACAATTAAAAGCATGAGACGAATAAAGGGAAAACTGAACAGTAAATAAAAAGATACACAACTTCAACCCCGTTTATCTATTATTCGAGACCATCTTGTATCATTTGTGAAGTAGACACTGAATATTTGTCTTGGTACTTTCAGATGAACTTTTTGAGAAAAAGAAACGTTCTTTGACTAAACCATTGCTCATTAATGTTCTGCTCAGAACACAGATGATGCTTTACAAAGTCTGAGTAGCAGCTGTAAGCTCTGCTCTTGAATATCATGTGAAGGGAGAAATGTATACTCCATGCGCGGTGACGTTGTATATTGCTGCTAAGGTGAAGAAAATTTATAACTTCAAAATTGAAATTGTCTCGTTTGTCATATATTCTGGTACTGAGATAACCACTGTTATCAAATTTGAAGTAGATGTCTGGAAATTAGGTGGGGGAGGTGTATAAGAGAGGCGAAAGATACCAAAGGGATATTAAAACTCATAAGTCGAAAATAAACTGAAAACGTCATGGCTAAAAAAGAAAAAGACCAACAGATAAACAATAGTACACAAAACACAACATAGAAAACTAAAGACTGAGCAACACGAACCCCATAAAAAGAACTGGGGGTGATCTCAGGTGCTCCGGAATGATGAGCAGATCCTGCTTCACATGTGGCACCCGTCTTGTTGCTCATGTTAGTACAAACCCGGTTATAAGTCTAATTCGGTAGGTCCCATTCGGGGAAAAGGGGACGGGATTGTAGTAACGACATTTGGAACATATCCGCTATCATCTGTGAAACGGATATTCCAAAACGGTCAATCAACTAGTGATTTCTTTAATCTTTTATTAAAGTGGATACATTAATGGAACCCAATTCAAAAAGTTTGGATTGTTAGTGTACCTTATGTACCCCATCAACTGATGGGGTACAGAACGTAGTTAATGAACTAAAGTATAGAGAGGCCTATGGGCCAATGGTGTAATAAATGAAATCCCGAAAATATTCGTTTTCATTGCTATTTAAACTTTATGATGTATGGAGGGGAAAATCTATAACACAAATTTTCATATGAGGGTGTTTCAATGACCCCTCTTATTATAGAGGAGTTATATTATCTAGATGTTTTGTGATTTTTTTTTCTAAATATTACCAATCAGAGACAATGCCTTTAAGTTGTCTACGTCATTGTATGTTTGTTTCAAAGATTAATTGAAGCCTTTTGGTACAATTAACAAATAAGAACATAACTATCTCTTGTCTTATGCATTCATATGTATTTTTTCATATCAAAATTTATCAAATGTCCACGAACTTGTTAACATAAGTTATCAAATTATTGTTATTACTGGAATCTATAATCTGATATAAACAAATTAAAGGTAACAATATACAATAAATCTGAAGTCTAATTAAGAAGAACAATTGTAAGTACAAGGAATATGTCCTAGAAATTACACATGAATATAAATATAATTTAGTATTGTTGAAACCTTCAGATAGTTTCAATAAAGCAAATAAACATTTATGTAAAAAAACCGTGGAAAAGCATTATTCTGAATTTACAAATCACTATATTCGGAAAATCTAAATATCTTCCAAAAAATAAAATAATTGATTCATCTTTTCTTTAGTGTAGCGAAATTCTATGTTTAGATATGTTCAAAGTAATAATGATCTTTTGCAGATTTCCATTAAAGGAAAGGACGTTTCAAGCCTTAAAAGCAAATAAAAAAGACGAAATATAGAAAATATAAATGCATTTATCTGAGAGACGTTTATGAACATCTGAAGGATGCTTTTTAAAAGCTTTACAGACAATATTTTTCTATTATCAAATTCAAGAGGCCAAACTGGTGGCCATATCATACCTTTTCCTTGGACTTAAAAACATTATGCAATTATACTTCTTGGTCTTAGTTATATATTTTTGGATTGTGTATTTAATTGTAAAATGTACAAACTATATTTCTAGAAATACAACTGATAGGCTTAATACAGAGAAAACATGAAAAATTCCACTCCTTTTTAAACACAAGAAACTCCTTTTCACCAACACTTCCTCTTAATTTCTTATTTATCATCATATATGGTCAGGATAATTTACGATAAAAGAAAAATCATTAATTTAGTTTTAAACTTACCTTGATGAATGACAATGAAGAGATGTTCATCGTGAGCAGGATCTTTGTTTGCTACGCTCAACAGTCTCACACCGTCTAAAACTTTGTCCAGCTACAATTTAGATGATGATATACGCTACAATTAATCAGAAAATATATGCGATTACAAAGCTCAAGACTAATGTTTTGCTAAAGAATTGCTTCCAGTGGTTAAATTAAATCACTGTCAATAATTTGCGTTTAAGGAGAAAGAAAGTCCAGAATAAGTCAACAAAATAGGCTTACTTGTAGATAGTTCTCATATGACTTAGCCTTTTCATGTTCTGAAGTTCCACCAGACGCATTTCCACCAGCAGTCATTTGTGATGCTCCTTCCATGCCTTGAAAAGATTTTTTTAATCAGAAATGTTTGTCTATAACTTAATTGATATCACCGGAAAGTAATCAATGTATTCAGTTTTTCGTTACATAAAATCATTTATTCAAATATTTGGTTTTAGAATAAAAATTACCTTGTTCTGCAGTTGCTTATTTCGAACATATGCTTATGTGAAATTAATAACATGAGAGTGTTGCACGCAGCCGCAGGTCCGTTTCAAATTATAAAAATTTTGGTTAGTTTTTCTTCTTTAATACGGTCACATGTCATATAACAAAACAATAGACCATATATATATATATATGCAGGAAGGTATTGAGTCTTAAAGTTATGATCGTTATGTGTCTATTTTTAAATATTTCGTAAGAAATTACCTGTACAATCGTTTTCTGAATTTCAGAACTTCACTGGATATCTGTATTTTCTACTTTTTTCATTTGTAGATTGACAACCTCATAGAGACTGCTGGTAAGTCTGCTTACATTTTAATGTCTGTTAGATGGTTTTGACTATGCTGTGACGACTATAGCATATCTATATTTGTCTAATATTATTTGGATTGTATATGTTTATGCATTTTAAGAATGTATAATATCAATGAATATATTAATATAAATTCTACCATTGCTTCAAGTGTCATACGATATCTACTCACTCAGGATAGTTATATTTCCAAATTTAAAACGCGAGACTTGCGAGTGGAAAAATATCGTATTGCACGAGATTTAGTGGTGAAATCTGTTTCTGAAATGATTTTTAGACGATTTACAGACAATCTTAACCCTTCTTTTCGAATGATCTTCAAAAATATATGTTCTTTCTATGTGACGTCATCAGGTATGGTTACCTTTTTACATGACGTCACAATAGGAAAATCAGAGGAAAGCAAAAACGTTTGACGTTATAATCGAAATTGAGATCAAACGAACGAACTACGCGTTGATTAAATAAAAATAATCAACAGGTCAGGAATATACTAAATACGGTAAGAATTAGAGAAACAGAAATATTATATGAAGAACATTTTCTTTGATACTATTTTTGATTAATTTGATATATCCAATATTTAGAAGAGTCAAATATGTATTTCACTTAAAGTTATTTGATAGTATTGATAAGGGTTAAAGATCACATACATGACAATCTAACGTGGGAAAGTTGAACTTGTACATCCATATGAGTAGCCAATAGTTCAGCCATATATATATTGACTTTTTCCATCAAATGCCTTTGTCTTAAATTGTAAATATGCGGTTGTCATCTCTAAATATACCAACGAAGAATGGTTGTCGAAAGAATTAAAAATGACAAAAATTATATTTTGTATTTGTATTTTCTTTAATTCCTTTCTTTTATCTAAATCGTAATCGTTTGAGAAGAAGTAAAGAAATATTATGCGTTTTGCTTCATAATTTTAAACTTGATATTGCAATATATTAATGCAACTAAAATTAGTATTCTTGAAGTCTAAAAATTGAAGAGTGATATATAATTTAATTTTTGATGTAGCACGTCTTCCGATTGGCTGATCAGCTCATAGACATAATTTTGTCATGTGACCGTGAGGTCATCAAAGTTCTTTTCATGATTTACTCCTTTAAAATGGAATTTAGAATGAAGTTATAAGGAATGACTGTAATATTTTTTCAGTATATTCGAAATAACCTAAAACATATGGTGCACACTTTAAAATAACCCGGATTATTCAGTGTGCAACAAATTTTTGATGTTATTTTTTCATAAACAGAAATAATATTACAGTCATTCCTTCATTCCTTTCGTAAAATTGTGTAAAGGTCTGTATATTGCATTTCCGGAATTGTTGGTGAGATTTTCGATAGATGATGTGAAAAAAATGTCTTTCTTTATATTTTAGAGGGGATTGAATAACTAACTAATACTATATGAACTTTACCAACATTTAGGCTGTAAACATAACAAAGAAATAATTATTCAAGATGAAGTTTGGTTTCTTGTATAATGTAATTATATAGAGCAAATAACATAAGGGTATAACTACATTTATTGAACATGTTGAAAAAAGCAGATCAGCTCACAAACGACCGCATGCGGAGTTCATGAGCAGTATTGAATTTATTGCAAAATGAATATATCGGATTCATTGCTAGACAGAACATGACTCAATAATATTTTAAACTGATTCAGATTAGTAAAAAATCTATAAACCAATGTTCATTGTGGTAAAGGTTTTGAATAAAGCCATTTTGACAAAGAAAAATAAAGTTTTTACAAGGTACTTCACAGTATATCCACCTGCACATTACATTTGTAAACATGTGAAGTTATATCAGATAATCAAGAACATATGTTGGTGGACTAACTAAAAACGATAAAAAGAATATCGGCATATCATCTTATGATTCGTTTATTTGTGTTGATGGGTTACTGTCGTTGTTTTATACACATATCCCTTTATTCAAGATTAACTACATTATAAAACTGATAAACGTTTTGTCCTGAAATTTTGAAAAACATTTAAGAAATCGTATATTTTTTCCTTCGTAAATGTAATAAATAAAATTAAGTGTCGACAATAATGCACATGTTATTACATGAAATACTTTTCGCTGCTTGAAGAACACTTACTGTGAAATGCTCTTCGACATACTCTCACTTATCTGTTGACCGTTTCTGGTCTATATGCCACATTACAATATTTCATCGGTCAGTCACGACTAGTGTCATGTCGGATGTTTCATTGGTCCTAAATCTTGTTCGGAACTAAGATGTCTGTGCCAAATAAAAATAATTGCATTAATTCTAATTTCGTTATTTTTTTCAATTCTACTAGTGTTCATCCTTGGGTCAAACATATGTTCGGTTTTTTAACTTTTGAAATACGATGGAAGAACTGCCACTTTGGACTTTATCCCTTATCAACCCAAAGATGGCAGCCTCCAGGTCGATCAAAAACCGCTAGATGTCTGATTTTTTTTTTTACTGTATTTTATATTTGCTAGATACAAAGAATTGCATTAATATTGTTTAAGGACTTGGACGGGAAATCAGAATTCTCATCAATATTTGAAGAAAAAATGCACTGTAATTGAGAAGATTTAATTTCAAATAAGACTTCCTGTACCTGTACTGATGAGTCTTTTCTAGATACAACGCACGTCTGGAGTTCTCAATTATAAGTGTAGCATCTTTGATGATACTAAATCATTATTATTGTTTGATCACTGTAGTTAAGTAACATTATCATTAAAGAAATTGTTTGATATTTAAATGCATAGCTCCCTTTTACCAGTAAATGTTTGAAAATCTGATGAATTTATTTCTCATCTGTTTTCACTTTAACCTGTAATAATATTCTTTTTCTTATATTAACATGATCAAGATTTTAATGTAAATGAATTCAAACGTCAGTTTAAAACATTTTGAATTAGTAATTATAGTCGAAAAATATAGGATTCTAAGTTTAACAAATTTATTATGGTTACAAAGATGAAAATCGTTTTTCCAAATAAATCAAAAAGTTAAAGATAGAAAGTTAAAAATTCTCGGGGTACATTATTCACTTTGATAAATGGGTTATCCATGCTTGATTTTAACTTTTAAACAAAATTTTGTAAAATTTCGTCGATTCACAGAAGTACCCAGTGAATGTATCGCTCCTTTATAATATTCATTAATTGATTTAAACTCACCTTGTGGAATAAAGATTATATAATTCTTGATTAAATCAATAAGTGTAGTATATTTATTTAATATTTCTAATGTAAAAGCGTTTTAGTCCGTGATTTTCCAGGCAAAATAAATATTTCTTTTTCTTTTTTTGGAACGTTTGCAAATTTATACCGATTAAGAAAACACGAAATAAACCAAAAAGACAATCCCATTAATACCAAGATGGACAATGTATCTATTTACCTTAAATCTTCAACGCCACATAGCAGCTATTGTCTAAAGTTGTTCTTATTGAGTGTTGCCTCTATATTTGACTCTGTAAACTTGAAATTATCGGATCCGATCGTCCATCTGTAGATCATAAAAAGGTATCCGTCAATGAAAAATATAAAAAAAGAACAACGTCTTTAACATATCAGATTCTCCTAAACTAACAGCACCTAATGAACAAATGAATTCCAGACGATTCGAACAACTGTCAACTCGCCTCCGATCTATACATCACCACTTTTTACACACTCCCAGTACTTTGAAAAAAAAATCGCACCAGTTATAAAAATGTTTTCAATGTCGCCTTATTCAGGGCTGCCAACTCAGCCACCAATAACAAAAAGATTACACTCCAATGAAAAAAAGAATTTAAACTCACCCAACTAGTAATATGGAATAGAAAATACGTTCTGCAAACACTCACCACCACTTTGATTGATTTGATTGATTGTTGTTTGTTTCACGCCCAGTGGCAAATACTAGTGCATATTCAGAACGAGTACAAATGGTTAAATAATGCAGTTGGTAGGTTATGCAAACTGATCAATAATTTCGGTTGCCACAAGTCAGCTCTGGACCCCTCAATAAGGTGTCGCAATGGTTTTTAATCGTGCATAGAGCGTGTCACTCTCTCTACACAAGACATGGAATTAAACGTCCCCATTCCAAGAGGATGTAGATGTGTATTTATACACTCTGCATGGCCAAACAGATGCAACAGTTTAGCCAGGATTTTACTGCTAGACACGAGAAGTCCAAGAGGTGATCATATTTCCATACCAAAGCCTATCCTTGGGGTGTCTAACACTTTGAAAATAACTGGCACCACTGATAAAACACCTCCAAACTCGCCAACCGATGTAATATGAAAATAATATACATTCAAATTTCACAATCTCGCCCAAAATTTCAAAATGACACGTCTCACTTTGAAAAACTACAAACTTGCCCAATAGAAAATAAGGAGAAAGATCTAGATTTGAAATTTTATATTATATTGTTCACAATGAGTACTTACCATACAGAGCCAATCTTTCGCTTGGTATATCGTCGGGAGGTAAAAGGGTTAATGAGGTAAACGATCCACTTCGGTTAGACCCATGAAAGAAACTAGAGACCATAAGTCCTAATCGCTCACCTGGCACCATAGCAGTCATTTGAAAACAAGCTAGTAAATGAATATTAGTCTGAAACGGTTATTTTGATCTTAACATCATCTTAAAAGTCTGAACAATAAATAATCCAGTCATATTCAGTGTTTAAGTCATTTTCAAGATTATCCACTGCGGGAAATTCAGTACTATTCAGACAATTTGCATGCAGTCAATTCAGTGCTGTTCAGTATCTTTTCAGACAATTTAGTATGATGTTGATGTGTACAGGTAAATTTCAAACACTGAACAGTCTGAAAATAGTCTGAACAAATGTTAAATAACAGAAGCGAATTGTCTGAACAGTACAGAATATACCGCAGTCTGAAAATTGACTAACAGCCTGAAAATGACTTAAAAATTTATTGTTCAGTCATTTAAGAGCTTTTGAGATAAAAATAACCTTTTCAGATCACAAAGTGTTTACTTGTGATATATATAAGGTCATGTCAGAGGCAATTATACTACTACTAGACTGCCTTCATTGGTTTTCCTCTCGTCTGTACAGTGCAAATCGTTAAAAACTAGTTTCAAGGGCAAGACGAAATCGGTCAACATATACCGCTACAGACTGAAGTAGATCTTGATTATTTGTGCTATGAGCTAAAGGTGAAAATAATATTCACTGTGAATAATAATTTTCTAAGATCTATAAAATGTTTTTGTGTTATAATTATTTACAGCTGTGGAGGCATTCTTGATTATCTTATGAGGTCGGTTCGTAGCCTTCTAGATTGCCTATGTTTATTTGTGTCGTTTGAGTGATGGCTCATCGAATTATATCCAACATCTTCTTTTATTCATACTCAGAACTCCCCTGAAGAAAATACACTTAAAAACCCTTGTATCTTGCATGTGTTATTTTTTAAACCTATATCGACCTCAAAGATATATGTGGCACATAGAATATATAATTTTACATAAATATATGACTGAAGTGACGGAATTTGTTTTAATTAAGAATACAAAATTATTTCCCCTGCCCCTATCAAACCTCATCCATAACTGGGTGGTTATATCAGGTAAACAGATAATTTATCTTCAATGTTACCAAAATAAGATGTATAACTAAAGCAGTAAGTATGCATTCGATATTAATACGTAATTTGTTTTGTAACTTCCGTAAAGTATTCATGAATTTCAACCTTTATAACATCACATTAATTAAGCTTAGTTTATGGAAGAAGTCCAAAGCAACAGAATGTCGAGACAAAATGGAAGCAGTATGACCGAACTAGTACTACGACAAATGTCTCATGCCAAGCCTTCATCATCAGATGAAATCATGTCCGCGTTTGACATGAATCGTATTCCCAAAATTCGCTGTTCGTATGCGTTTTTCTCGATCTTTTCGTAAATTGCGTCTTTAATTTTTATTCAAACTGAAAAAGTGAGTAAGATACCAAGTGGCAATAACAAACCATAAGGTGACGAAAACTAGCCATGGCCAAAACATTACACTAAGATTGAGTAGCACAAACCTCGCTAAATCTAAGGGTGAATGCAGGTGATTCGGAAGAGAAATCTGTTGCTGCTCCACTTGTGGCATTCGCTGTGTTACTCATAATAAAACACCCGATAATATTCGATGGTGTCACATTAGAGAATAGAAGACTAGATTATGGCTACGACAAATCATATACGTGGTCATCTGTGACACATATTACGTAATGGTCAACCAAATCATGATGTTTCGAAGGGTTGACTTTGACTTTACCATTATGAACATTTGGTGCAATAGGGTCCTTGTAAGAAGCAACCAACTACCAAGGAAATGATGACTGGGAAACACAAGCCCCGGAATATTGTATACTTGTTGGTATGTACTCCTTAGTAGGGGCTGTTGGAATGTTGCAACATATGATTTCAGTAGGATCCAGAATCATCATAGCACTAGTGGAAAAAGTAATTGTCTTTTATTCTTAAATAAATCCAGATCAAATTAGTATTCCAATATCTACTAAAATCAACACGTATATCCAGATGTGCACTTGGAGAAACGTGGGTTGTATTTGATGACTAAAGACATATACAAAATTTCAATTGTAATGAATCAATTCCAAATCAATCAACTTTGCCTGAGAGAGTTATAACCCTAATTCCTACATACTATCTAAATTTATAAACGGACAATTTTAGAACAGTTTGTCATAAATAATGTCAGTATCGAAGTACTGACTACTAAGCTGATGATACCCCTGGGGACTGATATCGACCCAGTGCAATAAAAAAATGAAAATAATACTTTATAAATTTCTTGCGTCCGAAGCGCTTTTCTGGATTTACCATCATCAGGAACGCTCAACCCGAATATTTGAAAGCCAATGATGTATATGAACCGAAACAATACAATGTATACCTAAGTTTGCCCAACGGAACAAGAGATAATAGTGTTATGTCAGAAAATCGCCTTTTAATTGTAGCCAACAAAAGACACAAATCAATAATAAAATTTAACAAGATTTATTATACACTAGTTTACAAAAAGTATTACACAAAAAGAAATGTCAACTTAACTGTCAAAATATGAGTCCAATCTTTTATCTTTTCTTTATCCGGAAATCTTCACGGGAATCCACAGAATATTATATCCAATTGGTCACAATCTAGTATGATGTAGTTTGTAAATAAAAGTGTCAATCCAACTGCAGAGAATGTTGATGTCTATCGATGTCTAAGTCTATCTATGTCTATGTCCAAATCTCTATATATTTTACTAACTTTTGGGTCTGCATTTAAATACTCAAACAGAAATTTCTAGACAACGCTAGAAATATAAATTACGCATCTTTTGTTATGATCATTCTGGAAACGTTATGTAAGTGAAATAGAAAGTTCTAATCATTCCATGAGTATCAATGAATGTTCCAGTGAATTCTAAACTGCATAGTTGTAACACAATGTATTTTATTTTGTACACAATGTATATAAAACAATGTAAACATTCTTAGGCCACACAAAACAACTTAGGCCAACTAAATAAATATAATAGTTACAATATCATAACACCTCCCCTTAAAAAGTTTGAGTGTAACAAAACTTTTCATGAATAATATGTACAAAATACATAGTATATACAAATTGTTTCAATAAGTTCTAGATAAAGCATCTGCTATTACATTATCTTTACCTTTAATATGTTTTACAATAACATCATATTCCTGTAACAATAAACTCCACCTAGTCAATCTCTGGTTCTTGTTTCTCATTTTATGTATGAAGGTGAGAGGATTATGATCAGTATAAACAAGAATAGGTTGCACAGTGGGATTTAAATATACATCAAAATGTTGAAGTGCAGACAACAGTGCAAAACACTCTTTTTCAATAGTTGAATAATTTTTCTGATGTTTATCTAATTTCTTAGAAAAATATGATATAGGTTTTTCAACATTATCATCTGTCTCTTGATATAAAACAGCTTCAACTCCTACATCGCTTGCGTCAACGGCAAGTTTGAATTGTTTTCATAGTCATAGTGATCAGAACTGGACTATTAATTAAAAGTGATTTGCTATTTTCAAAAGCGTTTTGACAATTTTCACTCCAGATGAATTTAGAATCTTTCCGTAAAAGATGAGTCAATGGTTGAACAACAGTCGCAAAATTTGAACAGAATTTCCTGTAAAATCCAATCATGCCTAAATATCTCATAAGTTGTTTTTATTTGTAGGAGGAGGAAATTTGGTAATTGCATCCACTTTAACCGTAATAGGTTTCACCTGACCTTGGCCAACTGTATGCCCTAAATAATCAACAGTGGCCTGACAAAATTCACTTTTACCAAGATTAACAGTCAAATTTGATTGTGACAATCTATCAAAAGTATCATATAAATGTGTTAAATGTTCTTCCCAGCTATCACTACATACAATAAGATCATCAATATAAGCATAACAACAGTCTAAATCTTTTATAACATAATTGATCATTCTTTGAAATGTAGCTGGAGCACTTTTCATGCCAAACGGCATTACAGTATATTGAAATAAGTCATCTGGTGTGACAAAAGCCGATATTTCTCGAGCTCTCTGTGTCAATGGGACTTGCCAGTAACCTTTCAATAAATCAAATTTGCTCACAAATTTTGCTTTTCCAATATTATCAATGCAATCGTCTATCCTTGGAATCGGATAGGAATCAGATTTTGAAACAGAATTTACTTTTCTGAAATCAGTTACGAAACGAAAGGTTTTATCTGGTTTGGGCACAAGCAGACAAGGAGAGCTCCATTCACTGTTACTCGGCTCAATAATATCATTGTCAAGCATATATTTAATTTCTTGTCTCATAAATTCAAGTTTGAGTGGATTGAGCCGGTAAGGATGTTGCTTAATTGGAGAAGCATCACCAACATCGACATCATGACAAACAGCAGTGGTTTTGTTTGGCACATCTGGAAAAAGATTTTAAAAGAAAATACCAAGGCTTTTAATTTTCTCTACGATCAAAAGACAGATGTGCAAGTTTTGAATCTAAATTTGACAAAATTTCTGAATTTTTCAATCTAACTGTCTCTTCCATAGTTTTAGAACTAAAAGGTGGTTCAATTACACCTGGTTTGTCATGATTGTTTTCCAATTTAACCATGGCTAAAGTGGCAACTGGTTTATTCTCACCTTCATTAGTACGCTCAAAATATGGTTTTAACATATTAATGTGACACACTCTATTTTGTTTACGCCGACCTGGTGTTTTACAATATAATTCAAATCATTGATTTTACTCTCTATGGTATAAGGACCACAATATTTAGCTTGTAATGGATGTCCAGGGACTGGCAAAATACAAGTATCTTATCACCAGGCTCAAAAATCTGTCCCTGGCATCTTTATCATACCATATTTTCATCTTATTCTGAACAGTTTTAAATTGTTCTGAGCAATTTGACAAGCAGTATACAATTTTTTAAATCTAGATACATAGTCTAGAAGATTCAAGTCAGTGTGTTCAGTAAGCCACTTTTCCTTTATCAATTTTAAAGGTCTCCTTACAGTATGACCAAATACCAACTCAAAGGACTAAAACCAAGGGATTCTTGAACAGCCTCTCGGACCGCAAAAAGTAAATGTGAACACCATCATCCCAATCCCTGTCAAATTGAAGACAAAAAGTTCTGATCATGTTCTTCAATGTTTGATGAAAACGTTCTAAGGCACCTTGAGATTCTGGATGATAAGCACTTGACCTATACTGAGCAATCCCTAACTGGTACACGACTTGCTGAAATATACCTGACATGAAATTTGAACCCTGGTCGGACTGTATAGACTTTGGAAGTCCTACTAGCGTGAAAAATTTGATCAGAGCTTTGACAATAGTAGGTGTCTTGATATTCCTTAACGGAATAGCCTCAGGAAAACGAGTGGAGGTACACATGATTGTCAATAAATACGCATTTCCGGTCTTGGTCTTCGGTAAAGGTCCAACGCAATCAATGAGTACTCGGCTGAAAGGTTCTTCAAAGGCTGGAATAGGCAGAAGTGGTGCTGGTGGTATTTTCTGGTTAGGCTTACCAACAACCTGGCATATATGGCATGATTTGCAGTATTCTGCGACATCATTTCTAAGTCTTGGCCAGTAGAAATGCTGCAAGATCTTAAGGCAAGTCTTCCTTATACCTAAGTGTCCAGCCAAGGGGGTGTCATGAGCAAGACCAATAATGTCTTGCCTATAGACTTTAGGTACCACCACTTGGTATACCACTCTCCATTCCTCCTCTGGGGTAGCATCAGGGGGCCTCCACTTTCTCATTAAAATGCCGTCTTGATGGTAATAGCATTCGGCCACTTTGTCTGCTTCTTCCTGTGGTTGAGCCCTCTGGCGGAGCTGAAGAACCTCAGGGTCTTTATTTTGTTCTTCGACAAATTTCCTTCGGTCTAATGAATGGCTGTTTACGTCTGGCCATGGCATAATTACATTCTTGCTTATACTAGGTGGTCTTATTACGGCCTTCTCTGAGCTACTGGGACCTTCAATGTCGGCTAGAAAGGTGTCAGAAAGGTCCATGTAATCAAACTGGTCTTCTTGCAAATCCTCATTTTGCTGTTTTCTAGCCATCGCCCTAGTAACGACACAAGCTGGATACAGTTCAGCATCATCTTCAGGTGATTTAACATCCACCACCGGTTCACTGGTAACAATTGGTTCAGCAACCATTTTGTTCCTAGCTAGATCATTTCCTAGCAATAATGAAACACCCTCAACAGGGAGATTAGGACGAACACCCACAACAACTGATCCAGTTATCAAATCTGACTTCAGATAAATACGATGGAGGGGAACATCTATACAACCTAACTCCACACCTTGTAACAAAACGGAGGCACAAACAGAAGTCTCCTCGGACAAAGGCAACACACCTTCTAACAATAAAGACTGAGAAGCTCCAGTGTCCCGTAAAAACTTAATAGGTTGAGGAGTAGTATTATCAACAATAGAAACAAACCCATCAGACATAAAGGGTTTATAATCCTCCATGTAATCACAAAAACTGGACTTAAAAGCCTGACTCGCAGGACATTCCAACGTATTGGTAACACGGGGTGTCGTACAAGCACTGGTCTTGGGCCTATTATCTCTTTCATTCTTCTTCTGGAGTCTGAAACAATCAGCCATCAGGTGACCATTCTTCTTACAATAAGCACAAGTCAGTGACTTCTTCTCAAAAGTATCAAATTTCGGACTAGACATATTATAACTAGACTGACTCTTATTCTGTGCAACAGGCTTACTACCAGTACGCTCAGTGCTTTGATTCTTGTAATTTCCACTGAAGTATTAAAATTTTGACCTTTGAAACTTCTCTTATGTGAAAGGGTATAATTATCGGAAATAACAGCTGCATCTTGTAATGTCTCAACAGTTTTGTCATCTAAATGTGTTTTAAGTCTAAATGAACACATTGCTTGAACTCTTCTAATAACATCAGTTGTCTTAGGTTCTTAAAATTGTTATCTATTTTCTTTGACGAAAGCCATTTATCAAATAGGTCTTCTTTTCCCTAGCAAATTCAACATAGGTTTGTGAATCAAACTTTTTATAAGATCTAAACCTCTGTCTATATGCTTCTGGCACTAGCTCATAAGCTTTCAAAACTTCCTTTTAACCGTGTCATAATCAGAACTTCGTTCGGATGAAAGTGCTGAGTAAATTTCAGCGGCCTTGCCCTCAAAACACTTTGCAGCATTGTAGTCCAAAAAGGCTTCGGCCATTTCAAATTATGAGCAATTTTCTCAAACTGTGGAAAATATTTATCGACTGTTTTTTCACAAAATCTGGGAACCAAACGTATATTTTTTGCTGCATCAAAATGTTCTGATTTCGACTGTACATTAGTGTTACTTTCTCCTTTGACCATTTCAATTTTTATTTTCTCCATCTCTAACCTTTCCCTCATTTCAAGTTCTGCCTGTTTTAATTTAAATTCATCTTCTTTTCTTTTCTTTCATCTTCTCCATCTCTAACCTTTCCTTCATTTCAAGTTCTGCCTGCCTTTCTTCTTTTTCTTTTTCCAATTGTTTTAATTAAAGTTCATGTTCTAGTTCAAGCTGTTTTAATTTGATAGCGTCACCATTTTCAACCTTAAGAGCAAGAGCCTCTTCACCTAAAATTTCTGCGTCAACTAATTTGTCTATTACCAAATTTTTTATAATTTGTTTTCTCATAGATACTCTAAAGTCTAATTTCAGATGTTTAGCAAGCAACACTAATTCCTCTTTCTTTAAATTATCAAACTTCTCCAGGTCTGGCGTTTTCAAAAATTTACCGGCTTCAAATGCCATTTTGTAGAATTTTGTTGGCTATTTCTAATAAAAATACTGAACAAATATTTTTTTTTTAAATAAGATATTAACGTTATCCCGGACTTGAGCCCCCAATTTCTGTTATGTCAGAAAATCGCCTTTAATTGTAGCCAACAAAAGACACAAATCAATAATAAAATTTAACAAGATTTATTATACACTAGTTTACAAAAGTATTACACAAAAGAAATGTCAACTTAACTGTCAAAATATGAGTCCAATCTTTTATCTTTTCTTTATCCGGAAATCTTCACGGGAATCCACAGAATATTATATCCAATTGGTCACAATCTAGTATGATGTAGTTTGTAAATAAAAGTGTCAATCCAACTGCAGAGAATGTTGATGTCTATCGATGTCTAAGTCTATCTATGTCTATGTCCAAATCTCTATATATCTTACTAACTTTTGGGTCTGCATTTAAATACTCAAACAGAAATTTCTAGACAACGCTAGAAATATAAATTACGCATCTTTTGTTATGATCATTCTGGAAACGTTATGTAAGTGAAATAGAAAGTTCTAATCATTCCATGAGTATCAATGAATGTTCCAGTGAATTCTAAACTGCATAGTTGTAACACAATGTATTTTATTTTGTACACAATGTATATAAAACAATGTAAACATTCTTAGGCCACACAAAACAACTTAGGCCAACTAAATAAATATAATAGTTACAATATCATAACAATAGTCACTGTTTCCTCAAAAACGCTTTTGAACTGCTATGGAAAGAAGTTTATAACTCTCTATGTTGTTCATATCGTAGAACCAAACAATCGTTTGCTTAACAAAATGTTGTAAATATAATATAAGCAAATCATGTAATGAATAAACCATTTTTGAAAATTCGTGTAGATAGGAGACCTCTTTAGTCTCGTTAAATAAATCACAAACATTTAGAAGAAAAGAGGTTATTTAGAGTTTGGCAAACTTTGTAGGCAGCTTCGTATTGTTTACAACTGATGTTATAAAAAAAAAGTACCATATATTATATTTACAGCATTTTTTTAAGCAAAATTTTGTTGGTTCTACGATATGAACAACATAGCGTGTTACAAACTTATTTCCAAATCTGTTCAAAAGCGTTTTTGAGAAAACAGTGACTATTATCCATTTCGTCATTTACATGATGCATATCATATGTAACATTGATAAGGAACAAACTACCTTCTTGAATGAAAAAGAATAGCTCTGTAAAACGTCATGAAAGATACTCGGCTTATAATTTAGTATGTTAGACGTGCGTTTCATCAACATTAGAATTATCAAATGTGCTGAAACTTAAACACTTGGAAAGTAAAATCAATTACAAAGCTAAAAAAGCATTAAAAACTAAAATATTCCAAAATTTTTCTATATCTTGTTACGGTCATATATACATGGCGGAAATAACCTTAGTATTTTCTAATTTTTTATTATCAAGACATACAAAATGACCATGTTTATGATATGTCATGTCGTCACCAGTGTGTTGACAACTGGACTGGTGATTTCCTCCACCAGCAGAGGTATCGCTCCCGTGATAGTAATAATCATCAAAAATACCACCAAAGTTTACAAAAAAGATAGTACGTCAAACGAGTGTTTCATGTTTACAAGACTCATTAGCGGTGGACTTTATTTTGGAAGGCCAAATCAATAACGGAGTTAGAGTGCATTGAAACCTAAAATATTCAACAAAAACAAAAATGTGCTTAACCTTGCAATATTGATCGATGCCAGTAGACTTTTTTGTCACATTATTGATAATCGGCCAATTTAATCGGGTTCAAAATTGGAAATTTGAAGATATCATTTCGAATGTGTGTTTTCTTGGTGTGTCTTCTTAATCTATTTGTGTGATTTGAACATTGGTAAACTACTGTTGTCTTAATTTACGGACACCATCATAATTTGGTTGACCGTTATGGAATAATTATGCTCAAATTATCGTAGCCACAATCTTTTCCTATATTGTGACATCACCGAATGCCATTTATCATCAAATTTTTACTTGCCATGAGCCACACAAAGGTTGACACTAGGGTAACATGATATGCGTAACTTTTTTTAAGGGAAAATGAGAGTACCCCATTTTTATTTTGTTCGTGATGTGCAGTATTTAGTTTGCTGAATGGTGTTTTGTTTGTCTTTTTATCTTTCTGATTTTTGCCATGGTATTGTCAGTTTTCTCGACTTTTGATTTTTGGTGGTTTCCTTTGTATCTTCTTCTTTTTTCTCTTATAATTATCAAAATATTGCTATATTGTATGAGCTATCTTTGGCAATATCGAAATAGTTGCTTTTATATATCTATTGTTTTGCATGAATCTCCAATTTAGTGGTTTTTTGTATTTGATCTAATCTAAAGAATAGGTTTTAAGATATTTCCTGCATTGCAAGAACATTTTAACAGTTTTATTCATCGAAATATCTTCACCTGGCAAATTGACAAATATCAGGTTCCTGATCTGCAATGTAGAACAAATCCTTAGTTTCCAGTAAACAAAATATAACCGACTAATTTTTTTTTAATCATGCGAATTTGCAGTGTATTTGTTATTTTTTTTGAATTACTGATCAACGGCTAGTTAAATCAGCTTTAAACCGTTTTTGTAAAATAGCCAATTGATTGCTTTTGTATATCTCCTGTGTTGCAAATAATAATTTCTTTTTAATTTTAAATATTGGCATGTGATCACATTTAAAATTAGGTTTCGAAATATCTCTCGCACGAATGGAAACTAATTATATTATTGAAATATCTATCAAATAATTTTTTTAACTGGCAAGTAGACAAGTTACAAATTTCTGATCCGCATTTATAAACATATGTAAAGCTGACCTTGTTCATGTTGTTATTAGACAAGTTTGAGTTAAAAATAAATAAGTCTGTTAGATCTTTTGAAAAGCTAACGTCTGTACTTTAACAATTACAAACATGAAATTTGTCAATTTAAATGATCTCGGGTAACGTTTACAATGAAAGGTTTTGTTTAAATTCTATATATCAATTATTTCCTTAACATTTCTGTATTGTTTAAATACAATAGTATTTCATCATTCTTAAAATGATTGCTTATGGACTTAAAATGATAGTTTCCAAAATAGCTTGAACTATTTTCAATACAATAGTTGCAAAAACCCATTACTCAGCAATCGATTAAACTAAAATAAAACCGACATAACAAATTCATGAGATATATATGTATTAGATACAGAACAAAGGTAACAACAACAAAAACAGGCTGGTAACAACCGTTGCCGTATAGTTTCTCTGCACTAGTAGTCAGGTCAAGTCCGAGGCGACAGCCGAGGACCATGACCTGACTACAAGTGCAGAAAATCTATACGGCTGGTTGTCACCATCCCGTTTCTTTTGTTACTTTTGTTTTGTATCTTACTTGTACGACGTTTTTGATTAGAAAGTCATACATTTTGAACTTAAAAGACGATTGCATAATTACATCTGTATTTTTATATAATAGTCTAGAAATAGCCTTTTTATATTCTAATAACAAATGAAGTGCCAAAAGTTGGGGGGCTTATAATTTTGCCCTCTTTTTTTATGGGGAATAACATGTAATAAAAATAATTGATCTTGTCTCGTTTTAAAATTTTTGATCCACTAATTTGGGAAATCAATTTATTTATTTTTTTTTAATTTCATGCTCATTACAGTAATGTGATGTTCGAGTACACCCTAGTATTGCTCACGTGACACAATATTTTTTTTTTCTTTTTCAATCCCTATATCCAAAATGGTGGTGGTTTATTTGACGTTGAGACTGATTTTGTGCTATCTCAATTCGACTTAAGCAAATTGCTTGAACACGAAAAGAAAAGGGAAATCCTTCCGTGTAGTGCGATTTAGATGATTTAAAAGATTTCAACTTAACTGCTTAGCAAACCGACCAGAGGTTTGTACATAGAAACATTTTATGGTTGCAGTTACTCTTGCCGGCAGCAACTTCGTAGGCACTTTATTTAATTTCAGTATTTTGGGACAAAGTTAGCTTTTTTTTAAATATAATTTTATGAACACTTTTCATATAAATTATATTGTAAAACAATGTTATTAGGTCACAAGGTGTACGACAAAGTGCCCATGAACTCTCTGAATGCAAGAGTGACTCTATTCATAAAAAGTGTCCGTGTAACACCCGTTATTGTACTGTTTTTCCATAGCTCTGCTGGGGGCAAAGTCGTACAAATAAATATAGATATATACAGTTGGGTGCAAACCAAGCATTACATATAAACGGATGGAAAATTGAACGCCCCGTCAATTGATGTGCACTTTATGTAAACGCCACTTTTACTGTTCGTTTACTACAAACTTAAGAAACTAAAAAAAGGTAGCGCGTTTTATTTACACGTTTACTGCTGTGTTAACGTGAAAACTGCGCTTTTTTTATTTTTGGTTAAAATCAAGCCCACGTTAACGCGCGTTAACGCAATTTGTCATGGTATCCTGAATACATTGATCCCTTGGCAGATCCAAAGAGGATGTTCTGGGGTTTAGAACCCCATTCCCCTTTTTTTTCGATTTCTTCTTTTTTTCTAATTATGTGTACGTTTCATGGTATTTGGTGGTTGGGACCACTCCCCCTTTCAAATGGATGGATCCATACCTGTTAATCCATCATATTACATGACCAGTGAAATTAAATTGTCCACAATCCATTTTCTATTTACGGATTAAGCGATTATGTGTATGTATGATAAGACATGTATTTGCTAATTACTATATTGTGAAATGAAGAAAATTTATATTAATTGAAGTACAAAATTACTATTTAAAATGATTGAAATGTTTAAATGTTAAAAAAACATTGCATAGTTATGCTGTAAGACTGTACACAAACAAACAAGGTTACTTCAACGTCAATTTTAATAAAAAATCTGATAATTGTAGACTGTTTGAACACTAATCTATTTTATTTTTTAAAATGTAGCAAAATACCCTTTTAAGCTTGAAACCTGGTTCTCCTAAAAGTATTGAATCACATGTTTATGTATACGTAAATATCTTTTCTTAACATTCGATTATACTTTTAAATGGGTTGTATTTGTATCCATGTGTTACAAGCATCTATTAAAGGTGCCAATTTTTCCTCGTTGTCTTAAATAACATGTACCAGCATTACAATTCAGTACTTTTGGTTTATCAGGATGGATTTTTTTACACAAATTGCGAGCTATTTCAATCTAGGTATACTTAAACTTATGTTGGCAAAGGCTATAGGTTCCAAAATGTCTTTTTTTTCTTCAAAATCATATACCGGTATTGTTATTCAGTACTTTTGGTACCTAGGGATAGATTTCTTTACAACAATTATGAGCTATATAAATCATCGATTACTTAAATTTTTGCAGGCAACAATTAAAAGCACTAATATTTATTAATTTCCTTTAAAATCATTAACTGGCAATTTAATTCAGGACTTTTAGTACCTCTTGTTGGATTGTTCTACACTAATTGTCACACTTTCCTAGTCTACGGTAACTTAAACTTTTGTTGGCAACAATTAAAAGTTCCAATATTTCTTCTTTTTCTTGATAATCATGCATTGGCATTTCAGTATTTTTGATACCTTGTGATGAATTTTCATAAAAAAAGGAGCAATATAAATTACAATTGCTGGATTTTGTTTGCGTCTGTTAAAGGCGCCAATATAATCTTTATTATATACAAAATTTAATGAATCATTAAAGAAAAGATCTTTGAATTTACTGAAAGGGAGGCGAAATATTCCAAAGAGACATTCAAAACTCATAAGTCGAAAATAAACTGACAACGCCATGACTAAAAAAGAAAAAGACAAACAGACAAACAATAGTACACAAAAAACTACATAAAAAACTAAAGACTGAGCAACACAAACCCAACCAAAAACTGGGGTTGATCTCAGGTTCTCCGGAAGGGTTAGCAGATCCTGCTCCACATGTGGCACCCGTCGGGTTGCTCATGTTGGTACAAACCCAGTGATAGGTCTAATTCGGTAGGTCGCATTCGGGGAAAAGGGGACAGGATTGTAGTTACGACAATTGAAACATATACGTTGTCATCTGTGAAACGGATATTCCATAACGGTCAACCAACTCGTGATGGCGTCCGTAAACTTTACGAAGCGACGATTTCAACTTCACTTCTTGGTTTAATAGCTTCCTTGTGAGCAGCAACCCTCTATCAAGGAAATCATTATAGGAAATACAAGACCTGGAATATCGTATCAACTCATGTGACAATCATATATATTTGACTACTATCAACAAACATTAAGAATTTTCCTTATATAAAACCTGACATGAGGGGACTCAAGATGATGAAAATGTCAATGTGGCCAACAAATGTTTCATCAGATACGCTCAAGTTAGAGAAGTCAAATATATATAACTTGTTTAGGAATTTCCACAGCAAAAATGTTCTAAACAGAAGAGCTACAATTGTCTAGGATCAATATATACTTGATGGAATTGCATGTTTAGTACTAGAACAAATTTATTCGAAATCTATTGATAGTTTAGAATATTTTTTTGTTTTTAAATGGCGATGTCTTTTATAGAAGATTATGGCATCCGAAGCGGATAAGGTTTCTGAAGAAGTTCAAAAATCGTCAATTGGTGACGATGAAGACATTGTTAATCCATGGGATGTTGTTAGTTCATCTGCTAAAGGAGTAGATTATAGTAAACTTATAAGTGAGTTTAATCTATTAACCATTCACAAATAATGTGTAGAATAATAAATAATTCTATATGAAACTTTTGGTATTTTTTAATTTTCGAAATAAATCTAGTTTGATTATTTTGAACTATTTAGTCCAATAGTTAATGTTTAAAACTTTGCACAAATCGTTATAACAACTACAATAAACATTAAGATATTTGATGTATAATATATTCACAAACATTTATTTTATTACATTTAATGCCAATTGTGAAGTATTGTTTTAAGCAATACTTGTTTTTTTTTTTCACATTAATTCTAGTATGTTAGAAATGTTAAAAACTTTGCACAAATCGTTATAACTACTTCAATAAGCATTAAAATATTTGATGTTTAATATAAATATATACGGCAATAAAAAGCTGCTATATATGTTCAGGTGTTTGCTCCAATTATCTGTATATGTGTTCAATATTTTCTTTCATAGAACGGTTTGGAAGTACCGAAATTGATAAAAAGTTGATAGATAGAATGGTCAATTTAACAGGAAAACCGACTCATCACTTCCTGCGAAGGGGCATCTTTTTCTCTCACAGGTTATTTCCATGATGTTTTGTTATTTGCGTTAGTGTACATTGCATTTGAACTTATGCTTTAAAATACATATTGAATACAAATTTGTTGATAATTATCATTGTGTTAATTTTAATAAATGAACAATTAAAGCAAACTATGATAATTTCAATATCATCAAATTTTGAAGAAAATAAAGTTCTGCAATTTTGTTCGTGCTAAACCTTAGGGCAAATAAAGAACATTGGAAAATTTAAAAAAAAATAGTAAATAAACGTTTTGTCCTAAAATAAGATAATATATCTTTTTTTTACAGAGATATGCACCAGATACTTGACCTAGTTGAAAAGAAGAAAGGGTTTTATTTGTACACAGGGAGAGGACCATCTTCAGAATCTATGCATCTGGGTCATCTTATTCCGTTCATATTTACAAAGTATGTCATATTCTTCTGTAATGTTTTGACTTGGTTTAACAATGTGAAATTTTAACCATAAGTTTTATAATATGGTGATTTGAGGTGTTTTGGTAAGCGGAAAAGATGGGTGGCTATTTTGTGTCATTAATTCCATATGGGTCTTAACGAAGATCCCTGAAGCCTCACAGAAAGTTTGCACATATTCAATTTCTGCGCCTGATAATATGGGTTTGTTTAAAGATGTTTTCCCCATTTTTACATTTACATTTTTTCTTATTGTTTAAGAAATATTTTGTACAATCCGGCCATTAGAGTGTTAAGTCCATTCTTTTCTAATAACTTATATATATTTCATCACATTTCAACTATTTACAGCCATATGAAATGGCATAGAGGATGATTTATTATGTTTCGAACAGTTCAAACGTTTCCAAAAAAAATGAATCTTTAATTACAAAAAAAAAAATTCTTTCAAATCATACAACAGAACGCATCTAAATATATATATGACATAGTAGATGATTAACGAAACAGTAAATGTGAATGCACTAACCACCATTAAGGTTCAATGCTTTGAAAGTATAAAGTTAAATGTTACGTAAGCATTATTGTTACAGATGGCTTCAAGACACCTTTGATGTTCCTCTTGTGATCCAAATGACCGATGATGAGAAATTTCTTTGGAAAGATCTGACAATTGAAGAAACAAACCAACTTGCCCATGAGAATGCCAAAGACATCATTGCATGTGGCTTTGACAAGGACAAGACATTTATCTTCAGTGATGTAGAATACATTTCGTAATTATCCTACTTTTGGCTATTGGTTAAAAAATCAATTTTGTAGGTACCCTTACTCTTAAGAAGAAACGGAAGATAACAAAAGTAGAATTAAACTCATATAAGTCTTAGAACAGATCGACAAAATCATGTCAAGAAAACGAAAAACGACGAAAAGACAAATAAAAGTTTAAAAAACACTTCATAAAAAGCTATAAAGATAGCAACACGAACCCCACCAAAAACCTGGTTAATATGCTGTAGATACGTAAGTATATCCAGCTCCACATGTGGCAGCCGTCGTGTTGCTCATGGTAAGTATAAATTCGGTGTTAAATCTCATTCGGTGATGTCAGAATCGAGGCATTCGGTGATGTCAGAATCGAGGAAAAGAGGAAGGTAGAACGGCTACGACATTTGGAACATACTCGTGGTCATCTGTGAAACAGATATTTTATAGCAGTCAACCAACTCATGTTGGCGCCCTTAAAAATGCCGTGGTGATGACTTCAACTTTACCACTAGGAATACTTGATTGAATAACTTCCTTATTAGCAGCAACCCTCTATCAAGGAAATCATGATAGGAAACGCAATATCTTATGAACTGGAAGATATATATATTCCATATGCAGGCGCTGGTCAAATGTTGCTTAATAGAATGTACAGTTCACAACTGAATAGCTGAAATCATCTCATTTGTCGTACAGATATATTCTCAACCGACCCTCATTGTCAATTTCAAGATGAAAGTAAAGATATGAGGCAGACTTAAACTGTTTCTGTGGTATCCTTTATTTCAAGTTTAAGTTCAACAGAGTCTTCACATTTTTAATTATTTCGTAAGTGGACATTATCTAAATAGTGGAACGTGAAGTTAAAGGATAATTCTAGCTTCTTTCTATTCTTCCTTAGAAACACTGTGTGAAGTCTGCCTCATATGAATAAAGGGTCAAATTGGCAAAAAAAAAAAGCACAGTCGTTTCCAATGCGAATGCCGATTGTCTGTTGCAATAATACTCCCAAAGTAACAATTATGTTGTTATAAAAAATGAAGTATCTTCATGATGACAGTTTCTGAGATTTTGTTGATTGAATCAGAGTATCTTTTTACAAAGTATGATGTATCTCTTCCTTAAAAGAGATATTTGTATCTACGTTGGTCATTATTTTTAAGGAAACAATTTCAGACTAATTCTTTCAATCTGTCTCTAAGTTTAGATAAGAATAAGAATAATTAGTGTAAAGGGTAGAAAAGTCAGATGTTTTCATACTACTGCTAGAGGAAAGAGACTTAGAGTATATATATATTCTAACAGGAGCTCTAGATCTGAAACCCGCTTTGATTGCTGATAAAGTAGATGTTATTCTTTTCTTTTCGAAAGAGATATCGTTGAGCATAATATAACGTTGTTTGTAAGGACACTTTTAAAATTTGGAACTCTGGTATCCAGTTTACAATCTAAAACGATGTTGATTGAGGCATTGTCTGCGAGGACAACAAAATATTTATCATTGGAATAGTACAGGTGCTGAGCAACATTTTGGTCTTTGAAGATGTTCCTCGAGTGCTCAAATTGTAAATAACCCTTCTTTAGTTAAACACTTATAATTTGTTGATTTCCTCCCGCGTGTGTCACTGCACAGAATTACCGTTATTCTCATGTTGCCATAATTTTTATTGAACCATGTGCGAGGGTCATTTTGATCTGACATGGCGACTTGTATTGAATAATCCCTTCGAGCAAAATTGATATTTAAGAATATGAAAATCAATGGGATCATAAAACCTCTGGAACAGGTTTGACACTTGATAATGCTACCGTTATTGCCGAGAAAATAGATTACAGTAGCCATGCTTAAAATTGGGAATGGATTATGATACAAAGGTGCCCTTCAACATATTGATTATTATAGATTATTTTAAAGAGTATATATATATATATATATATATGGCTTTTTATTATTATTGCATTACTCCCAAAAGTCAACACCAATTGCCGATTTGTTTTTTGTTATTCCATACTTTTAACACAGGTTGTTTCCCATTGCGACTTGTAAACTGGTTCTTGACCAGACAAAATGGTCTTTCTGCTGACTCTTCTTTGTCAATGAAAATTAAGTTCCGTTCTACACGAATCAACTCAAAAAGTTCATCACTAATTACAGGGTAAATTACGGAATCGGCAAATAGACAATTGTTTCATTATCGGCGCAACATTACCTTTTTCATTCACAATCATCTATTCAAATATCTATAATACTAAAATAACGAGGTCCAATTTGTCAGCCGTCATGACATAAAAACGATGAATCAAAGAATTCAACTTTATATATAACTAATATAGTACAATGGTGTTGATTAAAAATTACACCACTCCAGGCCCATTTGTTTTCCATGTAATTAATATTGCCAATAATTAAGAAGTTCCGGGTCGAGTCCGACACCGATACCAATAGTATATGTAACATATAGCTTCCGGTCGCATCACAAAATAACATGTAAGTTGAACGTTCTGGAAAATCTTTTTTAAGTCGAACTCAGTTGAACTGAAAAGTAATGCTTACAGTGTAGGGTTGCCTTGATGACCAACACACGCCCCCGCTTTAGCTGAATCCTAAGGGCGCGATGTCGCGGGTGTGTTCTAGTAGAACTTAATTTGATATAATAAGGAGGGTTTTAAATTGAGGCATGGTAATGTTTCCTAGAAAAAGAATAATAAAAGATGTGGCTAACCCCTAGGGGATATTACCAATACCCACATGCGTGTTTTGATTTGAACATAACACAATTGCCTACATTATATAAATTGAAACCTTTCATATATCACAAAACTGTATTGTAGAGAGAGCACAGAATTTTACAAAATGATGTGCAAAATACAGAAACTTGTCACGTTCAATCAGGTAAAGGGAATCTTCGGATTCACAGATAGTGACAGTATTGGTAAAATTAGTTTTCCTGCCATTCAAGCTACACCAAGTTTCAGTTCTGCGTTTCCTCAGATATTCAGAGGAAAGAAAGACGTACCTTGTCTTATTCCGTGCGCCATTGATCAGGTAATATATTTCATGTAACCTGCACCACACTTTTTGTGAAATAACTTACACGTTTGTATTTAGTTAGTTGTTCAAGTTTTTATTCTATTTAATGCAAATATCTATTTCTACGGCAGAAAATTTCTCCTTGAAAATGGTAAAAATTTGTTTTTTGAAGAAAGGACGAAATCCATTATTATTTTTTTCTGAAACAATTACTTTAACATTAAGATTTAAGATTGTGCCTATTCCTATTTATGTTCAAACGTTTTGCAAGACATAATACCCATGCTATAATAATGAATTCTTTCGCAATATCAAATACGAATTTTAAATTTTATGATTTTCTTTTGTTTGAAACTACAACATAAATCTCTAAAAATATTTCTGATGATTAATCATCTCATCTTAAGAATATAAAATGAGAAATGATTAAAAAATTTCATAATGCGGGTAGCAAAGCTGCAATAGGTATGTATAAATATATTGTATGGTTCTCTCGACAGATAGTCTGACGGTTTAAAAAACTCACTGGCCTCTAACAAATACTGCTGATGTCAAATAAATGTTATGCTGAGACTTCATGAAATCTGTAAACAGTTTGGTTTCTGATTTTTTTGTTTGTTCTTGAGTAGCAGTATTCAACAGTAGTTGTGTCTACCTTAAATAGCTTTCTATTGTAACAAGGACATTTTGATCCGGCTGTTCTCTTTTAAGTTAGTGGGCATCCTAAGGGTAGCTGGAATGTGTAGGTTTTGCATTGTGGTTCTTTTTTTGAGATATATGTTCTAGATTGACAAAAAAGTAGAGTGCACACATTAAACTGGTTTAACTCTACCAATTCTGTGCCCTTACAAAGTCTGGCTATCTGGACCATGTTATGTTTGCTGTTGTTTTTATGTATATTATGTTGGTGTTGGTTGATCTGTGTGTAATTCCTGTTGTCATTTTTTATGTATTATGAAAATATTCTATGAAGTTTCGACTAGTTATGGTGATAATTACACGTTTATATTTGCTTATATTTTATACTTTTCGACATAGGATCCATATTTCCGCATGACCCGTGATGTAGCACCACGACTGGGTCTTCTTAAACCAGCATTGCTTCATTCCACTTTCTTTCCTGCATTACAAGGAGCCCATGGTAAAATGAGCGCAAGTGATCCAAATTCATCTATATTTTTAACAGACTCCGACGAACAAATTAAAACAAAGGTAAGATAATCATTCTTGTACACTTTTAACACCGAAGCATTACCTAAACCGTATTTTCCGTTCATAGGAAAAAGTGTTATTATTCTGTTCATAAAACAACATTTATAACATAAAACGGTGTCATTTTTACTGCACCAGCTGCGCATTTAGACAATAAATGTGTTTCAAGAAATGTTCAAGTTCAACATGTTTTAAAATACAAACGTTTAAGATAAGATATATCCGAAAAGAATCAAAACTTTACCTAAAACCCGGCAAGGATTCAAAGCTTTGCAAAATGAGCTGCTTATTATTTTTAATTGTAGTTAAACTTAATAGTTGATCTTTAATGCATATGTTCTAATAGAGCGATCAATGATTTCATTAAACATTTGTTATTTTCATAAGCATAGAAACGCTTGTTCCTTCTTTTTGTGCTTTTCTTTTCTTTTGTATATTCATCCGATCACACCACTTTGTTTTCTGTTACTGTTAAAATAAAATTATTAGAACTTGTAATTTTCTATTCATTACCATATCTATTTATATTACACTTAATTTGGGGAAAAAAATTGAAGTGTTTACCAATGTTTATATTGTATAACTTTAGACAACAGTTAGTGGTTATCGATGTTCAAATCTGATAACTCGATTAAAACGATACAAATAAAGATAACAAACAAAAAACCGAGATATTCGCATGAAATCCAAAAAGGAGCGACACCGAGGGCGTCTACAGGGAAAGTGTCTCCTGCTTTGCATGTATCACCCACCATTCGAATCCATATAACTAACCATCATCATCGGTTACTGATTTATCGTTTTTAATTTAAAGATCAATAAATATGCGTTTTCTGGAGGAAAGCCAACTGAAGAGGAGCACAGAAAGTATGGTGGCAACTGTGACATTGATGTGTCTTACCAATATCTGACATTCTTCATGGAAGATGACGATAAATTAGCCGATATTAAATCCGTAAGCTGTTATAAGACTAATTTATATGAATGCTTTGCCGTTTAAATGACATCTAAATAAAGAAATTGGCCAGATCAACTCTCTCAAACTTGGACAGACCATATTTTGAAAGTCGTAAAAAGGTTCCCAAAAGAGTTCTTAATTTTTCCAACGCTTGTTTTCTTTAAACCTAATTTGTCATTAACTCTATATTACTTTTAACATTATGGTTTCATTGTCTATCTTTTTATGCATGCATGTTCCTTTTAATACAATTGACATTTGTTCAAAGTAGGTACTTGTAGAAATATCTATTCATTGTTTAGAAGTTTTGCAAAAACAAAATTATTGTTCGTTCACATGATGTAAACGTTAATAACCGATTTGGTCCAACTATTCACCATTGAAGACCCTAACCTGACCTCTAGAAGTCTTTTTGCTTGGTTTTGTTAAGTTGCTATGTCGTTAGAGTCCATCAAATATGTAGTGTTGTCTTTTTCCTAATGCAATATTTTTGTAACGGCGTAAATAATTGAGAATCTTTTAAGGTTAAAGTGAGTCAGTTTTGCAGTTACTGTTAATTGTGTGCATTTACTCATATTAAATTAGAAAGATCAAAATGAAACAATTTGACTATTTTTTATAAACAAGTTACACCTTAGAGTTGAATTAGGTATAGAAAATAATCACCTCCACTTCTCCCATCCGACAGTAAAACCCATGCTGATGGGACTTGCGAACTGTTTATTGGTCGTTCGAACTGTTTAAATTCCGTCGAAATGTTGACTTACAATACCTCGTGTTGGCAGCAGACTCTGCACGTTTATGAACATTTCCAGCAACTATTGGAAACCTTATTTTTCCAGAAGCTGTCAAAATTTGCCTCTCTTCATCCCGGTCGACCATATTTGTAGAACGAATACGATTTATTGTAAACTCCTCTCATTTGAATACGCATGAAATATTTTCTACTGGACGTAGAAAAATTAATAATCGACCAATAAATCTAAATAGATGATCAAACCACAAAAAAGTTATTATGTTCTACTAATATGTCTTTTAAAATATTTCACATTTATACTTAAAAAAATGGAAAAAAACACTTTATAAATTTTATGCGTCCTAAGCGATTTTCTGGATTTACCTTCATCAGGGACGCTCAAAGCCAAATATTTGAAAGCCAAGCATTTGTAAATAACACTTGAAAAGCTGTATGACCAAAAGGACCTAAAATGATAGCCAAATTAATCTATGGTCAGCTTTGTCTGAGGTAGTCTGAACCTTAGTTTCTTAATAATGCATAAATTTATAAACGGACAATTTATGAAAGTTCTTATAAATCATGTCAGTACCGAAGCACTGACTGCTGTCACCAGTAAAACCCATTGTAATTCGATCTGAAGTTGTATAAACACATTTCATATTTTATTTGGTTTTTTTTTTTTTTGTTTCAGAGATATTCAAGTGGTAAAATGTTAACAGGAGAGCTGAAACAGGAATTAACTACTGTTCTCCAGAAGCTTGTTGGAGAACACAGAGAGAGACGACTAAACGTCACAGATGACATCGTCAATGAATACATGAAATCTAGAAAACTGAAATTTGACTACTAATTAAGTAAAAAACATTAAAAGACTTTTGTATTCCTTACATTAAGCAATGCTTCGCTTTAACAGAAAACTGCATATTCATAAATCATTGCATTTTGTGAACAGTAGAAAAGGATAGGTCTTTTTCAAAGACATCATTAATGATATCAAGAAAACTACATTACGGATGTATCTTAATTATTTAAATGCATGTTTGAATTCTATTAATGACCAACAAAATAGTTGATATCGAAATGTTAATATCTTGTTGTGATTTTCTGTCTCTTCCAATATTTTACTTGATTTCCACATTAAATAAACTTTAATGCGTAGTTAAAATGGTTTTGAAAAATATTTTATATAATGCTTGATTTTTAAAGAACACTGAAAAGTTAAGCGTATGATCTTACTGCATTTTAGTGATAACATGTCTCTATTATTGTCATTATCATTCTTTTTATTATGCAGTAATTGTCTAAGTTCAACTGTTTTGTGTGTTTGCCCTGCTATTAGATTAATAATCGATTTCCTTCCAAGAACACAGTATATTCTTGTAATGGCTTTTGTAGGATAGCATTATTATCAATCAAAAGGAACACATCTTCAGCACATTAAAGACGGGATCTAATTACCTAGTTATTAAATGTCAGCAGGTCTGCCAGTCTAACGTCTATCAACAGTCATTTAAAGAAGTTCATTTACAAATTACTTTTAAAATCTCCATTCCAATACATTTTTATGAGAAATAGATATAATGGTATAGTCTTATTATATTTAACCCAAAATTTATTAATACAATATATTCGTCTATTGTGTTTTGTTTTGTTACTGATTCATTTTTTTTATATCTACCAACCAAACATTTTCTATCGTAGAAGTTTTTATTCTCTGTATTTCTAACATGTAAACATGAAATGTCTTTGTAAACCAGGTAAAGAATGAAGAAAATGAAAGCAACAATGTTTCCATATTGCAGAAAAAAATACTAACTAAGCATTAAAGAAAGTTGATAATAAGCGAGAAGAGAAAAAACCCTTATATTTGAATATTATTCTGCTTTCTTTCCATGTGGAATCTTCCACTTAAAGATGTTAATACAGCAAATGTTAAGGACTACATCTTTTTTTTTTACTTAAGGACTTTTTTGTTTATTTGTTTGTGTTAATTTAAGTTTTTTTTTATCTTTAACTGCCCAACAGTACTCCAATGGGTATGATAAGAGGAAGAACTAATCCTCGATTCACATCTGCTGCGGTCGACATTTTTCAATGGTTACACTGTCTCTGTACTTAAACTACCGTGCTCTGATATGGATTCCATATATTTACTATTGTCCTAACTCTAAGTTACCAGGTTTATTATGTTTTTGGTCGTTATTAATTCATACAGGCGATACAGGCAAAGTTTGAGATGCATCTCATGTTGAAAACTGAAAGTAGTCCTCGAAATTCTTATATTAGGACAGCCTTCTTGAATTCAAAGCAGTTTGTTGAAATTGTCATACATAATCACAAATGAAATTCATCTGAAAAAAGTAATAACAGAAATACTGATTTCCGAGATAGATTCCACAAGGAGAAGTCAATAAAAACTGACAGTGTCAAACGTTAGACTTTATCAACCAATGGATCGACTGGAAAACAATTTTCATATTCCTGACTTGGTACAGGCATTTTTCGAAGAAAATGTTGATTTAAACCTGGTTTTATAGCTAGCTAAACCTCCCATTGAAATTTTAATGATAAAAACATTTTTATATAATATGTTGAATGTTATAGCATACTTCGCATTTGATTGGCCTTCTAACTGTTCTTATTCGAGCGCCACTGTGTGTAATATCTTGACGAAAAAGTTGCCCAATTATAAGCCTGGTATCTTTGATGAGTTCTTGTCAACTTCGTTTTGACAAAAGAACTATTTCTGTGTGTTTAACATACTCTATAACAATATATTAAAAATTCAGTTAGTTGCGCGCGGAAGTAGTCAAGAAGACAGTATTATTTTTTTCAGGGGTTGACAGGATACACGTAATCGTTATTAGTTTTAACTTCAAGGTTCTTATGCAAGCAAATTTAATAAACAATGATTTTATGCAGTTGTTTTTTTTCTCCTTACATAGGGCTTTATTTCTGATCTTATTTCTGTGTACACAATTCTGATTCTACATATTTCACCTTTATCAATATTAGGAAATCAGTTTGGACGATTCCATATACCATTATGTTTTAGGGGTTTTTAGCTTCAGTGTCGAGTTGATGTATATTATTCAGCGTTGTCTGCGAGAAATAAAATAACTTTTCTGATAGGGTAACTAAATTCAAAACCAATATAAATATAGTTAACATATATATTTTATTTAACTGAGTAAATTGATCGGAATGTGAATGACAACATAGACCTAAAAAGTAAAATCACAAAAATACTGAACTCCGA
This sequence comes from Mytilus coruscus, assembly GCA_017311375.1. Classification (NCBI taxonomy): domain Eukaryota; kingdom Metazoa; phylum Mollusca; class Bivalvia; order Mytilida; family Mytilidae; genus Mytilus; species Mytilus coruscus. The sequence goes on from CM029595.1 coordinate 100,626,262, forward strand.
GGAAAATTCAAAAAAGGAAAGTCCCTAATCAAATATCAAAATTAAAAGCTCAAACACATCAAACGAATGGATAACAACTGTCATATTCCTGACTTGGTACAGGCATTTTCTTATGTAGAAAATGGTAGATTGAACCTGATTTTATAGCTAGCTAAACCTCTCACTTGTATGACAGTCGCATCAAATTCCATTATATTGACAACGATGCGTGAACAAAACAAACAGACACAATAGGTAAAAATGTCAAAAATTAGGGTACAGCAGTCAACATTGTGTTATCATCTTAATCACTATAAAAACAAACAAATGTAACGAAGAAGCACAAAAAGGCATACATCAAATTTAACATCCTCATTTTGCTTTTTTAATTATACGATTTTATTTATCTATGTAAAATCCACCAATAAAGGATGGAAGGTTTTAAGTACTGGCGTAAAATCGCGCGTTTGAAATTCGCACAGGTAGACATAAAATAATTTTGTCGTTCAAAGTATGACGGGATACATAAGTATAGAGTCACGTCAAATGGATATCACAAAAAACAGACTTAACAGTAAAAGTAATATTGATAAATAAATAAAATAATTATGTCGTTTAAAGTATGACGGGATACATAAGGACAGAGTCACATCAAATGTATATCACAAAAAACAGACTTAACAGTAAAAGTAATATTAATAAATAAAATAATTTTGTCGTTCAAAGTATGACAGGATACATAAGTACAGAGTCACGTCAAATGGATAACTAAAAAAAACAGACTTAACAGTAAAAGTAATATTAATAAAAACAAATAAAAGAATACTATAACACGTTATTAAGATGATAAACAACGTCAATACGCAGAATCTATACTTCAAGACCATCGTGTATTATTTGTGAAGTTGATACGGAAGATTAAGCAATTACCCGTATATTTCACCTTTGCAAAAACAGAAAGGTCCAATGAAATCTGCTTGAACTCGGACCATTGTTTTATGTATGCGAAAATGGCCAACTTGTTAATCATCATGTAACATTTTCATCAGATCATTTTTACATATTTTTGGGGCTATAAATTGTAGGTTACTTTCTTTAGTAGAAGCGTTTATCAACTTTTGATATAACGCATTGTTTATTAAAACAATACGATCCCATTGAGAGCAGTATTTTTTTTTAATTTTAAATCTAGTATGGCCATATCACTCCATTCAGAATTTTTATTTGTACTAGACTTGAGGCAGCATAAAGCATACAATACAGTGTCACTCTTTTGAGCATCAAACATTTCTTGGTCAGTTTTATATTTATACAACCAAAATGAATCACTTTGGTTTGTATTCAGTGAATCTTGGAGGACCTGTTTCTTCTTTATTTTAACAATTTAACAAAACTTTATTGCTCTTTTACATTTGACCCAAATGACAGCGTTATAAAAATAAGGAGATGTGGTATGATTGTCAATGAGACAACTATCCGCCACATTTCAAATGAAGTGGATATAAGCAATTATAGGCAACCGTACGACCTTCAACAATGAGAAAACCCTATACCGTATAGTCGGCTCTATAAAAGGCCCCGACATAAAAATATGAAACAATTCTATTGAGAAAACTAACGGCCTAATTTATAACAAAACAATTCACGAAAAACAAATATGACAGACATGAACCAACTACAACCACTGAACTACAAACCCCTGATTTGGGACAGGCACATATATAATGTGGCGGGGTTTAACATGTTTGAAGGCGCCAACCCTCTCCTTAACCTGGGACAGTGGTATAACAGTACAACATAAGAACAAACTATAAAAATCAGTTGAAAAGGGCTCAACTCATCAGATCGATACAAAGCAGAAAAACATATAACAAAAACACAGAACGAACGTGGCAGGGTATTTATACGTTCCTAAAAACAAGAAAAGACGCAAAGTACAGATCTGAGAGTACTGACAGTTATTGTCAGCTAGTTCAAAGCCAATAACAACTAATAAAAAAAATCATCTATCTAAGACTAAAATATCAATCAGTATGCATCCAACATCCAATGGATTTTGTGTAAGAACTTCATTAACAGTCAGAGAAAACACATGACGTTGCGCAATGCCAAAATATGGGGATCTACAGATTATAGTACTGTGAATGTACATGTGTTTAAAAATAATATTTAGTATGGTTTTAAATTTATGATAAAATCAACATTTATACCAAAAAAACAATATTCAAAGATCGAATTACAGTGTTCAATTTGTAAACTTTTAATATAAGTTTATTGAAAGGATTGATAAGTGTATCCGCGGATCGTATTTAAATTTTCGGGCTCGGCAAACAACATCACCGTAAAAATTAGGGTGCGCTAATCCGTTTGAAATAGTTTTTTTACAGGTACAGCCAAACTTGAAAACCAAATCTTTGTATCTATGGAAGAATGTAGTAAAGATTTTAAGTAATTTGTGGTAACAAAATCCTTGACTTAATTGTTTACCAGTAAAACTTCAATCCAAAACGTCAGACACGGGCATAGCGAGCTGTGATATATAAACACCGTAAGATGGTTCCACAGGATAATCACCGTTCAAAAAAGTAAATTAACAATAGGGTATGAAAATTGTTCCTTTGTCGTAATTTTTTATGTAGAGTTTCTCGTGTAAAACTGATATTTTAGGCCATTAGTTTTTTCAATTGAATTGTTTCATATTTTTCATGTCGGAGCCTTTTCTATCCGTCTATCATTATGAGGTTTTCTCATTGTTGTAGGCCGTACGGTTTCATATAATTGCTTACATCTACTTCATTTGAACTTTGGTGGATAGTTGTCTCATTGGCAATCATACCACATCTCCTTATCATTATATATCTAAATCTAGGAAAGGACAGTTATTGCTGTTGATATAAGATTTATTTAATGTAAGTTGCTTTGTATGATTTTCGGCAGTTTATTTAGAGGATTCTAGATTATTTAACGACAAAGTATCATCAAGATAACGGTAAGCGTTGTTGAATTTATCAATTAAATGGAATTTAGACGGGCCTTTACTGCGTTTGGCCATACACTGTGATTCATAACAGTACAGGAACAAGTCTTCTATTAAAGGGGCACAGTTGGTGCCCATAGGAATACTAACAACCTGTCGATAAACTTTATTGCCGAATCGTATATAAATGTTATTAAGGAGAAAATTTACAGCTTTAATCATCTCATCACACCTCCAGTAAGTATATATAGCATATTTATCTTTTTTATTAGAGAAAAGGGCTTTGTATGAGTTGCAGGAAATAAATTTGCAATAAGATTTTCCAAAGTACCAATTAATCAAAATGGAGAACTTTTATTTGATAAGATTGTGTGCAGTATAAAGAGTCGAAAAGTCAAAACAGTCAACCGAATCAAAGGGACCATCAAAAGCACGTAATTCATCTAAAAAAAATTAGTTATCCTCATGGGTTAAAGTACTCTGCAAAAACGTATTATGAGATAACATTGTTCATTGAAAATTATGACATGAGACATAAGATCCTATCCTGAAACGTTATAAACAGGAGGGAATAGGGCACACCAGTAAGATGTTCATCTAAAAATTCTTAGCATTGTTCTTTGTGGCTGTAACAGATATGTTTATGATCAGCAAAGTCGAAAATAACAATGCCACTTGACATTTTTATGCTTGGTAGTAAATTACGAAAAAAATACTAAAAAATCGTGACTACTCTTTTCATCTAATGCTGCTAAAAATACTGTTAGATTTTGTCTTGGCTATAGTGCCGTTCACCTTGAACAGTTTATAACTGAAATGGAATACGAAATGTATTTTCGTATGAGAGACAACACGACGCGTCCTTTCAATAGGGTTGGAGCTGTTAACCTATATCATCTATGAGCTTTGAGTTTGTATTACTCAATTCATTAGGTTCCTGTGTAATGTTTGGTGAACAATAGTATATTTTCCTCGGTTGCCGAACAACAGACCACACCATCAACCAACATCCGATTTTAACGAAAAAACTAGATGTACAAGTAAAACCAAAGCAATGAATAACACATGGTCCCATATACCCTCATCTACCATGTTCAACATTGTTCATAATCTTATTTAGAAATTCACTCTGCTTTTCCTCAAACTGTAGATTCATTACTATTCGTGGGATACAAATTTTCGTTGAATTCGTGGGTAAAGGTAGACCACAAATTCAAAAGTTCAACGAAGTTTTAATTTTCTACAAGCTTGTATGCAGCTTTTGTCAAAACCACGAAATGAATTATCTACGAAAATACAGTTTTTCCTAAATCCATGAATGTTGGTTTCCACGCAAATAAATGAATCCGCAGTATTAAAGAAATGATGTGTCCTAAGATGTAATAACAATACTTCCATTATAACATAAGTACAAACCACTTGTTCTGTAACGGGCATGCTTTATGTTATAGATAAACATTTAAACAGATATAAGAAGATGTGGTATGAGTGCCAATGAGACAACTCTCCATCCAAGTCAAAATTTATAAATGTAAACCATTATAGGTCAATGTACGGTCTTCAACACGGAGCCTAGGCTCACACCGAACAGTAAGCTATAAAGGGCCCCAAAAATTACTAGTGTAAAACCATTCAAACGGGAAAACCAACGGTCTAATCTATATAAAAACGAGAAACGAGAAACACTTATGAACCACATCAACAAACGACAACTACTGAACATCAGATTCCTGACTTAGGACAGGTGCAAACAAATGCAGTCTACATTTTTGTTTAGAAAAATATTGCCATTCCCGTTAATCGTTACAGCAGTTTGTATACGAACAGAGGGTGTGTGTTGTTTTTTTTTTTTTTTTTTACATATTATATGTGTCTATAAATAGATACAGGCATTGATCGGCTAAATGTCTTCTCTTA